>OX457037.1:56647993-57022993 GCA_949752735.1 Lumbricus terrestris | reverse complement strand
AATTACACTATTAGAAGCAAATCATGAAACAATTTGCTAACATACGTTTTCAGACTCATTTGATACTCCTGAAAACGAAAATCGCGGTTAGCAAACTAAATTGTTAGCGGTTGCATGGGAAAACACGATGGTGGACAAAATGGCGAAGAGCTACTAAAATGGCTTTAAGTAAGCTACCGTATGTGATAGTAACACGATTTCAGACTTTTAAATTAGATTTTAGGGTTCTATTCATGCAATGGATTTAAACACACATATGTGGCACTGCACGAAAACGAAAATGGCAGACAAAATGGAGGCCAGAATGCTGAAATGGGTATAAGTAATGTCCTGCCGGCAATTGAAACACGATTTCAGAATCCATAATACAATTTTCGGGGTTAAGGAATGCGACGGAAATAAATTCACAAATGTGGCGGACAAAATGGTGGCCAGATTCTTGAAATAGCTATAAGAGTTTTCCTGTATGCAATGGAAACATGGAAGCATGATATTACAATATCGGCTAAATGAAATTGTTACAGCCAATACAGCGGTCACTTTCGAATGACGAAAGCGGCAAGGACATAAAAACTATGAAATAAAACCATGAAAAGACCACCCCCCAAATGGAAAATGTAAAAAAATACAATTAATTGGTGACATTTTGTGAAGATTTCGGCCGGATGACTACTAAAATAGGCCAGCGGTTTCTTCAGGCGGAAATCTGAAGAAACCCCCCACCAAATCAAATCCTGGCTACGGCCTTGTTTCTGGATCCGTTTCTACGTATTTGTCGCTCCTTAAGACTCATTTCCTCACACAGGGTACTCGCACTAGAAGCGCAACTGAATGGTCACTGCGGTGAGCGATGCTATAAATAAATAAATAAATAAATAAATAGATAAATATATTGGTTCCATTCGCACGAACTGCAACCCTGCAGAATAGTCTTTTACGTGGTGGGCCCAGCTGTCTGCAATGGTCTCCTATAGGAACTTCGCCTGCTACATGGGGCTCTTACCAAAGCATGTTTTCAACTTTTATTTCAAGTTAAACTCAAGAAGCTTCTTTTTGCCGTGCTATAGTCGGGAGCGCTTCTGAGTAATCTCCTTGAGAAGAAGCGCTATAGAAGTTCTGGAATGAATTAGCCAGAACTACGTTGACTGGAATATATTGAAATTTGATTCCATTAGCCTAACAAGTATTTAATTTCGATTTATACGTACGGATACGAAGAAAAAAAAGAAATTCTATGCTTTTGATGACTAAACTAAGAAACTTTTAGCCTAGATGGTCATTTACGTTTCACCAGATCGCAAAATTCGACAACACCTAGCTTAAAGTTATTTTCCGTATGAATTTCCGTATATTTAGACCTAGGCCTAGGCTATTCTCAAATTCACTGGTCGCACAATATGGAAAAGAACTGAGGCAGCAGCTGTCTATAAAACGAGACCGGGTCTAAGCCTCAAGTAGAATTAGGTCAACTTATCAAAAATCTAGATCAACACTGTAATCCAGTGGTGCACAACCTTTTTCAGCCAAGGGCCACTAATCGTTTTCTGAAACCCTTCGGGGGCCAAACAAGTGTGACAACTCAGACTATGTAATAATTGTAGGACGAATGCACGTCAAATTTATTATAATGACGTGCGCAGTACAACACACGTAAAAGTAAATGTTAAGAGTTATATAGTAAGGGGACTTATATCACTTCTATGTTGCCACAAAATAATAGTTTTCCATTCACCACAGTGCGCATGTCAGTGTGATGGCTGCGGCTGCATTTATGCAACTAGCTTAGAGATGTCAGGATGAATGTTTGTAGTTGACAGACGCAGATTTTCTTCAAGATGGTTGATTTATGCTACTTTTGTTTAGCTTCATCTGTGAAAATGTCTTTTCACAGCGATAGGTGCTTACAAACATGCTTGCGTGAACAAGAGCATTGTCCTTCAGATTAAAAAATGTCGCTGGAAGAGACTTGTAAAAGTCAAGCAAAGTTTTATCTCTGTAAGCAGGATGCATTGCATCAGATGATTGGAGATCAATAAGTTACAACTGGTTGAACTGGTAATCTGGTGACATCTCGTCCATTGGATCAGCAAAGGGATCTGCACAGATTTGCATCTGTGGTGTCTGCACTGTTCAAAGTCTTAGAGGTGTGAACCACTGTCTGCAGACTTAATCTTAATTTCAGCTCTTAAATAGTTGCCTTTCCTGTTGGTCATCGCGGGCCACATGACAACCCGTCGCGGGCCGGGTGTGGCCCGCGGGCCGGACGTTGTGCACCACTGCTGTAATCAATGCAAATTATCAATAAGAGAACCGGAGGTTTTTATTTGAATCGAAGAAAATTCTGCAATGAAGTGATTGTTTCAGCATCTCAATTTTATGTAGGTCTAAGCTTAACACGAGATCACTCAATAAAGTTAGCCCTAAGATTGTAAAATCTTCCATCTCTGAATAATTATCTTTATTGTAAAACCGAATTGATTGTCAGCTACTTTAGGTTTTATGGTAAAGAACAAGATGAGCTATGGTAAAATAAAACATTCTTGAGTTTCTGTTTCTTATGTACTCGTAAATTGCTCATTTAAAAATTGAAAATTAAAATTCGTCCATCTACTGTCATTTTCTCAAAATTCCACGCGTTGTCAACCACAAACAGTCGACCATTTGAATCATCCAGAAGAATTCTCGATGGCTGTTGCAATCCATGTTTTTCTTTCGACAGAATTTCTCTCTTAAATTCCAAATTTGAATCCAGTAAAAGAACTCGTCCGTTCCCTCGATCAGTGACCATAATGAATCCATTTCCGTCGACAGCCAAATAGACTGGATCATTCAGTTGTCCGGTGGTAGATCCAGATTTTCCACTGAATGACTTCTGAAGTTTTCCGTCTGAATCCACTAAGCAAACTCTCTGACGATCACCAAAATCACCAGAAGCAGCATCATTATAGCTATGACTGACCAGAAAAAGATCATTGGTCAGTTTTATAGCATGCCTTAGATAACGAATACCTGCGTGTGACGAAAAATTTATTTCGTGGATTAATTGCCCCTCTCGAGAATACTCATTTAATTTGCTTGTATTGTAATCGGCTAAAATAACATTCGATTCGTGGGTAACAGACAGACAACCGCAAATGTCTCCTGTTGACCAGTTCTTTATTAATTTTCCATTTGGATCAACTCTCAAGATTTCACTCGACAGCCTATGGTCTTTGTAATCCATGATGTAGAGACATTTATTTATGTTGCAGGATCCTATGTCAGCTGGAGCAATTAATTGCTTCAAATTCCATCGACGGCTGAAGCTTAACGTAATTGAATCGTAAACTTCAATTCTCGAACTCTTTTCACTCACAGCAAACAATTCGTTGTCTAAGATGGTCAATCCATCGATCGTTTTCATTTCATTTTTTGCTGCTTTTGTTTTGATCGTCTGAATTAAGACTGGATCTGATATATATTGCAGTGTGTCTGAAAAAACATATGCAAAAGTATTAGGGCATTTTAAAGTTCATGATTTAAAAACTAAATCGTGAACGCGCAGGTTATGACGAAGAGCACAATAATATTATAGTGCATGAAAAGAAAGATAAACAGCGACTGAAGAAACATTGGGAACACAAGCGGTGAGATAACATAGCATAGTTTTTTTTATTCGGCAACCAACAATTAGTATAGTTATGCATAAATTATGCAGTCTAATATGTCGGCCCACCCAGGAGACCCAAAAGGGACCAAATGTCCCGCTAGCCAGGGCCACCTGAGAGAATTGGGTTAGAAATATGCAGCACGGCCGACTGGAAAATGAAGTAGCTTCATGAGCAATACATTCTTCACAAGCACAATATGTACAAACAAAAGTGCACACTCCCATACTAAATTGACTTATCAGTATTTTTTATTAGAGTTTCACATTCCTTGTTGGATGTAGTCAGAAAACTCCTGCATGAAAGGACGAAGAGACGGCAGGGAGCGAATATCAAGAGGAATACTATTATCTCTTCCATTCATAGCACCAGGGCATGGTCGGACATTAGGACGTTTTCGCTCGCAACCATGAAGTCACCGACAGAATCTTATAACTTGTTGCTGTTTAACGACAGTGCCATAGCAAAGATGATTAGCCATCAGGCTCCCAAGCTTATTTTGTGACATGGATTACCAAAAGGGGGTGGTTACCCCACCTGGATTTTGGGTTTGGTTTGTGATATCATAAATTGTAATACACAATGGACAATGGATAGAGCATTCATTTCTGCACAAAATGATATATTTGGGGCGCGGTGGTGTAGTGGTGGCGTCGTTGCCTTGAAGCCCGAAGGTTCGAGGTTCGAATCCACCTTGACTCCTTGAGTCGCCGTGTATGTATGTATGTATATATGTATGTATGTATGTATGTATGTATGTATGTATGTATGTATGTATGTATGTATGTATGTATGTATGTTAGGGTGGTTCTAAAAAATGAAAGTGGTTTAAATTTTTTCTCCAACCCACCATTTGGTGACGCCAGGTGTTAGTATATCACAGTTAAAAAATCATAAGAAAATATTAATATTTAGCACTGGCGCGGAGCTGACGAAATTTTCCTAATTTCGTAATGGTTTTCATCAAACTTATCAAGACATCGGCACACGGCAATGTTAGTAATAAATGCATACTAGTCAACCACAAATTCTGAGGCATGCAATTTAATTAATTTTCTAAATAATATTACTACAGTCATGTCGGAGTGAGTAAATGTTTTGCAGTTTTAAGACATTGACTGAAAAAATTAGAAGACAACAATGTCATGAAAATGTAGCCGAGAATATCAACATTTTCCGATGACTTTGTCAGTCATTCGATTTTTACCAACTAGATGGTTGCTGTCTTGGTTGGCACATAGCATTGCCTCTTGTGTTTCCCTACGACCTGTAGCCAGAACATCGCCTTTGTTCTGCATGTTGTGCTGGCGAAGAGTTAAATTTTTGAACTGAAGTATCTACTCAACTTCAGCGATACAGTTAACCACTTTAACGGATTTAAGAATCACATGGCTCTTTTGTTACATTCGAGCCCCAATAATTATGGGCTTGGATCATACATGTACTGTAAACAGAAATCAAACAGTTCCAAAGAGTTGAGAATGTCATGAGTGATTTAACGACGGAAATATAATATTGTGGAGTCCTGCTTTGCTGCAGGTTCAGGGAATGGTGGGATTTGTTCTAATGATCTCACAGAACCTGAATTTTCGTTTAGGGCCATTGCCATGAGTCTTTTCTCGTACACTTAAAAATGATCGTCAAAAAACGCAAGCATAACCAGCAACTCAGGCAAGTCCTAGAAGTGAAAACTAAACGTGTGTGTGGCAACCTCCTTGTTCTTGTCGGTGGGCAGCATGGATAGCAAACTCGTGTCATTTTTGGGAGAAACTGTTGACGCTGCGCTCTGGAAACAGTAGGCCTACTTGGTATTATAATATTATGTGAGTCACAAAGAGTGACACTTCCTTCAGATACTTTCAGACTTGTTCGCCCCACGAAAGACACGAGACTTCCGTGATTTCGTTGATACTGGCAGGCGGTGTCAAGGTTCATAGTGTGAGAGGAACATCCACATTTTAAATGTATAAATGGCTCTGACCATCAAAAAGCCCGACGCACAGCTGCTGGTTGGCGGAAACATATTCGATGGGACTCTGGAATGTCACCGAGAAAAATGGCAGATAGCTCAAGAAGTTCATCAGTAATCATCACCGCAATCTCATTAGCCTCGTCCTTCCATTGGGCCTGGTCGTCATCTGCTCATCCTCTGTGGGTGTGGAAAAGGTGGCCTGATATATAATGGGCCGAAAATCTTTAAAGCGACTTGATTGCTCCATTATTGGGAAAACGTGGATGTAGGCTATCAGAAGGACCTAAGACCTTCTCCGGCGTGATTTCGGAGTTGTTGTGGTGGCATGCTAAATTTAGCAGCTCTCAATCTAATTCCCTTTCCGACAATGAGCACACGCCATTTTCGGAAGTCTTAACAAATTTAGCGGCACTGCCAACTAAACAACTTGGAGTAGCAGCTTGACTTGGTACTTTACTGTTTAGCCTTTCCTTTCCCGCAGCACATTTCATTCAGGACTGCATCTTTTGCGCGGCGATGCTTATCAGGCTATAAGCACCGTTTTATCTGCGTGCGCTCTGCCTCACACTTTTCACTTGCATAGGCCTCCGCGCACTGCACTCTGCTGTTAGTGGTGACTAGGCCATTTCATTTATGTATGGGGAAAATATTTTTTTAAAAATTCTATGGTGCAACCCTCCTATAATATTGTTTCTAATGGCAAAATGTGAATGTTCACCAAATTTTAGGTCATTTTGTGGTGTTTTGACCCCCGCCCAACACGATCAACTGATTTAGTTAATAAATCATTGTTTTCCTGCATGACAAAATGTTTGTAACATAAGATAGTTTACTCTACAAAGAATACAAGCTACATATATAGAAACTAACAAGTTTGGTAATAGTGTATACTAGGGTGTCCCAACAAATATTTTTCTAGAAACTTGAAATGCAGTCCCCCTAAAAAGTTTCCATATGGTCCCATAATAACACCTGTAAAGTTTTATGACACTAAAAAAATATTTAGGGGTGGCTCAAGCCGCCCAAATTTAACCCATATTGGCATAATTTGCGCCTGATGTGTCCAACTTCTAAATGCCTTTATATCCCAATCGTTGATCCTATTATAACAAATTTACTACCCTTGGAAAGCTCGTGAATGGTAGAATTAACAGGTATTTAACTTTATTGGATACAATGGATATTTTGGGCATAGTCTTATGCTCAAAAAATGCAAAATCGAGAAAAATTTGAGATTTTTGAACTTTGGACACAATATCAGTGCACACACAACTAATCATTGGGAGTAGTCATTACAAACTCTTGATAATGTAACAAGTCGTGGTTTTAGCTCCTCCATACCTTCATCTGCTTCATAGTAAGAAATTCTGAGGGGGCTGTGAGGTTCAACCCCTATTTGTCCTAGGACCACACAGTAAAGTTTTAATTGCACACCCCATGCAGCTACACAACAAATCAACGTCTGGACCGTTATTTTTTTACTATTCTCATACTGATCTGCTGATTCTACATCACTGCACTCAAATTGTTCTTCAGTTCTACGTTCTACATTTACACATGTCAACAAGATTGTCACAATTGTGGTTAGAAAACATGTGCCTGTGTTTTTCGACAACCTGTACGAGAAATTGTCTCCGATCTACGTTCTTCGTTATCGTTGAGCTGAAATTCTGTATCAAAGCTGCGTCATGTTTGTTCAGCACAGTCATTTACACAGACCAACGTTATGAAAAATCACACGTGGTCTTATACGATTGGCTATCTCGCCACTCTTTCACCGAAAGATCGAGAAAACTATATTTGAACGCAGCATGGTTTGGGAAAAACTTTTAGGAAGAGATAACCCCGTTATTCCACATTAATGAGAACTCACTGAAAGAACAGAGAGAATTGCTATCTCTTATATCTTAGGTGCTGGTATACCAAGAATGATGTTGCATCATTTTCAGACTTGTCATCTAGAGCAGCATTGCCAGAATTATAAAGCTATGGATTAATTCAAAGAGAGCAGTGACTCTACATGAGAACACCGCCTGACTGTAGATGTCAATCACAAATCTGAGACTTGTTTGGGTTGGATGCCCTGTAATTCACGGTCGTCAACTGTATATGTGATTCGTTTCCATCATAAAGCAATTAGATCTATATTGCCTTACCCATCCAACTTGCTCTGTGATGGCAACAGGCTTGCGAAATGCTACCGAATTGTTCAATCCAACCATGAATACCAAGAGTTTTGAAAATTCTTGATAGTCATATTTCGAGTATGGCCACGCTAAAGCTGTTCAGTAATGAATTCTTATGATTTGTTAGATGCAGACTGCAGTAGCATTGGTCGAGGGTTTGGTTGATGGTGAACCAGATTGGAGCATTCATCTTTAAATGGCTTGCAGAGCTTAATTACAGACCATTGATGGACAAATTTTTACCAAGGACACAAAGAATGCACCAGGCAACTGGACTTAAAAGATTTCTGTGATGTTAACAAGATGTTACGACTGATGGCTGATGTAGAAGGGTGCAAGGCATTGCAAACTCTATTTAATATGCAGTTATTGAAAGCCGTTGTCTCAAAGCATTTGCCAATAATTAGGCCTAATGCATCACACTTTCACGACTTCAAAAGGTTCAAACTGCAACCGTTGATTCCTGTCCTGGTCCAGAGGTCAACTTTAGCACACCAACATGTTTGTAGGCTACTTCCACCAACTAGAGAAAAATCAGACTGACAATCTGTTAACCTTATTCATTTCTACTCCACTGATGATTGCCATGTGGAGGTAGCGACCTGCAATCCTAGTGCACGACATTTACATCATTCGTTTGCTCGAGAGCTTAACTGTCGTCCTTATGCTTGAAAAACCTCATTCGCAAATACAATAAGGTTGCATATTTGTAGATTTTAGTATTTCAGAGCAATATAAGGTTATTAAGCAATACATAAGCACGCTAGTGGGATCAAAGTGTGGACCTCCGAAAATTTCAAACTCATAGGCCTATATGTCGCACGTATAATTTGTGACAACTTACACATATTATATGTGAGCTTTGAGCGGCCTCTAAATATTTTCAAAATGTCCAGAAATTTGGCAGGTACTATCATAGGACCATAAGGAAACTTTTTGGAGGGACTGCATTTCAAGTTTCAAGAAAAATATTTTTCCTGTGCAATCGTGGGACACCCTAGTGTATACACATTACACAATGATATCATGTCAAATCACTTTACTGAATTTAAGGTTTTTGTGGAGGAGAAGGTTAATTTCTTTAATGTCGCTTTTTGAAAGTTGGGAATTTCTTTGCGTTGATATTCGACCATTTGCAATAAAAACTGTTTTTGTGTTTCATCATTGGTAACACTAGTTGAGAAGTCTTGGATTAGTTTCACAGCCCGTTCCGCCAGATCATTCACCACTTTGACATGCCGCACATAATGTATCAGCTTCTTAGTATTGGGATCATTATGAAATTCACTAACAGGTTTTCCTAGCCAGTCGGCGCCAATTCCCATGCTATGAAACAAGAACCAGGATTTGGGTCCAATAAGGGATGATAGCTTTGTACTGTGGCTCAGCATAGGAAACGTTGGATGGCCCCTTTCAGACTGTCTTGCTCTAGGAATTCGGAGCAGTGTTCGAGCAATCTGCTGTCTTTCTGAAGTGGAAAGCCTGTTTGAAAAGAGAGAATACAGCACATTCTTCTGTTAAGTACCAGAAGTGCCTTTCCAAGCCTTTCAGGGCTGCTTTGGCAACTTGTGGATCATGCATGCTTGCAATACTTGTTCAAGTCATGCCATAGCTCGAGATCATTATACGCTGCATCGGCCCCAATGGATGAAGAGAGCCAGTTTTCAACGTAGAATAGCGCATTAAATTTACATAGTGCTTCCAATTGGCTGATCATGTCCTTGTCATATCCCGCTTGAGCACTGAAAGCCAACATCTTTGCAGGATACAAAATGGATGGCATCCATCGAGCATGACGCGCTGCTCCTGGCTTCAGCCTGTGTATTCCTCTTTCAGGTGTCTCACCCAGAAGTATCAACATTAATTCAGCACATTCCCGATAGTCAGCGCGAGGTAGCAAGTTCTATTTATTTGAAGTAGAAAGTATTCTCTTCAGTGACTGTATAGCATTTCCTAGTGCGTTTCAAAGACCTGTCTTTGATTTCCAGGGTTTTAAAACCAGCTTCTGTGTTAATTGTTGGCCAAATAGAATCTCTTAATGAAATTGGTGTTGTCAGGGCCTGATGTTGCACCAAACAAGTCTTTGTGAACTGAACTCAAGTTTCTTTCAAATATGTGATGCCAACAAGCCAACCTATAAGCCACGCTTCAGGCACTTCTCTATCATCCTTTCTAAGTAATGGACGGTTTGGTGTGGATGAAATTGGAGGAACTACTTCCTGAGGTGGTTCTTTTTTCATATATTCACTCCTTGCTACCATGGGTACAGCCTCTAGAAGGTAAAGCAAAAAATTTACAATTTGCTACCATGTTTTCGATGTCCATTTTGAACACAAAACTACTTTTTAGGTGGGCGGGGGTCAAAACATGGCCTACAGACCTGAAAATTTGCAGGCAATTATGTTTAAGTAATAGTAACAATATGGCAGGGTTGCACAATGAACATTCTAAAAAAAATTTTTTTGCAATGGCCTAGTGGTGACTCAATGGTTGCTTTCACTCTTACTTTGACAATGCAGAGCCATTCCTTCTCTGTGGTTGGTCCAACAACCTGGAGCTTGATTATTTGACACCTCTCAAACTGTTTTCAGTTTTAAAAAGGTCTAAGACTGTTTTTCGCTTGATCTTGGCCGGGAGCGCCTCTGAGTAGACATCCTGAAGGGGCGATATATAAATTCAGATTGATTGAATGATTGATTGGCTGATTGATTTACTGACCAAGACAAATTTTATGCTAAAAAGTAAATAGCAATTAAATAAAAATAGTTCATTATTCATTTGTAAGAAATTACCGGAATATGCGCAATCATCTAAACTTCAACTGGTTCGCGCCAGTCGTAAATACCTTTGGAATCAGAAAATATTTTGGATACAAAGTCTCTATAAGTCGTATCACCAAATGGTGGGTTGGAGAATAAAGAAGAAACAACTTCAAAAGTTGCCATTGTCGATGGAACCACCCTAATGTATGTATGTATGTATGTATGTATGTATGTATGTATGTATGTATGTATGTATGTATGTATGTATGTATGTATGTATGTATGTATGTATGTATGTATGTATGTATGTATGACTGTATGTATGTATGTATGTATGTATGTATGTATGTATGTAAGATTGTATGTATGTTTGCATGTATGCATGTATGTATGTATGTATGTATGTATGTATGTATGTATGTATGTATGTATGTATGTATGTATGTATGTATGTATGTATGTATGTATGATTGTATGTATGTTTGCATGTATGTATGTATGTATGTATGTATGTATGTATGTATGTATGTATGTATGTATGTATGTGTGTATGTATGTATGTACGTAAGTATGTAAGTATGCATATATGTATGATGTATGTAATACTGTTTAATGTTTATGCACGTACGCATAGGGCCTATATTTCAAATTATAGGCTATACCATATAGCTGTATACCGGTAGTAGGTCTACATTGCCTCCCCTAAAAGCCAAACTCTTGTTTACGCGAATAAATCGGAATTTGTCTGAACAATTCCAATAATTAAGCAAACTAAATGTTTCTGTAAGGTTTCAAGTGGCTGTCAACAGTTAGACCTATACTGGTGGATAGCTCGTATCTGTAACGGCGCTTTAGCATATACTTCGAATGAATCAGCATAATGCTTTCTTACCTCGTTTCATCTTAGATAGTTCTTGCTTCAGTTTCTCAACGCTCTCTTCTAATGTCTTGATTGTCATCTTATGCGTCTTATTAGCCTCTACTTCGTTATTTATATCGATTCTGAGCTGTTCGTTTGCTGATCGTAAATTCAGGAGGTCTTCTAACAGAATTTCTTTACCAGTTTTCTTTGGATCTGAAAATAAGTAAAGACAATTTATTTGCTCCAGACTATATAATAATTCTATTCTACAGCATTTAGTAGGCTAAACTTAATCATAATGGATATGCCTGACATCCAGATCAGAAGTCTCTTCTACACTCCAGTACGCTGTGTAGACCCCTATACAGGCGAGGAACTTCTTCACACAATTTCTTAAACCCATCGTAGCCTATTACCAAACGAAGAACTTCTCAGTTTATTTTGACAGGATTCTGACTGCTATAGCTGCGTCCATTGTGCCTCTGAAAACGTGCTATACTAGCCTGCTTGTGTTCTGCTACGTTATCCTCAATATTACGATAGGTCGTATTTTTAGCACAGCATGACAGCGTTAGCTTTTGATTGATAGCCTAATAAATGAACACACTGACGGTGAATTTGGTCAATCAAGTTGTCATAGTTAACCGCGAGGAAATGCTCGAGTTCTGATCTACTAAAAGATACGTTAAAACACTTGATTTCTATTTCGTCGCAGGTTTACATTGTTCTTGCAACTCTGCTGCTCTGGACGATAAGTCAGAGAATGCGCAACAGATCACGCTAGCTGATCCTTTAGCCATTATATTCTGACAGTAGGAATTATATTTTTCTAAACTCGATAGGTATGTATCAATCTTATCTGTGTTCATTTGGATTTCTTTCATCTTGCTTTGCCTTATCGAACACAGATCTTGCAGAAGAGAAGCTGTTTGTTTTTCTGCTAACTGTTTCACTTCTTTTTTTCTGTTTTCGATATTACATTGTAAGGTCGTAACTCTGTCCTGTAGAACTTCTTTCATCTTCAGGAATTCTGCCTTTCTAATCTCAGCTCGGGATCTGCACTCGTTTATTACTTGGTAACTGCTTTCAATCGTTTTTCGAAAGCCATCCAGGAATTTCGTTACGTGCGATCCATCGTGATTCTTGTGGTCGTCAATGAAGCAAATGGCGCATACAACTGTTTTGCAATCAGTACAATATACATCCAGTGCCTTTTGTTCGTGTAGTTCACAAACACTTGGGGCCATATTTGTCATCATAGCTAGGCCACTTTCATGTTCAGTCATTGGTATCAATCTGTGATGCCTTGTCAATTTAAGTTTTCTATGATGTCTGCAACATTCTTCACAAAACTTCTGGTTGCACTCAACACAATATGAATCAGCTGCTGAAATTTCTTTCCCTGTTTCTTCATTTTCTTCTACACATACATCGCATAAGGGTATCGATGACTCAGGCTGATCTGATAGATTTTCTACTTGTATCAGCCTCTCAATAAAAATATTCTTAGGTAAACCTTGAAATCCTTCGTCTGGAATCTTGAACATTCTTCTGCAGATTGGACAGGGCATCTCATCTCCAGGCCCTCTGTTTGTTTTGAGTCCAGTCTCTTGGATACATTTCATGCAGAATGTATGAATGCACGGTAAACCCTTCGGATCGGTGTAGACTTCAGTGCAGATACAACATGTAGTCAGTGTGAGAATTGTGGAAAATAACTGGGGGGGTTGGACCATTATCCACTTGGAATTGGGGTGTAAAAAACATACTTTAACATGGGGCTCTAAGAAAGACTGGGGGGGTCGAAACCCCCCAACCCCCCGGCAATTCTCACCCTGCATGTAGTTATATCGTTGAGCTCTTGCTTTTTAACATTATCACTATCTAAGTCTCTCGCCGCAGCCGTTATTCGGTCCATTGTTATACATATCTTAAAATCGAAAGTATTTTCGATTTCACTACTGGTAGGCCTACAGACCGTATACGTGGCAGCCAAATGCAGGTTAAATCTCGTATTTGTCGGATATAAATCATGAACTCTCAAAATGTACTCGAGACGAAGAAAACGTTGTTAGTTACAAACATCTGTCTAGTTCAGATCAAAACTAATTAATTCTAATTTACAAAACTAAGATGCTATTAACTGCACCGTAGGCTATATGTTATGTTGATAGGCAACGAATGCGTCACGTGAACAATGCACATTCTACCTTGAGTCTCGGCCGTTTAACTACGACAGGAAGATTTGATATAGCGCAAGACTTATTAAGCCTAACAGGTAGCCTATCCAACCTGATGTTTAGCAACAATAAATGTCACGTACAGTAAAGTGCGTTGTGGCTCATTTATATTTTCGAGCTGAATGCATCACATTTGCTATTAAAACCCAAAGATATACAAAATGCGGGGCTTCATAGGCGGATCCGGAGGGGCAAATCCGGCCATGGCCCATGGAGAAATTTCCACATTCGTCACCAGCTATTCTTTCGGGCAAAGTAGGCTTGCCCCCGATGTCCCCTACAACAGGTCCGGTTCGATGCAAAGCAACGGGAAAGGGAGACAGAGACGACAGAGAGAAAAGTAACGTAGCCTATGACTAAAAAGGCCATCAGCTATTTTCACGGGCACAATGGTCTATTTTTAAAGAAATGGTCTCTTTTTGCCAACCTTTCGGGAAAAGGACTAAAAAAAGTTAGCAGCCTTCCTGGTGGGCAAAGTGGTATCATATTTTTCGACCAAAGATCAACGTGAAATTTTAAGACCAAACTATTTTTGCCCCTTCGAAAATTTCTGTATCCGCCCCTGTAGGGCTTGTAAATATATACACTGCATGTGTCTCCGATAAACTAGAACACTAGACTT
The DNA here is from genome assembly GCA_949752735.1 of Lumbricus terrestris. Lineage (NCBI taxonomy): Eukaryota > Metazoa > Annelida > Clitellata > Crassiclitellata > Lumbricidae > Lumbricus > Lumbricus terrestris. The sequence goes on along the minus strand of OX457037.1, from coordinate 57,008,702 downwards.
TGTGAAATATCTAGGTCAATTGTGCTATTACAGATACCAAATTTGGTGCCCATGAGCTTCAGTCTATTCTATCCATACACTGCAAATATTATTACATTTGATGCAAGGGTTACGAAGATACACCCTTTTTAAATTGGGTGGTTCAGAAACCAAGTTACCGAACAGTAAAACGCATAGAATGACGTCATTTTCTGGCTAGCGCAGGGGATACATTGGCTGTTATTTATAAACGTCATTTTCGGAAACAGCTCTACTACGAGACCTGTTTTACGTAACAGTTACTGTATCTGATTTATTAAAAAAAATCATCGACGGCGCTGTCAATCAGTGGCGTCAGCGACTCAGAGCCTGTGTGCGCGCTGAAAGCGGGCACTTCGAACATCAACTGTGACCGCTGAACTCAGCAAAACCGTTATTTTCAACCAAATGTTACGACAATAATATTATTTACTGACCCACGTCAAATTGGGTGGAGTTACGGTGTACAAAATATTTAATAAATCACTTCACAAATATTGAAGATATTGATATAAACAACAGTGTTCTACTTTTTACGTCATTGCAGATTTTCAATGTTGGATAGTTCCATTTTTCGGTGCTGCATCTGAAATGCTCATATATTTGACAACCTTGCGAATATTTCTAATCGGCTTTAGGGTCTCGTGTAAATATAGCCTCTGTTGTTGTGTTTAAAATTTCAGACAAATCCTAAAAGGTTTGACCGAGTTATGACACTTTATTTACTGTTCTACTTTATCGGGGAAACAGTGTATAAGTATATAATATATAATATTATGCATTTATTATTGTGTGTGAGCTGTGTCCGCTATATAGTCTAGTATAGTCTTTAGGCCTATTTAGAACTAAATGGGGTACCCGGCGTTGCCCGGGAATTTTAGGATTTGGGCCGTTTCCCGCCACCCCTACCCTCCGTCCCTCCCTCCATCCCACCATCCATCCCACCCACCTTACATCCCTCCCAATCTACCACCCTCTCTCACCCACTCTCTCTCCCTCCTTCCCTCCCACCCTCCATCTCACCCTCCCATCATCCCCTCCCACTAACCCTCCGTCCCACCCTCCCTCCCACCCTCCCTCCCACCCTCGCTCCCTCCATCATTGACCCCCCCACCACACCCCACTACACTCTATCAGTACGCGACCTGTGAAATCCGGACTGGCAAAAGCACTAAAAAAGCAAAAGCACATCACCTCTAAAACGGTATCAACCGCTGCTTTTATGCTATGGGACCCGAAAGAAAAGTCCTGTAATAAGCCTGTGAAGGAAACGTCCAGTAGAGAAAATGAGGGTTCTGCCCCCACCCTCATGGTGGCAAAGATTCGCCAACCCCCCAATTACCTGTGTCGGGTCGACCTCGACTCCCTATGCGAAAGCTTTTGATCGATCGCTTCAAACTGTGGCCGTGAATAGCTATAACAACAACAAGAACTTACTAAAATATATATAAGATAACATCCAGTATCATAATTGTAGGCGTTCAATTTTGATTTGTCTTGGTGTATTGCGTATATAAAGGACCTAAATTCTAAATTCTAAATTCTTTACCGGTTTTAAGCACTGTTCTGGCTCAGTTCGTTTTGAAATGCAAGACTATCGGCGTTCGCTGCATTTATGATAACATTGTGTTGCGCGATTTGACTCTCATGCACCTATTAATTAATCAATGACGTTTGCGTTGTACTTACTACATAGAGTGGCGCGCGGTGGTGTAGGGTTAGGCTATGTTCGGTTCCTTGGAATCGAAAGGTTGCGGGTTCGAATCCACCTCAAGCCGCTGATTAAGTCCTTCACTCGCAATTGTTCAAGCGCTTCGACGTAAAACTCTGATTCAGTGTCCACGCTCCACATAGTCGGGAGCGCCTCTGAGTAGTAATCTTGAAGTGGCGCTGTAACAAGTGCTCATGCATACACGCATGCATACGGACGTGCATAGGCCTACATACAAAACGAACTAATGCAGAGCAACATACTTAGGTTAAAAAAAGTTGCAATGTGATATGTTACAGCTTCTAAACTCTTTATGCATCAAAAATTGTTGAGGACAACACTGTAATAGGCTAATTCAACCGAATTGCAAACTGATAAACTGAAACAAAACTGCCGAAACTCATTTGAAATCACATTTGCTTTCTTGTCATTTTGTCTAAGCATCTGGAATATACTTAACATCCGGTGAACTTGCTGGCATCATCATCGGCATAATGCTAGGAATGATCGCCATCACTGGAGTTGGATTGGTTCTTTTTGGAGTCGTCCGTGGAGGATTAAGCTTACCATTTTCCACTGCAAAGAAGTCGGATGGAACAGACACAGCCAGCAACTACGATGAGCAGCCATATGGAAATCTTTCGAGGTCGTCTTCTGTAAAAAGCTCAACTTATGCGAGCAAACCGTCCCAAAATGGGTCGTCAACGGCTTAAAACTTAGAAACGCTGAAGAATATTCACGTTAGGCTTAGTTTGTTTTTGTAGCATTTTGAAAGTTTTGTTTGAGACGTTCTCCACTGCCAGCGGTAATAGCAGCATAAAGCATTAGTTGGATGTCATTTTGTAATATATACTGAGACTGAAGAATAAATTATGCGCTCTAAAAAATTGCGATGATTATTTTAACTTTTTTGCCCGTTATATCTATTATCCCTCAGATATAAGATATTAATAGACGTAAGCAAATTTTTTTACTCAGAAGTAGCCGTCCATATCAAGATCAGGAATAACAAAAGTGCTTTGGAATGCAACAGCATTGCAACGCTGAACTGTTATTATCATTATTGTTGTTGTTATTGTTGTCGTTCTTCTTCTTATTATTATTATTATTATTATCGTTTTTATTATTAATATTATTATTGTAATAATTATTATTATTGTTATTATTATTTTTATTGTTATTTGTATGTGCACTTGTTATAGCGCCTTTTCAAGCTCACCACTCAGAGACGCTCCCGACTACAGAGTGGACACTGCATCGGAGTTTCACGCCGAAAAACTGAGCAATTGCGAGAGAAGGACTTGCCGAAGGTCCCTACGCGGCGACTTGAGGTGGATTCGAACCTGCAACCCTTCGGTTGCAAGACGACGAACATACCCACTACACCACCGCGCCCCATATAATTGATATTATTATTACTGCTATTACTATTATTATTATCGTAATTATTTCAATTGTTGAACATCTCCTGTTTATTGGATTAGATTTATTAGAGACAAATACGTGATTCGATTATAATTAGGTGCGAATTTCTTTCAAACATTCTCATTTGATCTAGAGAAAGGCATCTCGTACGGAACCTCTGATGCTTAGTAATGACTGTAGGGTGTGGATTTCACTACATATACATGTATAATATATATAATTTGCATAGGCTATAGCAAGAGGGACCCAACGTTCCCAAAGTGGAACATATGTAAAATCAGCTGCGTTGCTCGCTCATACGGCACTACCAATAAAACATTTGACCATAAGTAGGCACAATAGACACAGTTCAACCCAAAATTTAATATACAATGAATTCAATTACTTATCATGCATTTGTAGCCTAAATTAATTTTAAATATTTATTAGCATAAATGTCATTTTTTGACAAATTTGCATCAGAATAATAATTTTATTTAACTGCAACAGACTTAAAACAAGAGTAAATAAATATGCCCCCATCATTGAATATCTATGACATGACATACAGTAGGTTTTACCGTCCCTCCAAATTTGCCAATAATATGTTCCACTTTGGGAACTTTGGGTCAATAAAGCTTAAAAACCAATAGTTTGCATTATGCCTTGCAAAAGCGACTTTATGTTTAAGTTCATACATGTAGGCCTACATGTATGTCAGTGATTGCGCTTATAAGCGTATTGAGCAATGTGAAATTTTGCATAGGCTATAAGTCATTGGTCAGCAAATTAAATTTTGATTAAGCTTACCTTCTTGTCAGTACATCTAAAGGCATGGACTGCACATTCACAATATTTGAGTGACTGCATGCCAGACCATGTAGTATATCAAAACGATTTGATTGGCCTTATTTTTCGGAGTTGGCTTCAGCTCTGTAAGAATAGTTTGGTCAAACAAGGCAATGGATACAGCTTTAACGCTTCACTTTGGTTGATTATATATAAAAAATATTATGAAATTCAGTAAGAAAAATTATGTCAAATTCGTGTTAAATATATTATGTTTTTGAGTCAAGCGCTGCATTTCCGGTGGTACAAAAATAACTTGCAATCTAAAAATTACACTATTAAAAGCAAATTATGAAACAATTTGCTAACAAACATGTACGTTTCCAGATTCATTTGACACTCCTGAAAACGAAAATCGCGGTTAGCAAGCTAAATTGTTAACGGTTGCATGGGAAAACAAGATGGCGGACAAGCGAGCAGTTACTAAAATGACTTTAAGTAAGCTACCGTATGCGATAGAAACACGATTTCAGACTCTGAAATTAGATTTTAGGATTATTTTCATGCAATAGATTTAAAGACATATATGTGGCACTGCACGAAAACCTAAATGGTGGCCAAAATGGCGGCCAAAATGCTGAAATAGGTATAAGTAAAGTCCTGCCTGCAATTGAAACATGAGTTATGAGTCTATGATGCCATTTTCGGGGTTAAGGAATGCGACGGAAATAAAGTCACAAATTTGGCACGTCCAGGAAATCAAAATGGCGGGCAAAATTGTGTCAAAATTTTTGAAATGGCTATAAGAGTTGTCATGTAGGCCTATGCAATGGAATCATGATTTCACAGTATTAATGAAGAAAGCACGGTCGCCGAAGCGCGTTCTCATCCTCCGCACACGCAAATCGGTCTTCTCAGATGATCGGAGCCGAAGGCAAGTCGCGGAGGAAATGAGTCTCAGCGCAGCAATCGCGCAGGTACTCTGGAGCAGCTTTGATTTGAAGACAAGCAGACAGAGCTTAAACTCGATGCGAAATGAAACAGGCAGCCAGTGGAGGATGTCACGGAAGAGCGGCGTGACGTGGTCGTACTTTCTCCTATTGCAGACTAGCCGCAGCGTTGAGCACCGACTGATGTCCATTCAATTAAGGAGCGCTCAGGCACAGCATTGCATACCAGCCAGCAAATTGTTACAGCAACCACTTTCGAATGACGATTGACGAAAGCGGCAACGATGTAAAAACCATGAAATAAACTCATGAAAACACCCCAACCGAAATGGAAAATGTAAAAAAGGAATTAATTGGTGACATTTTGTGTAAATTTCGGCCGGATGACTACTAAAAAAGGCAAGCATTTTTTTTCGGACGGCAAACTGAAGAAACCCCCACGAAATCAAATCCTGGCTACGGCCTTGTTTCTAGATCCGTTCCTACGTTTTTGTCGCTCCTTAAAACTTATTTCCTCTCAGTTGCGCTCTAGAAGCGCAACTGAAAGGTCACTGCGCTGAGCGTTGCTATAAATAGGGGAGGGTGGGGCAAAACGCCCCCCTTAAGGAAAAACCGGGTGTAGAGAGCAAAGCACATTAACAATTGATGTTAATTTTTTATCATCATAAACATCTGCCCTTAAGCTACAATATCACTAAATAAAAAAACTTAAATGGATTCAACTTTAGGCACAGAATTGTCTGAAAGTGTTTGGTCCAAAATGGGCGTTTTGCCCCACCTAGGAGGCAAAATGCCCATAGCCTGGGCATTTTACCCCAATGATAATGTATACTAGATAATTGACTAGCGTACGTGCATGTACGTATGTATGTATGTATGCATGCATGCATGCATGCATGCATGTATGTATGTATGTATGTATGTATGTATGTATGCATGCATGAATGTATGTATGTATGTATGTATGCATGCATGTATGTATGTATGCATGTATGTATTTATGTATATATGCATGTATGCATGTATGCATGCATGTATGTATGTATGTATGCATGTTTGTATGCATGCATGTATGTATGTACACATGTGAGCATGTATGTATGTATGTATGCATGCATGCATGTATGTATGTACGCATGTATGTATGTATGTACGCATGTATGTATGTATGTATGCATGCATGCATGCATGTATGTATGTATGTATGTATGTATGTATGTATGTATGTATATATGTATGTATGTATGTATGTATGTATGTATGTATGTATGTAGGTATGTATGTGTGTATGTATGCATGTATGTATGTATGTATATATGTATTTCTGTAGTAAGTAGGTATGTATGTCCAGTCATGTGAGGTAAGACGCCCAGTCACGTGGGGTAAGACGCCCAGCCCCGTGAGCATCTTACCCCCAAGCAGTAGTAGTTACATTCCATACTCCTCGCCTAAAACGACTACTTCAATGGCAGGTTTAAGTTCAATGTAGCATACCTAAATAAGTATGAATCCAACAAAGCATGGATCTTTCGGAAAAAGCGAAACTAAGTAATTTTAACAAATTAATGAAAAATGGGAACCCTTACATCAGCTTTCGCAAAAGTCGATTTTTCTTGATAACGAGTGACCTGGTCACAGGGAAAACGAAAGTAGGATGTCTTTCAACCGGAAATACATAAAACTAAACGGTTCTAACTAAAATTTGGATTCGGCATTTCAGTTGACTGAAATAATGCCTATGGGCATCTTACCTCCCATGGGCGTTTTGCCGCACCCTCCCCTAAATCAATATATTGGTTCCATTCGCACGAACTGCAACCGTGCAGAATAGTCTTTTCCGTGGTGGGCCCAGCTGTCTGGGATGGTCATCTACAGGAACTTCGTCTGCTAACTGGGGCTCTTACTGAAGCCTTTTTCAAATTAAACTCAAAGCATCCTGTTTGCCGTGCTATGGTCGGAAGCGCTTCTGAGTAGTCTCCTTGAAAAGAAGCACTATATAAATTATGGACTGAATTAACCAGAACTACGCTGACTGGAATATACTGAAAATTGATTCCGTGAACAGGTATTTAATTTCGATTGCTATGTCCGGATACGAAGAAAAAATTGCATCTCTATGCTTGTGATGACTAAACTAAGACACTTATACATGTAGATTGTCATTTGCGTTTCACCAGATCCCAAATTTCAAAAACACCTGGCTTAAAGTTATTGTCAGTACGAATTTCCGGATATTTATAGACCTATGCCTACTCTCAAAATCACTGGTCCCACAATACGGAAAAGCACTGTGGCAGCAGCTGTTTATAAAACGAGATCGCGTTTAGGCCTCAACTAGAAATGGACCAACTTAGCATAAATCGAGATACAAACTGTAATGAATGCAGATTATCAATTAGAGAACTGGAGAGGCTTTTATTTGAATCATATAAAAATCTGCAATGAAGTGATCGTTTTCGGCATCACAATTTTATGTAGGCCTAAGCTTAACACGAGATCACTCAATAAAGTTAGGCCTCAGATTATAAAATCATCCATCTCTGAATAATTATCTTCATCGTAAAACCGAATTGATTGTCAGCTACTTTAAGTTTTATGGTAAAGAACAAGTTGAGCTATGATAAAATAAAACATTTTTGAATTTCTGATTCTTATGTAGTCCTATTCGTTAATTGCGTATTTAAATATCAAAAATCAGAATTCGTCCTTCTATGTATAAAAATTTATATTTCTTGTTGTCAGCCACAAGCAGTCGACAATTGGACTCATCCAGAAGAATTCTAGATGGATATCGCAATTCATGTTTTTCTTTTGATAGAATCTCTTTCTTAAACTTCAAATCTGAATCCAGTAAAAGAACTCGACTGTTGCATGTATCAGCGACTATTATGAATCCATTTCCGTCGACCGACAAATGGATTGGATCGCTCAGTTGTGCGATGGTAGATCCACGTTCTCCACCGAATGACTTCTTAAGTTTTCCGTCTGCATCCACTATGCAAACTCTCTGACAATCACGAAAACCACCAGCAGCAGCATCACGATAGCTATGACTGACCAGAAAACTACCATTGGTCAGTTTTATAGCATGGCCTAGATAACTAATACCTGTGTCTGATGACAGATTTATTTCATGGATTAATTGTCCCTCTGGCGAATACTCAATTAATTTGCTTGCATAGTAATGGGCTAAAATGACATTCGATTCAGCGGTAACAGACAGACGACATTTAAAGTTTCCTGTTGTCCACATGTCTATTAATTCTCCATTTGGATCAACTCTTAAGATTTCTTTCGACTGACAACTGCCTTTGTAATCCATGATGTAGAGACATTTATTTATATTGCAGGATCCTAAGTCAGCTGGATCAATTAATTTCTTCAAATTCCATCGACGGCTGAAGCTTAACGTAATTGAATCGTAAACTTCAATTTCCGAACTTCTTTCACTCGCAACAAACAATTCGTTGTCTAAGATGGTCAATCCAATGATCGGTTTCTTATAATCTTTTGCTGCTTTTGTTTTGATCGTCTGAAGTAAGACTGGATCTGATATATATCGCAGTTTGTCTGACAAAAAGTTTGAAAAAGGATAGGGAAATTTTAAAATTCATGATTTAAACACAAAATTGCGCTTAAGCAGGCTATGACGAAGAGCACAATGATATTAGTGCGTGAAAAGACAGATAAACAACGACTGAGGAAACATTGGGAACACAAGCAGCGAGATAGAGCAAGAAATCCATAGATATTTCTGAACTAAGGAGCATGAAGCAGAGAGAGCAAAAAGAACACGGCTGGGACTAAAGTTCATCAGAAAGGCTACTTATTCAACACAGAAGGGAATGCTGTTGATTACAATTAGTCGTCAAGTTCATTAAAGTGCATGTATAAAGATCGAGTGCATTTACATACAAATGCAGATATCCCCGTAAGTGTTATTAAAGAACAAATGAAAATATTCCAGCGGCATGAGGCTAGTAATTGCCAGTTTAGGCTATGGCATGGTTGAACGACCTTCAAGAGAATGTCTGAAGAGTGAAGACTAGAGAAGGATTGAAACTACAATAGCAGTAGGCCTAAAGTTGGCGACTAAAGTAACACAGAACAAATATTTATGACCACATTGTGGTCTTTTATTAGAGACATAGGCGTACGAGGCGGGGGTCCAGAGGGGGCAAATGCCCCCCCCAAAAATTTCGGGCGAAACTGTTTTTCGGGCAAGCAGACCCGGAAAATGACTATAAAAAGTCATAAGCTTTTTGGGCAAGTCTGTTTTTTCGGGCAAGCAGACCGGGAAATGACTAAAAAAAGGTCATCAACTTTTCGGGCAATTTCGGGCAAGGTCGTCAACTTTTTTCTGGGAAAATTTTTCGGGCAAAAGTTAAATCTTTGCCCCCCCCACTCCTGAAATCTCCCGTACGCCTATGAATTTAGAGATCATAAATTTTGAAGACTTGTACACCCAATGTCAGTGTAGGCCCTATGCACAAGAACTTGGACAATTGTTTGCATTAAGATGCTCGTGTAAAATCGTTGGTTTCAAAACGCAGTGATGTTGACCCTATAACTATTAACTAGCCTGTATTAAAGGTTTCACGCATCTCTAGTAAATTAAATAAGACATCAAGGCCCATTATTAATGCATTCTACATTCAAGAAATGTGGCCTGACCGCCCTATAACAACGTGATAATTATACTTATTATAATAGCATCGAGAAAAAAAATCCATGTTAAAATTTCTTTCATAGGTCATAGTTCACGAGTTATTAGCTATCTCTAAGTCGACCAAACTATCATCTTCTTTTTTAGTCATCGCACCAACAAATGTTGCACCCAATCAAGGGAATTATTTTTTATCTCTTCCATTCGTAGCACCAGGCATGGTCGGACTTAACGACGTTCTCGCTCGCCACCATGAAGTCACCGAGAGAATCTTACTTGTTGCTGTTTAACGACAGTGCAATAGCAAAGATGATTAGCCCTCAGGCTAACAAGCTTACTTTGTGACATGGACTACCAAAAGGGGGTGGTTACCCCCTGGATTTTGGATTTGGTTTGATATATCATAACTTGCAATACACAATGGACAATGGATAGAGCATTCATTTCTGCCCACAATGATATATTTAGGTTTAAAAATAAATGAATCTACCACGAAAGTATACAATTTCGTACATAGGTACCGTTTAATTCCACAAACGTGTACTTATGCATTGACAAAATACTAGATTCTGTGTGTTTTGAACATGTGTGTTAATAATTATGTATGTATGTTATATATGTAACATTACGCATTTATGTATGTGTGTATGTATGTGTGTATGTATGTATGTATGTATGCATGTATGTATGTATGTATGTATGTATGTATGTATGTATGTATGTATGTATGCATGTGTGCATGTATGCAAGTATGTATGTTTATAAATATAATATGTATGTTTGAATGTATGTACGAAGACATGCACGCATGTATGTAATTATTTACGTATATTTGCATGACATTGCATGTATGCATGCATGCATGTTAGGGTGGTTCCATCGACAATGGCAACTTTTGAAGTTGTTTGTTCTTTATTCTCCAACCCACCATTTGGTGATACGACTTATAGAGACTCTTTATCCAAAATATTTTCAAATTCCAAACGTATTTAGGATTGGCGCGAACCAGCTGAAGTTTAGATGATTACGCATATTCCGGCAATTTCTTACTAATGAATAATGAACTATTTTGCTACTTACTTTTTAGTATGAAATTTGTCTTGGTCAGTAAATCAATCAGTCAATCAATCACTCAATCGAATTTATATATTGCCCCTTCAGGATTCCTACTCAGAGGCACTCGCGGCTAAGATTAACCGAAAAACAGTCTTTGACCGTTTTTAAAACTGAAAACAGTTTGAAAGGTGTCGAATAATCAAGCTACAAATTGTTGGACCAACCACAAAGAAGGAATGGCTCTGCATTGCCAAAATAAGAGTGAAAGTATTCATTGAGTCACCACTAACAGCAGAGTTCAGTGCGCGGAGGCCTATGCAAGTGAAAAGTGGGAGGCAGAGCGCACGCAGATAAGACGGTGCTTAGCCTGATAAGTGCCACGCAAAAGATGCAGTACTGAATTAAATGTGCTGCGGGAAAGGAAAGGCTAAACAGTAAAGTACTAAGTCAAGCTGCTACTCCATGTTGTTTAGTTGGTAGTGTCGCTAAATTTTTAAGACTTCCAAAAATGGCGTGTGCTCATTGTCTGAAAGAGAATTAGGTTGAGAGCCCCTAAATTTAGCATGCCACCACAGCAATTCTGAAATCATGTTGGAGAAGGTCTTAGGTCCTTATGATACATTCACGTTTTTCCAATGTGGAACAATCAAGTCGCTTTAAAGATTTCCGGCCCATTATAATTATATCAGGCCACCTTTTCACACCCACAGAGGATGAGCAGATGACGACCAGGTCCCATGGAAGGACGAGGTTATTGAGTTTGCGGTGATGATTACTTATGAACTTCTTGAGCTACATGTATCTGCCATTTTTTCGGTGACATTCTACCACATCGAATATGTTTCCGCTCTCCAGCAGCTGTGCGTCGGGCTTTATGATGGTCAGAGCCATTTACACATTTAAAATGTGGATGTTCCTCTAGCTCGCAATATGAACCTTGACACGGTCTGCTGCCAGTATCAACGAAATCACGGAAGTCTTGTGTCTTTCGTGTGGCGAACAAGTCTGGAAGTATCTAAAGGAAGTGTCACTTTTTGTGACTCACATGATATTATAATACCAAGTAGGCCTGCTGTTTCCAGAGAGCAGCGTCAAAAGTTTCTCCCCAAAATGACATGAATTTGCTATCAATGCTGTCCACCGACAAGAACAGGGACTTTGCTAAGGTTGCCACAAACACGTTTAGTTTTCACTTCCAGGACTTGCCTGAGTTGCTGGTTGGGCTGGCGGGTTTTTTGGCGATCATTTTTAAGTGGATGAGAAGAGACTCATGGCAATGGCCCTAAACGAAAATGCAGGTTCTGTGAGATCATTAGAACGAATCCCACCATTCCCTGAACCTGTAGCCAAACAGGACTCCACAATATTATATTTCCATCGTTAAATCACTCATGACATTCTTCAACGCTCTGGAACTGTCTGATGACTTTTTACAGTATGCTCCAAGCCCATATAATTATTGGAGCTCGGATGTAATAAAAGAGCCATGTGATTCTCAAATCCGCTAAAGTGGTTAACTGTATCGATGAAGTTGAGTAGACACTTCAGTTCTAAAATTTAACTCCTCGCCAGCACAAAGTGCAGAACAAAGGCAGTGTTCTTGCTACAGGTCGTAGGGAAACACAAAAGGCAATGCTATGAGCCAACCAAGACGGCAACCATCTAGTTGGTAAAAATCGAATGACTGACAAATTCATCGGAAAATGTTGATATTCTCGGCTACATTTTCATTTTCTTCTAATTTTTGCGGTCAATGTCTTAAAACTACATAAAATTTACTCATTCCGACATGACTGTAGTAACATTATTTAGAAAATTAATTAAATTGCATACCTCAGAATTTGTGGTTGACTAGTATGCATTTATTACTAACAATGCCGTGTGCCGATGTCTTGATAAGTTTGATGAAAACCATTAGGAAATAATGAAAATTTCGTCAGCTCCGCGCCAGTCCTAAATATTAATATTTTCTTTTAAGTTTTTAACTGTTACCTACTAACACATGGCGTCACCAAACGGTGGGTTGGAGAACAAATTTAAACCACTTTCATTTTTTAGAACCACCCTAATGCATGTATGTATGCATGTATGTAATACTATGTATGCATGTATGCATAGGGCCTATATTTCAACTTATTTACCATTCAGCTGTATAGTACATTGCCTCCCCTAAAAGCCAAACTCTTGTTTACCAAATTAAATCGGAGTTTCACTGAACAATTCTAATAATTAAGCAAACTAAAATGTTTCTCTAAAGTTTCAAGTGACTTTCAACAGTTAGGCCTTCTGGTGAATAGCGCATATCTGTAACGGCGCTTTAACATACTTCGATTGAATCTGCATGATGCTTTCTTACCTTGTTTCATCTTGGATAGTTCTTGCTCCAGTTTCTCAACGCTGTCTTCTAATGTTTTGATTGTCATCTTATGCGCCTTACTAGCCTGTATTTCGTTATTTATTTCGATTCTGAGCTTTTCGTTTGCGGATCGTGAACTCAGAAGGTGCGTTTCGATACTTTGTTCTGTTAACACAGATTCTTTACCCGTTGTCTTGGGCTTTGCTTTACCTTCTTCTGAAAATAAGAAGCGACAATTATAAATTTGCTCCAGAGTCCAGACTATGTAGGCCTATATTCAATAGCGTGTAGTAAACTTAACTCTAGCACGCTGTGCATAGAGCCGAGGAATTTCTTCACACAATTTTTTAAACCTACTGTATTATAATTATACGAAGAACTTCTTCGATTTGTTTTACAGGATTATCATTCTGACTGCTAGGTGCGTCCATTGTGCATCTGAAAACGCGCTATACTAGCCTGCAAGTGCTGTGCTAGGCTATGTTGTGTCACATTTAGGCTAATTATTGCGATAGGTCGCATTCTTTAGCACATCGTGACAGCGTAAACTTTTGATTGTTAATAAATAAAAACACTGACCTTGAATTTGGCCAATCAAGTTGTCACAGCTATTAGCGAGGAAATGTTCGAGTTCTGATCTTCTAAAAGATAAATTGAAGGACTGGTTTTCTACTTCAGTCGTAGATTTACATTCTTCTTGCAACTCCACTGCTCTGGTAGATAAGTCTGGAAATGCGCGACAAATGTCGCCGGCTGATCCTTTAGTCATTATATTCTGACAGTAAGAATTGTATGTTTCTAAACTCGATAGATATGTATCAATATTTTCCGTTTCCAATTGGATTTCTTTCATCTTGCTTTGCCTTATCGAACGTAGATCTTGCAGAAGAGAAGTTGCATGTTTTTCTATTAACTGTTTCAGTTCATCTGTTCTGTTCTCGATATCACATTCTAAGGTCGCCACTCGTCCATGCATAACTTCTTTCGTCTTCACGAGATCTGCCTTCCTATTTTCAGCTGTCGATCTGCATTCATTCATTGCTTCAACATTACTTTCGATCTGCTTCCGAAAGGCATCCACGAATTTCTTAACATGTGAGCCTTTATGATTATTATGTTCGTCAATAAAGCACACTGGGCATACAACTGTTTTGCAATCAGTACAATATACATTTATAACATTCTGTTCATGAACTTCACAAACACTTGGTGCTATATTTGACATCGCAGTTCGGCCACTTTCATGTTCAGTCATCGGTATCAATCTGTGATGCTTTGTCAATTTAAATTTTCTATGTTGTCTGCAACATTCTTGACAAAACTTCTGTCTGCAATCAACGCAGTATGTGTCAGCTGCTGAAATGCCTTCGCCTGTTTCTTCATTTTCTTCTGTACATGCATCGCATAAAGGCATCGTTGACTCAGGCTGATCTGAAAGATTTGCCACTTCTATCAGTCTCTCAATGAAAAAATTCTTAGGAAGTCCATGAAATCCTTCTGGCGGTATCCTAAATAATCGTCTACAGATTGGACAAGGCATCTCATCCCCAGGTCCTTTGTTTGTTTTGAGTCCAGTCTCTTGGATGCACCTGATGCAGAATGTATGAATGCATGGCAAATCCTTCGGATTGGTGTAGACTTCGGTGCAGATGCAACATGTAGTTATATCGTTGAGCTCTTGCTTTTTAACATTATCACTGTCTAAGCCTTTCGCAGCCATTTGGCTGTCTATTATTACACAGATCTTAAAATAGAAAGTGTTATCGATTTCACTGTTGGTAGGCCTACAAGACGTAAACGTGGCAGCCAAATGTAGGTTAAATCTCGTATTTGTGCGAAAAGGAATTTCTATCGGATAGAAATCATGAACTCTCAAAATGTACTCGTGACGAAGAAAACGCTGTTAATTGCAAACATCTGTCTAGTTCAGATCAAACGAACGAATTCTAAGTTACACAACTATTAACATTACTGTACTGTATCGTATATGTTGATAGACAACGAATGCGTCACGTGCTCATTCTACCTTGAGTCTCGGTCGATTAACCACAACAGGCAAATTTCATATAGCTCAAGAATTATAAGGTCTAACAGGTAGCCTATCTAACCTGATGTTTAGCAACAATAAATGTCACGTACAGTAAAATGCGTTGTGGCTCATTTATATTTTCGAGCTGAATGCATCGAATTTGCTACGAAAACTCAAAGATAACCTATACAAAATGCGGGGCTTCAGAGGCGGATCCGGAGGGGCAAATCCGGCCATGGCCCATTGAGAAATTTCCACATTTGTCACCAGCTATTCTTTCGGGCAATATGGGCGTGCCCCCGCCGCCCCCTCCTACAGGTTCGAAGCTATGCAAAGCAACGGGAAAAGGAGACAGATAAGACAGAGAGAAAAAGTAACGTAGCCTATGACTAAGAAAGGTCATCAGCTGTTTTGACGGGCAAAATGGTATATTTTTAAAGAAATGGTCTCTTTTTGCCAACCTTTCGGGGAAAGGACTAAAAAGGGTAGGAGACTTCCTGGCTTGCAAAGTGGTATCATATTTTTCGGCCAAAGACCAACGAAAAATTTTAAGACCAAACTATTTATTGCCATTTCGAAAATTTCTGTATCCGCCCCTGTAGGGCTTGTATGTACATGTATGTATGTATATATATATATATATATATATATATATATATATTAGAGTGGTCCACAAAATTCATCTTGGAGATTTCAGTTCTCCACAAGGTTTGTTTTGTTCCTTATCATGATTATAATAATCAAAAAAAATTTTAATGAAAACAAATGAAATTTAGAGGTCAACCCATTTGACACTTTTATGCTATTTGGACAGATGTAGATAAATTGTTCAGCAATGGTTAATGTACGACCTAAGCGACATGGAGCGATGTCTGGGGAGATTCCATTTCTCAGTTACCGTACTTCAACACTGGTATTGACCTGAGAGTCACCTTCT
The DNA here is from genome assembly GCA_949752735.1 of Lumbricus terrestris. NCBI lineage: Eukaryota > Metazoa > Annelida > Clitellata > Crassiclitellata > Lumbricidae > Lumbricus > Lumbricus terrestris. The sequence goes on along the minus strand of OX457037.1, from coordinate 56,992,786 downwards.
TGAATGCCGTTCACCATTGTTGGGATTGCCAAGAGTTTTTCCTGACAATTTCCAGTGACAATAGTAGCTTTGCGGTCCATATTTTCCTTTGATCCGTCGATGCTGGGCAACATTTTGCCTTCTCAGTGAGGTAATAGCCGGCCTGCCAATGTGCACTCTTGTTCTTTCATTGCACCTAGCTACTTCTTGTCCTTCTATTATTCCGAATATAATTATTGAAAGTGTTATTTATGAAATTAATGTCATAACTAATCGCCAGTGTGACATCTCCATCTACAGATCAAGGATCACGGTCTGGAAGGCCAACATGATACAAAGCACCAACCACTAAACTAAATAGGACTGGATGATGTTCTTGGATCTTTTTTAAAATAATGAGGCAGTTAGTAGCAGCTGTTTATGCAGCCATTGTAGAGTGTAAATGTATTGCATACGTGCTAGGACTAAGTTGTCTGATACTCATCAATGTAATCAAATACTTCGATAGATGCCAACGCAGAACGTTCACCTGCTGCTTCATAACTGCCTTTTGTCTTGCGTTCTTCATTTTAGTTTTCACCATTCTCTCTTTTTCCTGCAGTTGCCTCTTTCTGCTTCCTTTTGCTGCTGTCTTTAAGTTTACTCCACTCATGCTGATGGAAAATATGTCTGCTTTTTGTATGACCTATTCGAAGGATATCACGATCTTAGTCTTGCTGGATTTCTGTCATTACATCCTTTGAGGCAATATCGAACAATTTTTGAAGATCACTCTTGAACATGTCGTCTTCATCCTGTCACCTTCTTTTTATAGTGGTCCGTGAATCTTCAGAGGTAGGTAGTTCTGGTAAAGCTTTGGCAGTTACATTACACACGAGCTGTGTTGGTAAATTCTGGTAAGCACCCACCCAAATACAAACAACTGCATCATAGGTCTTTTTGTATAGCTTTCCGGAAGGGGTCTCCCTTTAGTGATATGATTAAACTGAAGCAATTGCTGTGCATCCAGGCTGCATGGTAATCTTGCAGTGGACAATCGAGAGACTGGTTTTCCCATAGCCAGTGCTCTGGGTCAGATCTCAAATTAGACGAAACCATATTAGTCTAATAATGACGGTTAACATGACGTAAAGACATTATCAGCACTCAAGTAAAATGTTCAGAATGGGTTGACCTCTAAATGTTGCACAATCAGGTTGAAATTTTACAGGGAGACTATCTACACCAAGTGGACAAAAATAAGCCTTGTGGAAAAAAATTCTAACAACTTAATTTTTTGGCTATGGTTTGTGGACCAGTCTAATATATATATATATATATATATATATATATATTTATAATATTATACATATATTATTGTGTGTACTGTGTCTGCAATATAGTCTAGTATAGTCTTTGTTTATAACTAGCTGGGGTACCCGGCGATGCCCTGGAATTTTTGGGTTCGGGCCGTTCCCCGTCAACCCCTCCCTCCGTCCCTCCCTCCATCTCACCATCCCTCCCACCCTCTTTACATCCTTCCCACTCTACCACTCTCCCTCCATCACACCCTCTTTTCCTCCATCACACCCTTCCACCATCCCCTCTCTCCTACTCTCCCTCCCACCATCCCTCCCTCCTACCCTCCCACCTTCCATCCCTCCATTCCACTCTCCCACCATCTCATTCCTCCCACCCTCCCTCCCACTCTCCCACTCTGCCTCCTACACTCTGCTTCCTACCCTCGCTCCCTCCCTCCCTCCTTTCCGACCCCCCACCACACTCCGTCCTCCACCAGTATTCGACCCGTGAAATCCGGACTGGCAAAAGCGCTGGCCTTAAACACCTCTAAAACTGTGCCAACCGCTGCTTTTATGCGTATGGGACCCGAAAGAAAAGTGCTGTAATTAGCCTTTAAGGGAAACGGCCAGTAGGAAAAATGAGGGTTTTTGCCCCACCCTGGCCCATGGTGGCAGAGATTCGTCGACCCCCTTCCCCCAATTACCCCGAACCCCTGCGAAGGATTGGGGTCGATTGCTTCAAAATTGTCGCCGTCACAGGCCGTGCATAGCTAACTCCAAAATAAAACTTACTAAAATATATATATAAGATAACATCCAGTGTCATAATTGTACGCGTTCAATGTTGTTTTGTCTCGGTGTATAATCGCGTATATAATTGATTTAAATTCTTTCTTTACCTTTTTTAGCACTGTTCTGGCTCAGGTCGTTTTGAAATGCAAGACTATCGGCGTTCGCTGCATTTACGATGACATTTTGTTGCGATTTAATAATATTCGTTTTATTGAAAGAATAACCGGTCGACATAACGCGACAGTTAACAAGCACAGAGGAGCAGCGAATAAGCCTAGTAAACGATTTTATACAGTATCCGTGTTAAGAAGTTTTTTACTCTCATCCACCTATTAACAATGACGTTTGTGTTGTACTTGCTACATAATGTGGGACGCAGTTGTTTAGGGGTATGATCGGTGCCTTGTAGCCGGTAGGTTACGAGTTCGAATCCGCCGCGTAGGGACCCTGATCAAGTCCTTCACTCGCAATTGCCCATGCGCTTCAGCGTAAAACTCCGACTCAGTGTCTGTGTTGTAGTCGGGAGCGCCTCTGAGTAGTAATCTTGAAGTGGCGTTGAAACAAGTGCTCATACATACACACATGCACACGAACATAATTATATACAATACACACAAACGAACCAGCGCAGAGCAACACACTTAGGTTAAAAAAGTTGCAATGCAATGTGTTACAGCTCCCAAACTCTTTATGCAACAAAAGTCGTTGAGGACAACAGTTGTAATAGGCTAATTCAACCGAATTGCAAACTGATAAAATGAAACAAAACTGCCGAAACTCATTTGAAATCACATTTGCCTTCTTGCCATTTTGTCATAGCATATGGAATCTACTTAACATCCGGTGAGCTTGCTGGCATCATCATCGGCATAATACTAGGAATGATCGCCATCACTGGAGTTGGCTTGGTTCTTTTTTCCAAAATGGGTCGTCAACGGCTTAAAACTTAGATACGCTGTAGATTATTCACATTAGTTTGTTTTGCAGCATTTTGAAAGGTTTTTTATGAGACGTTCGCCACAGCCCGCGGTAGTAGCAGCATGGCCTAAAGCATTAGTAGGATGTCATTTTATGATATGTACTGAGACTGTAGCCAATGCGCTATGCATGCAGTCCGCAATTTTCTTTAAATGTTTTCTAAGGTAATTATTTTTTCTTTGACGGTTTTTTTTGCCAGAGAGACATCTGGAAATTCCAGCATTAGTAAGACAAAACGATCAGTGGAATAGTAGGCCTAATGTATAATGAAGTGATCCACTCTATTACTGTATTATTATTAGTGAGTGCAAAAATTAATGTATCAGTTTATTTATCAACGTTGCGACAAAGGAATGCATACGACACTAACAAAACTTGCAAAACAACATCATATTAGCAACTAATACTTTGCATTATGCCTTGCAAAAGCGACTTTATGTTTAAGTTTACATGTCAGTGATTGCGTATTGAGCAATGTGAAATTTTGCATAGGCTATACTGCCGTGCTAAGCAAAAAGACAGTAACTCAAAAAAGGTGATTTCGCGTAAAACGACAAAGAAGATATCGGTTTAATCCAACCAGAAATAATACTTCAATCTTTCTGAATTTTTGCAAACAGTCATATCTAAAGTTGTGAATTTAGGAAATAATCTCGTTTTTAGTGAAATTTGAGTAAAAATTGTATAAAAATGAGTTACTGTCTTTTTGCTTAGTATCGAAGCATTGAATATCGGCTTGCTGCTAAGCAAGAAAGCAGTAAGTCTTCATCATAGTGCTGCAGACTGGTGAGAAAATGTTCACCTTGCATAAAATTTGGTGAATACCACGAACAAGTCCTAAGAAAAAGACTTGTCAATAGGACCATCACAGATTTGCAATCTGGCGCCAATGGCAGCCATTTTTCAAAATGGCCGACCAATCTACATATTTTTAAGATCTCAGCTTCTATTTCACCCAGAATCGTCATCTTGGTGCCTAAACATACATTTTTGAGGGTAAGGATTCCAGCGAAGCCATCTAAAACTTCATATGGACTCAGTGGCGGTCATTTTTCAAAATGGCCGATCAAAATAGTTTTTTTCAATATCTCAGCATTCACTTCACTCAAAATCGTCAAATTGGTGCCTAAACATACATTCGTAAGGGCAAAGACTCCATTGGGCCATCAAAAACTTTTTATGGCCTCAGAGGCGGCCATTTTTCAAAATGGCCGACCAGAATGTTTTTTCAATATCTCAGCATTTAATTAACTTAGAATTGTTGTAATTTCGGTGCCTAAACCTACCTTTTTAGGGGCAAGGATTCCAATGGGGCCATTTAAAACATCCTATGGCATCAATGGCGGCCATTTTCCAAAATGGCCGACCAGAATGTTTTTTCAATATCTCAGCATTTAATTATCTTAGAATTGTTGTAATTTCGGTGCCTAAACCTACCTTTTTAGGGGCAAGGATTCCTATGGGGCCATTTAAAACATCCTATGGCATCAATGGCGGCCATTTTCCAAAATGGCCGAGCATTCTGAATTTGTTAAAATTTCTTAGTATTCAATTCACTCAAAATCGTCATCTTGGTGTCTGAATATCGAAATGTAGGGGCAAAGGCTGCAATAGGGTCAATGTAGATTTCCACGATGGCCCCAACGTTGGCCATTTTCAAAATGGCCGACCAAAATACCAAATTATCAATATAGGAACTTTCAGTCTACTTAGAATCGTCATATTCGTGTTAAAACATACATATTAGGAGTAAGTATTCCAAGCCCCAAGAACTCTTAAATTGTGGTGAAAGATTGCGTAAACGTGGAGTGAATTCCTGTCTTTGGGTCGGCCATTTTGTAAAATGGCTGCCATTGAAACGATGGAGAAATTTGCGATGGCCCCATTGCTGGAATAGATCCATTGCCATAAAAGTCATATGTTTATACACCAATATGATGATTATAAGCGAATTGGAAGCTAAGATATTAATATGTTCTTATTTTGGTCGCCATGTTGGAAAATGGCAGCCATTGACACCATGGGGAACTTTGTTGTAGCCATATTGGAATCTTTTGCTCTTAAATGCGTATGCTTGGACAATAAGATGACGATCTCAAGTGAACTGAAAGCCGAGATATTGACAAATACTTCCTTTTAGGTCGGCCATTTTGGAAAATGGCCGCTATTAAGGTTATAGTTGATATTTAATGGCTCCATTGCAATCCTTGATCCTTAATGTGTATGTTTTGACACCAAGATAACAATTCCAAGTGAACTGAAAGCCGAGATATTGACAATTCCATTTTTTTTGGTCGGCCATTTTGGAAAATGGCGGCTAATGAGGCCATGAGAAAATTTGGGATGGTTCCATTGGAATCCTTGACCATAAATGTGTTTGTTTTAACACCAAGACGTGGATTCTAAGTGAATTGGAAGCTGAGATATTGAAATATCTGTACGTCGATCGGCCAACAAAATACATGGGATACTAAGCAAGAAGACAGTAACTCAAGTTACTGCGTTTTTGCTTAGCACCATGATACCTAAATTGAGTTACTGTTAATTTCGTTTCCGTTTTTTTTCATGTTCCGGTACAGATACCATTTCCTCGCTCATATACAGGATAGAATATGTCGTCAGGATGTGAAAACAAGTGCTAACTCAAAAACGGAAAAAATTGAGTTACTGTTTTTTTGCTTAGCACGGCAGTATAGATCATTGGTCAGCAAATTAACTTTTGATTAAGCGTACCTTTTGTCAGTACATCTAAAGGTCTACTCTGCACCTTTGCAATATTTGAGTGACTGCATGCCAGGCCATGCAGTAGGCCTATATCAAAACGATTTGAATGGCCTTATTTTTCGGAGTTGGTTTCAGCTCTGTAAGAATCGATTGGTCAAACAAGGCAGTGTATACAGCTTTAACGCTTCACTTTAGTTGATTATATATAACAAATATCATGAAATAATGAACGAAACATTATGTCAAATTCGTGTTTAATATATTAGGCTATGTTCTTGAGTCAAGCGCTGCATTAGACTACCGGTGGCAGAAAAATAACTTTCTCTCGGCATTTTTAGTCATTTTTAGCCAAGGTCCTTCATAAAGTCTATAGACGAGATGCAGCTGATCAGACTTATTGCCAGTTAGTCGGGTCAATCTACGAAATGACTCCCAAAAGTTGCAAGATAGCGTTTTAATGATGATTGTCTGGTGCCTTAGGTCTGGTGATGAACATACTAAAAGTTGCACGAAATCGGATCACGGCAAGTGGTCCAATTTTGGCCGCCAATTGGACAAGGCTTGCAATCTGAAAATTGCACTATTAGATGCAAATTATAAAATAATTTGCTAACATACGTTACCAGACTCATTTGACATTCATGAACACGAAAATCTCGGTTAGCAAGCTAAATTGTTAGCGGTTGCATGGGAAAACAAAATGGCGGACAAAATGGCGAACAGCTACTAAAATGGCTTTAAGTAAGCTACCGTATGTGATAGTAACACGATTTCAGACTCTTAAATTAGATTTTAGGGTTCTAGACATGCAATGGATTTAAAGATAAATAATGTGGCACTGCACGAAAACCAAAAAGGTGGACAAAATGGAGGCCAGAATGCTGAAATGGGTATAAGTAATGTTCTGCCGGCAATTGAAACATGATTTCAGAGTCTATAATACCATTTTCTGGTTCAGGAATGCTACGAAAATAAAGTCACAAATGTGGCACGTCCAGGAAACCAAAATGGCGGACAAAATGGCGGCCAGATTCCTGAAATGGCTATAAAAGTTGTCCTGTATGCAATGGAAACATGATTTCACAGTAAACTTGTAAATGAAAAAAGTACGGTCGCCGAAGCGCGTTCTCATCCTCCGCACACGCAAGTCGGTCTTCTCAGATGATCGGAGCCGAAACCAAGAGACGGAGGAATGAGTCTCTGTGCAACAATCGCGCAGGTACTCGGGCGCAGCTCCGTGAAGTGATTTGAAGACAAGCAGGTAGAGCTTAAACTCGATGCGGAGGATGTCACGGAAGAGCGGCGTGACGTGGTCGTACTTTCTCATGAAATAAAACCATGAAAGCACCCCCCAAGTGGAAAATGTAAAAAAAGAATTGATTGGTGACATTTTGTGAAGTTTTCGGCCGGGTGACTACTAAAAAGGCCAGGAGTTACTTTTCGGACGGGAAACTGAAGAAACACCCCCAAAATCAAATCCTGGCTACGGCCTTGTTTCCGTTCCTACGTCTTTGTCGCTCCTTAGAACTTATTTACTCTCACGGGGTACTCGCACTAGAAGCGTAACTGAATGGTCACTGCGGTGAGCGATGCTATAAATAAATAAATAAATAAGTAAATAAATGAATAAATAAATAAATTAATAAATATATTGGTTTCATTCGCACGAACTGCAACCGTGCAGAATAGTCCTTTCCATGGTGGTCCCAGTTGTCTGGGATGGTCTCCAAGACTCCAACAGGAACTTCGTTTGCTTCCTGGGGCTCTTACTGAAGTATTTTTTCAAATTAAACTCAAAGCTTCCTTTTTGCCGTGCCATAGTCGGGAACGCTTATGTGTAGTCTGTAGTCATCTTGAAAAGAAGCGCTATATAAGTTCTGGAATGAATTAACCAGAACTACGCTGACTGAAATATAATGAAAATTGATTCCATTAACAAGTAGACTAGGCCTATTTAATTTCGATTTATATGTAGGGATACGAAGAAAAAATTGCAACTCTATGCTTTTGATGACTAAACTAAGAAACTTATAGATTGTCATTTTGATTTTAGCAGATCCCAACTTTCGACAACACCTACATTGTAGCTTAAAGTTATTATTCTTACGAATTGCCGGATACTTATAGACCTAGGCCTACTCTCAAATTCACTGGTCCCACAATATGGAAAAGAACTGTGGCAGCAGCTGTCTATAAAACGAGACCGCGTTTAGGCTTCAACTAGAATTAGACCAACTTAGCATAAATCGAGATCAAAACTGTAATGAATGCAGATTATCAATTAGAGAACTGGAAATGCTTTTATTTGAATCGCAGAAAAATCTGAAATGAAGTGATTGTTTTCGTCATCTTAATTTTATGTAGGTCTAAGCTTAACACGAGATCACTCAATAAAGTTAGGCCTAAGATTATAAAATCTTCCATCTCTGAATAATTATCTTTATCGTAAAATCGAATCGATTGTCAGCTACTTTAAGTTTTATGGTAAAGAATAAGATGAGCTATGGTAAAATAAAACATTCTTCAGTTTCTGATTCTTGTGTATTCGTAAATTGCTCATTTAAATATCGAAAAATTAAAATTCGTCCATCTATGCATGAAAATTCCTCGGAGTTGCAATTGTTGTCAACCACAAACAGTCGACCATTGTACTCATCCAGAAGAATCATGCATCGCTGTCGCAATCCATGTTTTTCTTCTGTTAGAATTTCTCGTTTAAATTTCAAATCTGAATCCAGTAAAAGAACTCGACTTGTTTCAGCGACCATTATGAATCCATGTCTGTCGACAGACAAGGAGATTGGATTACTCAGTAGTTGTCTGATGGTAGATCTACGTTTTCCAATGAAGGACTTCTTAGGTTTTCCGCCTGCATCCACTAAGCAAACTCTCTGACAATCACCAAAACCACCAGTAGCAGCATCCTTATAGACATTACTGACCAGAAAACGATCATCGGTCAGTTTTATAGCATGGCCTAGATAACGATTACCTGCGTCTGATGACAGATTTATTTCATGGATTAATTGTCCATCTGGTGAATATTCTTTAAATTTGCTTGTTTCGCCATCGGTTAAAATGAGATTTGATTCATAGGTAACAGACAGACGACTGCAACTGTTTCCTGTTGTCCACTTGTTTATTAATTTCCCTTTTGAATCAACTCTCAAGATTTCGTTCGACTGACGAATGCCTTTGTAATCCAAGATGTAGAGACATTTATTTCTCTCGCAGGATCCTAAGTCAAATGGATTAATCAATTCCATCAAATTCCATCGACGGCTGAAGCTTAACGTAATTGAATTGTAAACTTCTACTTCTGAACTCTTATCACTCACAACAAACAATTCCTCGTCTAAGATGGTCAATCCACGGATCGCTTTCTTATCATCTTTTGCTGATTTTGTTTTGATCGTCCGAATTAAGACTGGTTCTGAAATATATCGCAGTTTGTCTGACAAAAAATATGCAAAAGTATTGGAAAATTTTAAAGTCCATGATTTAAAATTAAGTCGCGCTTTAGCAGGCTGTGACGAAGAGTACAATGATAGTAGTGCATGAAAAGACAGATAAACAGCAACTAAAGAAACATTGGGAACACAAGCAGTGAGATAGAGCCAGAGATCTAAAGATATTTCTGAACAAAGGAACATGTAGCAGAGAGAGCGAATAGAACACGACTGGGCATAAAGTTCATCAGAAAGGCTACTTATTCAACACAGAAGAAAATGCTGTTATTTACAATTAGTCTTCAAGTTATTTAAAGTGCATGACATGTATAAGAATCGAGTGCATTTACATACAAATGCAGTTATCCCCGTAAGTGTTATTAATAAAACCAATGAAAAATCCCAGTGACATGATGCTAGCAAGTGCCAGTTTAGGCTCCGGCATGGTTGAACGACCTTCAAGAGAATGTCTGAACAACCTTCAAGAGAATGTCTGAATAGCACTAAAGTTGGCGACTAAAGTAACACTGGACTAAAAATTTTGACCACAATGTGGTCTTTTATTAGTGATCATGAAGTTTGAACACTTGAAGACAGCTACATAACATAACATAACAAACAGGGTTTACGGTGGTTCAGGATACTCGTGATCTGTGTGAGAACCACCACTTTTGCAATGTTTTAAAAACCTATCTGCCCTAGCTTAGCCTTGAAGTTCATGAGTGTCTCCACCGACACAGCCTCTTCGCTCAGCTCGTTCCAGGCTTCACTGTTCTGCTGCTAAAAAATCTTTGCTTGATGACACCCTCTGACTGTCTGAATATTTTATATTTCACTGTGTGAGAACCACCACTTTTACAATGTTTTAAAAACCTATCTGCCCTAGCTTAGCCTTGAAGTTCATGAGTGTCTCCACCGACACAGCCTCTTCGCTCAGCTCGTTCCAGGCCTTCACTGTTCTGCTGCTAAAAAATCTTTGCTTGATGGCACCCTCTGACTGTCTGAATATTTTATATTGGTGTCCTCTTAAACCTCTACTGTCAGCCAATTGAAAAAATCTTGAGTATGGTGTTATTTCTTTGTTGGTCATCAGCTTGTATGTTTCAATCAAATCTCCTCTGCACCCTCGCTTCTCCAGTGTTGTCAATCCACATTTTATCAATCGTTCTTCGTATGTTAAAGTTCCATAACCTCTGATCATTTTAGTTGCTCGCCGTTGCACCTTTTCTAGCACCTGCTTATTTTCTTGTGTGTATGGACTCCATGCCTGAACACAGTACTCTAAGTGAGGTCTGACTAGAGTTTTAAATAACTTCAGGATGATGTTTTTTTTCTCTGCTGACCACTGTTCTTTTGATATGTCCCAAAACCTTGTTTGCTTTGTTTGCAGCTTCTCTGCATTGCCTTGATGGTTTTGCACTTTTGTGTATTATGACTCCCAGAACTTTTTTCCTCTGTTGTTCCTAATTTCCTGTCTCCCATTCCATATTCAAACCCGATGCTCTTTCTTCCCATGTGCATCACTGCACATTTATCTACATTGAATAGCATATTGCAGTCTTCGGACCACTTGTACAGTCTTTCCAAGTCATTTCTTAGGTTGTTGGCTTCCTCCTCGTTGTTCACCTTTGCACATAGTTTTGTGTCGTCAGCAAACTTAGAAATTTTTGAGACAATTCCTTCATCTATATCATTGATAAAAATTACAAATAGCAGTGGCCCCAAGACCGATCCCTGTGGTGCTCCACTTGTAACATCTATCCAGCTTCAGTTTCTGCTCATTACTTGAACTTGTTGTCTCCTCCCTTTTAACCAGTTGGTGACCCAGTTCAGTAGACACCCTTCTATTCCACATGCCTGCAACTTCCTGGCTAATCGTTTGTGTGGTACCTTGTCAAATGCCTTCGCGAAGTCCAGATACACCAGATCCACCGAGTTGTTTCGGTCCAGATTGTCGTAAACCTCATCGAAGAAATCTAATAGATTTCTTAGGCAGGATCTTTCCTTCATAAACCCATGCTGGCTGCTGTTGATAAGTCCATTCTCATTCAGGTGTTCAACCATACTCTTTTTTACAATCTGTTCTAACACCTTACATATTATGCAGGTTAAACTGATTGGTCTGTAGTTGCTGGTCTCACTCCTATTGCCCTTCTTTAACAATGGAGTGACGATGGCATCTCTCCAGTCTCTGGGAATAACTCCAGTTTTCATCGATTCATTAAATATATCTGCAAGAATGGATCTTACTTCGTATCTCACCTCCTTCAGAAACTTTGGGTGAATCTCGTCGATTCCTGGAGTTTTATCTTCTTTGAGGTTTTCCAGCATCTTTATCAACACCTCTTTGGATATGTACACATCAGATCTGTCAGCCTCTGGTCGTCGCTGCCTTCGAACAATTTATTTGGCTCTGGTATGTTTTTTGTGTCCTCCTTTGTGAGAACTGATCCGAAGTACTTATTGAGCATCTCGGCAGTTTCCTCTTTTTCAGTTACCATCTGGCCTAGTTTGTCCTTCAGTGGTCCCACCTTGACTTTTCTTTTTTGCTTGCTTTTCTTGTATCTGTAGACTTTTGCTGTCCGTCTTTATATTTTGACTCAGATTTTCTTCGTATTTCATTATTGCCTTTCTGTTTATTGCTTTAGCTGAATTTATCTTTTTAATGTAATTATCTTTTGCTTGTTCCAATTTCAGCAATGTACAATGTACATCCATCTAATTCGCAGAATTTAGTCTGCCTGATTTGCTGCATCCTTTTCCATGCTTTTTTCTTAGTCCTTCTGACTTTTTGGACTTCCTTGTTAACCCAGGGACGCCTCTTGTTTGTTCTTTTTAAAGCCGGCACTGATTCTTCAACGACCTCTTTCATGTAAGATACAAATTGCTTCCATTTCTCGTTTAGGTTCAAATTTGCTAATCTACTCACCAAACCCTTGCCTTGCATAATTGTGCTTCTTACTTTGTCGTAGTCTGCTTTGAAATAATTATATCGCTTCTGGTAGGCCGCAAATTCTTTTTCAAATTCCCCTTTAACGATGAACCTGATAATTCTGTGATCGCTTGTGCCAAACTCTTCTCCCACTATGACTTCTTCTACCAGGTACTCCTCTGTTGAGACAACTAGATCTAATGTGTTGTCCCCTCTTGTTGGTTCTGTCACGTGCTCTGTGAGGAAACTTTCATCCATGCATTCCAGGATTAGTTCATTCGCTTTGCTCTTTCTGTCTCTTGTTTTCCAGTCAATATGGTGATTAAAGTCGCCCATTATAATACAAGACATTTTCGTAGCCTTACTGATCAACTCCTGCAGTCCAGTGTCACTCTCTTTTGAAGAATCTGGGACTCTATAACACACTCCAACAAGTAATGCCTCCGCTTTGTTTCTTATTTCACACCATACACTTTCCCTGAACCTATCATCCTTCAGGTCGCATCTCTCCAGTGCAGTTATGCAATCCTTTATATACAACAACACGCCTCCTCCATGTCCTCTTGCTCCCTGAAACATAGCATATCCCTCCAGTTCTAATTCACTGTCTTGTATTGATTCATTAGCCCAGGATTCCGTTATGCCAATAATGTCCGCTTTCTCTTTTTCCACGTACAGTTCTAGTTCGGTTCTGTTGTCTATATTCACTACGCTTCTTGCATTTATATAGAAAGCCTTCAGATTGCTTGCTGTTCGCATGCTTTGATTTTCATTATTTAATAGTTTCTCAGCTTCACAAAGCTCATGTCCCCCGGCAGACCTCTCACCTGATACTTCCATTCCTCCGACTCCTCTTTTTTTGTTTTTCTTTCATTCTTTGACCAGTTCCCTACATTATTTTCCCTCACTTTCGGTCATGTCATGTGCTACTGATATCTGTTTCAGTTGTTCATCTGCATTTTGAAGCCTTGATAGATTCTCCAGAACTTTGTTTTTTATCGTGCCCTCCTTGAACTCTATGATCAGTGGTCTTTGTGTTTTTTCTCCTGCCGGTTTTCCGAGTCTAAACACTCTCTTTAAGTACTTGTCCTCGCATGGCACTTTCAGGACCTCATTTATGAGGCATATTGTCTCTTTTCTGTCTTCTTTATTCTTCTCTTTTCGTCCGTCTCTTTGCTTTCTGCCATTCTGTGTATGACAATGTTATTCTTTTTCCGCTCTTTCATCTTATCTTCTTCTATGCGGAGTTCCATTTGCTTTTCGACAACTTTTACCTTTTGTGAAACCGCCATCAATTCTTTATCCACCTTCAATTTGACTAATTCACTCCAGGCCTCTGTTTTTGCTTCGATGGTACCTGTGATCTCTGCTTCATCCTTAGTTCTGATTTTCATCCTTAGTTCTGATTTTCTCCAAACTCTCGGCCATGTGGTCCATCTTTGCCTGTTGCTCGTTGTATGTCTTGGTGCTCTCCTTTTCATCTGCTTCCGTTAAGGCCATCAGTCCCTCGAATTTTTTCTCCAGCTCTGCGATTCTCCTCTCGTGCACTTCGTTGTGGTTTTCCAGTGTTTCTATTCTGTAGCAATTCTTGCAGAATATACTACATATACATGTAGTATATACTCAATGTTGGTGTAGGTCCTATGCACAAGAACATGGACAATTGTTTGCATTAAGATGCTCGCGTAAAATAGTTGATTTCAAAAACGCAGTGTGATGTTGACCGGGTCAACATCACACCCAATCAAGGGACTTGTTTTTTTTATCTTCCATTCATAGCAGCAGGGCATGGTCGGACTTGAGAACGTTCTCGCTTGCAACCATGAAGTCACCGAGAGAATCTTACTTGTTTTTGTTCAACGACAGTGCCATAGCAAAGATGATTAGCCCTCAGGCTACCAAGCTTATTTTGTGACATGGACTACCAAAAGGGATGGATACACCCTATGGATTTTGGGTTCGGTTTGAGATATCATAACTTGCAATACACAATGGACAATGCATAGAGCATTCATTTCTGCACAGAATGATATATTTAGGTTTAAACATATATTAGCCTAATCTACCTCGATATAATACAATGTTTTACGCGGGTACCCTTTAATTCCACAAACGTGTGCTTATGCATTGACAAAATATTAGATTATGTGTGTTTTTGTATTGTACTGTATTGCATACGAGCATTTATAAAGCGCCTCTTACAGACTAGCTATTCAGAGGTGCTCTCAGCGTGACAGCCCCGAGGAAATAAAAAAAAGACTTCAAGTAGCGAAGAGCTGAAGCTGACACCACCAATAAGATCTTATTACGGATAGTGGGAGGGAGGTCATTCCACATAGAAGGACCCACAATGGCAAAAGCATAGATTTGGGCCATGGCAGTCCTTGCCCTTGGAACCAAGACATCTAGTCGATCAGCAGACCGGAGAGGGCGGGAAGAGACTGCAGAGAGGGGTTTATGCATCAAGTCACAAAGGTACTTAGGAGCTTGCCCAGTTTGAGTTTTCGAAACAAAAAGCAGTAACTTCAATTGGATACGAGAGGCAACAGGAAGCCAGTGAAGAACATCAGTCATGTAGGTAGAAATGTGGGAGTAGCGAGGTAGACGAACAATGAGTCTATCCGCCGAGTTCATAACTGACTGAATGGAGGATAAGCGAACTTTGTTTTTAACAAGTGTGCTAATAATTGCATGTATGTATGTATATATGTAATATTATCTATGTATGCATATATGTAAGTATATATGTATGCATGTATGTAAGTATATATGTATGCATGTATGTATGTATGTATGTATGTATGTAACTATGTAAGTCAGTTTGTAATTATATATGTATGTCTGAATGTATGTATGTATGTATGTATGTATGTATGTATGTATGTATGTATGTATGTATGTATGTATGTATGTATGTATGTATGTATGTATGTATGTATGTATGTATGTATGTATGTATGTATGTATGTATGTATGTATGTATTATTATTATTATTATTATTATTATTATTATTATTATTATTATTATTATTATTATTATTATTATTATTACATAAATTTGTTACGCGCGCAAGGTCACACCAAAGTGTGAATCTGAGGCGCGGATAGTTAGCTGCCAGAGGAAGATGCAGTTAAAGGTCCATGTGCTTGAAAGCCAAAGAGAAATAGTGAGTTTTGAGCCGTTTTTGAATGTAGGGAGTGAATTTGACCAACGAAGAGAGAGTGGAAGTAGATTCCATTCTTTGGGAGCAGAGGCATGGAATGCACGTGAGCCCATAACAGTTCTGCATCGAGGCTCAGCTAAAAGACCCATGCTTGATGATCGCAGGCAACGAGGAGGAATGTAAGGAGTAAGCAGTGACTGAAGGTAGGGAGGAGTTCCGGTAGAGAGGGATTTGTAGGTTAAAGAGGCCAATTTAAATTTAGTCCTGAACTCGACAGGAAGCCAATGCAGCTGATGAAGTAAAACAGAAGAACTTGATCGTAGTGGGACTCGCAGCACAACCCGAGCTAAGGAATTTTGGATGCGTTGCAGCCTATGTAGCTCATAGTCTGAAATGCCAATAAAAATGGCATTAGCATAATCAAGGCGAGAGGAAACAAGGGAGCAAGCTAAAGTCTTCGACATAGGCTATCCTTAGTCAGAGCCGACCTAATGTGGCGTATTGCCCTGATGTGATAAAAGCAAGATCTACAAAGGTTAGTTACATGCATCCGAAAAGTAAGCATACTGTCAAGAGCAACCCCAAGAGTTTTAACAGAATCTGATAATGGTACTGCGGAGCCTGCGAGGTCGATGCTGGAAAGTGAAGGAAAAGAACGCAGGCGTTGTCGTGACCCGAACAAAATTGCCTCAGACTTGTTTGGGTTTATAGCCAAACCATTGAAACAGAACCAGGCATATAAAGATGAAAGACACTCCTCAAGCTTAAGTTTTCCGGACTGATCAGTGTGTGACAGAGCAATATGGAGCTGAGTGTCGTCCGCGTACTGCTGCAATTGGACGCCAAAATGATTAGCTATGCGATTAATTGGGGAGGTAAAGACTGTGAATAATAGAGGACCAAGGACAGATCCCTGTGGAACTCCAGCAGTGCAAACCGTGGGTTCAGACCGAGCGGTACCGATGACCACCTGCTGATTCCTGCCACCCAGATAAGACGCTAACCAGTTTAAAGAAGTACCAGAGACACCGAAGCTTTTCGTGAGTCTAGAAAGAAGTAAATGATGGTCTACGGTATCGAAAGCAGCACTGAGGTCAAGACACACAGAAAGGCAGGCTTTTCCATTGTCAATAGAAGAAAAGATGTTGTCCAGCGTGGATGTAAGGCAGGGCTGTGCTGGTAAATTTTGAGGTGAGTACACGCTGACCGGGAGGAAAATCTGCTTTTTTTCGCCCGAAAATTCTTACGACCTTTCTTTTACTCATCTAAATTTTTGCTCGTGCTCGAAGGTACCCCCTTTGTGTTTGTTATACAGGTATTGGCAATTGAAAGTGGAAGTAAAAAACACACGAAGCAATCGCAATGCTAAGATGCAATAGCAAGAGATGTTACGCGATTACGAATACGATCAACTATGAAATTTTTTATTACTGACAAATCTCCAAATTACAATAATTTCCTGTTTTTCGCTGCGCAAATCGTCTGCGATCGAACCAAGTGTTCTTGTGTCACAGGCATCTCGATGCCCTGCCAACATGGGCGGAGTTTGGTTGCCGATCTGGGAGGGGGCTAAAAAAAATCTAGACCCAAAACAGTTGATGACCTTTTTTGGTCATCGAGTTGAAAATCTCATAAAAACACAATTTTCCGGACAGTGGCAGTTCTTTTAAAAAGTCCTTTGTTTTGAAATGTCTATAATCACAATTGTAATAAAAAGGTGTGCAATTGCAAATATGTGCCAAAACTAAATATTTCAGTTTTCTCAAAAATCTGACGTGCTACAATAAAAACAAAAACAGCATTCCATTCAGCAGACCATAATCTATAATAAACAGCTGAAGTTTTCCATTAGCAAATAAGTTCAATTTGTTGGCCAGTGTTACTGGAGTAATGTTGTAACGAACCAGCTTCGCAATACTGAGGTCGCTGAGATCTGAGTCTCGCTCTCTCACACAAGATGTGACACGCCAAGTGGTGCAAAGTTTGATCCTGAGCCGAATTTATACATGCAATGTCGCCTTTGCTAGCTTGCCACAGCGCAGTATCATTCGGCTTCAGGCGGTCATCAATGCTGCTGCTCGCCGAGTTCTGCAATTAAATAAGTTCGACCATTTTTTTTACCACGATCTGAGACCAGCTTCAGTGGCCTGTCCAAGGCCGTAGCCAGGACTTTTTTCGGAGGGTGTTTAAGAAATTCTCTTACCGAAAACCCTTCTAATTTTCTTATCGTAAGTAATCCGTCCAAAATTTTAAAAAGGTGTCAATTTCCTTTTTAAAAAAGCTGATGACTTTCTTTAGTCATCCGTCCGGAATAATCAAACAAAGGTGTTCAATTTCCCTTTCCAAAAACTGAATACTTTTTTTAGACATCCGTCCGAAATTTTCAAAAAAGGTGTTCAATTTTCCTTTTTAAAGAAACTGATACAAAAAACTGATGACTTTTGTAGTCATCCGTCCGATATATTCAAACAAAGGTGTTCAATTTCCCTTCACACAAACTGATGACTTTTTAGTCATCCATCCGAAATCTTCAAAAAAGGGTGTTCAATTTTCTTCTAAAATCTAATGACTTTCTTAGTCATCCGTCAGAAATTTTCGAAAAAGGGGGTTCAATTTTTCGTCTAAAAACTGACTTTTTAGTCATCCATCCGAAATCTTCAAAAAAGGGTGTTCAATTATCTTCTAAAATCTAGTGACTTGTTTAGTCATCCGTCTGAAATCTTCAAAAAAGGGTGTTCAATTTTTCTTCTAGGGTGGGTGGATCCGATTTTACCGGGGTCTATGACAACAGAGGCCGTTACCCTGGACAGAAATTTGCTCGGCGTATTACAGCACTTAAGAGCAAGATTCTTGAATCTTTTTTAATTTTTTTTTTAATTTAAAAAAAATTCTTCTAAAAACTGACTTTTTAGTCATCCATCCGAAATCTTCAAAAACGGTGTTCAATTTTTCTTCTAAATCTAATGACTTTTTCAGTCATCCGTCCGAAATCTTCAAAAAAGGGTGTTCCATTTTTCTGCTAAAATATAATGACTTTTTCAGCCAGCCATCCGAAATCTTCAAAAAAGGGTGTTCAATTTTTCTTCTAAAAACTGATGACTTTTTTAGTCATCCGTCCGAAATCTTCAAAAAAGGTGTTCAATTTCCATTCCCAAAAAACTGATGACTTTTTTGGTCATCGACCAAAATTTTAGAAAAATATGACAAATTAGTTAATTATTTTTTTACCATTTTTCATTTCACTGGGTGTTTTCATTGTTCTATTTCATGCATTTTACATCATGTGCTTGTAAATGCATTTTTTTCGCTTTTTCCATTTCGGGGTGTTCAAACACCCAAAACACCCTCTAGCTACGGCCTTGGGCCTGGAATAGGCGAGCGCATCAAGTTCAAACTTTGCATCATCATGCAAAAAACGTATGAACAACCGCGCACCACCCTACCTCGAGGACAGCGTCAGATCACTGGCAGACGATTCTAGTAGGTCACGTCTGCGGTCGTTCAAGACTGAAAGTTATTATAATAATAACTTATGCGCTTTCTTCATTCCGCGTCAGCGAATCGGCGTCGTTCTCAGCCATATAAATAAAATCATATACTATTCAACCGTTAATTTCAACGGTCGAACTTATAATCTAAAAATAGACTGCATGGAAATGGAAATGCGACTTTGTGCGTTTCTACTCCAAATTTATAGGGTAATAAAAAATTTAACTTTTTTAGCCCTCTCAAAGTGTGGCACAAAGAAATAATTAAATTTTAAATGGAGATGTTGTTTTATTCATGGTCTTAAATTGTTAAAAAATTATAGACTAGTCTCTGCGAGGTAAGTATACGCTGTATACCCGCGTAAACCCTGGTTTTTGGAGGTAAGTACACGATGCCGTTTTTTCCCGGAGGTGAGTACACGCTGTATACCCGCGTATACCCTCGTGTACAGCCCTGATGTAAGGGCAGTCTCAGTGGAATAGCCTTCACGATAAGCTGACTGAAAAGGACTGAAGTTGGGAGAAGAAATATATGTTTCTTGATGCGAGTAAGAAAGAGACGTTCAAGGATTTTGGAAATGTTATTTAGGTTCGAGATAGGTCTGAAGTTAGACAGATTATTGGTCAGGTTTTTTAAGCAAAGGTGTAACTAAAGCAGACTTAAAGCATGACGGGAAACATCCTTCAGCAAAAGACAAGTTGGCCAGGTGTGCAATAAGGTGAGAGAAAACATCAGAACAAGAAACAATAAGAGGTGTAGGTATAAAGTCCATAGGGGATGATTTAGGTACCAAGCTTCTGAGGAGATTATGTATGTATGTATGTATGCATGCATGCATGTATGTATGTATGTATGTATGTATGTATGTATGTATGTATGTATGTATGTATGTATGTATGTATGTATGTTTGTATGTATGTATGTATGTATGTATGTATGTATGCAATGCTATGCATGTATGTATGTATGTATGTATGCATGTATGTATGTATGTATGTATGTATGTATGCATGTATGTACGTATGTATGTATGTATGTATGTATGTATGTATGTATGTATGTATGCATGCATGTATGCATGCATGTATGTATGTTTGTATGTATGTATGTATGTATATATATATATGTATGTAAGTGTATGTATTAGGAATGTATGCATGTATGCATAGAGGCCCATATTTCAACTTATATACCAATCAGCTGTATAGTACATTGCCTCTCCTAAAAGTCAAACTCTTGTTTACCCAATTAAATCGGAATTCGACGGAACAATTCAAATAATCAAGCAAACTAAAATGTTTCTCTAAAGTTTCAAGTGACTGTCAACAGTTAGGCCTACTGGTGTATAGCGCGTATCTGTAACGGTGCTTTAGCATACTTCGATAGAATCAACAAAATGCTTTCTTACCTTGTTTCATCTTAAATAGCTCTTGCTCCAGTTTCTCAACGCTGTCTTTCAATGTCTTGATTGCCATCTTATGCGTCTTATTAACATCTGCTTCGTTATTTATATCGATTCTGAGCTGTTCGTTTGCTGATCGTAAATTCAGGATGCCTTCTAACAAAATTTCTTTACCCGTTGTCTTAGTCTTCGCTTCACCTGTTTCTGAAAATAAGTAAAGGCAATATTATTAACTTGTTCCAGACCATATAGTTATATTCAATAGCATGTAGTAAGTTTAATGGATATGCCTGACATCCAGAGCAGAAGTCTTTTCTACACCCTAGTATACGCTGTGTAGACCCCCTATACAAGTATACAGGCGAGGAATTTCTTCACACAATTTCTTAAACCCATCGTATAACTAAACGAAGAACTTCTTAGTTTATTTTGACCGGATTCTGACTGCTAGCTGCGTCCATTGTGCCTCCGAGAGACTGAAAATGCGCTGAGCTAATCTGCATGTGTTCTGCTACGTTTTGTTACATTTAATTATCACATCAGGTCGTATTTTTAGCACATCGTGACAGCGTAAGCTTTTGATTGTTAAGCTAATAAATAAAAACACTGACCTTGAATTTGGCCAATCAAGTTGACACAGTTAACTGCGAGGAAATGTTCGAGTTCTGATCTTCTGAACGAGAAATTAAGCGACTGGATTTCTATTTCAGTCGTAGGTTGGCATTGTTCTTGCAACTCTGCTGCTCTGGACGATAAGTCGGAGAATGCGCAACAGATGTCGCTATCTGTTCCTTTAGCCATTATTTCCTGACAGTAAGAATTATATGTTTCCACACTCGATAGGTATATATCAATATCATCCGTTTCCAATTGGATTTCTTTCATCTTGCCTTGCCTTATCGAACACAGATCTTGCAGAAGAGAAGTTGCGTGCTTTTCTAGTATCTGTTTCACTTCATCTTTTCTGTTTTCGATATCACATTCTAAAGTCTCAACTCGACTCTTTATAACTTCCTTCACCTTCAGGAGATCTGACCTTCTAATCTCAGCTTTCGATCTGCATTCATGCATTGCTTCAACATTGCTTTCGATCTGTTTCCGAAAGTCATCCACGAATTTCTTTATATGTGAGCCTCTATGGTTAATGTGGTCGTCAATGAAGCACATTGGGCATACAACTGTTTTGCAATCAGCACAATATACATCCAATACCTTTTGTTCATGCAGTTCACAAACACTTGGTGCTATATTTGTCATCACAGTTTGGCCACTTCCATGTTCAGTCATCGGTGTCAATCTGTGATGCCTTGTCAATTTAAATTTTCTATGATGTCTGCAACATTCCTCACAAAACTTCTGGTTGCAATCAACGCAATATGTGACAGCTGCTGAAATTTCTTTGCCTGTTTCTTCATTTTCTTCTATACATGCATCGCATAAGGGTATTGATGACTCAGACTGATCTGAAAGATTTGCCACTTCTATCAGTCTCTCAATGAAAAAATTCTTAGGAAGCCCATGAAATCCTTCCGGCGGAATCTTGAACATTCGTCTACAAATTGGACAAGGCATCTCATCTCCAGGTCCTTTGTTTGTTTTGAGCCCAGTCGCTTGGATACATTTCATGCAGAATGTATGAATGCATGGTAAAGCCTTCGGATTGGTGTAGACTTCGGTGCAGATGCAACATGTAGTTATATCGTTGAGCTCTTGCTTTTTGATATCATCACTGTCTAAGTCTTTCGCAGCCATTAGGCTTTCTTTTATTATACAGAATGATGTTGATATCGAAAGTATTTTCGATTTCACTATTGGCAGGCCAGCAGGTCGTATACGTGGCAGCCAAAGGTAAAATCTCGTATTTGTTCTAAAAGGAATTTCTATCGGATAGAAATCATGAACTCTCAAAATGTACTCGAGACGAAGAAAACGTTGTTAGTTACAAACATCTGGTTAGTTCAGAACAAACGAACTAATTCTAAGCTACACAACTAAGATTCTATTAACTGCACCGTATAATTATGTTATGTTGATAGACAACGAATGCGTCACGTGCACATTCTACCTTGAGTCTCGGTCGATTAACAACAACAGGCAAATTTTATATAGCGCAAGAATTATTAGGCCTAATAAGTTGTTTGTCCAGCCTGATGTTATCACCAATAAGTCACCTGCTGTAGGCCTAATGTGCGTTGTGGCTCATTTATATTTTCGAGGTGAATGCATCGAATTTGCTATGAAAACCCAAAGAAATACTGTACAGTGTACAATGCAGGGCTTCGGGGCGGATCCGGAGGGGCAAATCCGGCCATGGATCCATTGAGAAATTTTCACATTTGTCACCAGCTATTCTTTAGGGCAATATGGGCGTGCCCCCGCCCCCTAAAGGTTCGGTTCGATGCAAAGCAACGGGAAAAAGAGACCGAGAAGACAGAGAGAAAAAGTAACGTATAACTAAAAAAAGGTCATCAGCTATTTTGAAGGGCAAAATGGTATTTTTTAAAGAAATGGTCTCTTTTGCCAACATTTCGGGGAAAGGACTAAAAAAAGGGTAGCAGCCTTCCAAAGTGGTATCATATTAAATTTTTCGGCCAAAGACCAACACTAATTTTAAAGACCAAACTATTTTTTGCCCCTTTGAAAAATGAAAATATATGTATTCGCCCCTGTATTTCTTGTATATATATATATATGCATATATGTATATATAATATTATATATATTATTGTGTGTGTACTGTCTCCGCTATATAGTCTTGTATGGTCTTTTTTTAATTAGCTGGGGTACTCGGCATTGCCATGGAATTTTAGGATTCGGGCCGTTCCCCGCCAATCCCTCCCTCCGTCTCTTCCTCCATCCCACCATATCCTCCCTCACTCCCTCCTTGGCTCTCACCACACCACACCACACTCCGACCTCCACCGGTACGCGACCGTGAAATCCGGACTGGCAAAAGCGCTGGCCTTAAACACCTCCAAAACGGTGTCAACCGCTGCTTTTATGCGTATGAGACCCGAAAGAAAAGTACTGTAATAAACCGGTTAGGGAAACGGCATGTAGGGAAAATGAGGTTTTTTCTGCCATGCTGGTCCCCATGGTTGGGCATAGGCGCCGAGTTGAGCCGAAGAGTGTGGGTGCCCAAAGGAATGTAAAAGAAATCGGCGCGTGAGCGCGGAAATTTTTTTGGAGCGTTTTTTGATAGGAGAGTTATTGAAATTGCCTCTGTTCATAGGCGGAGACTTGTTCATGGTTTTAGGGGACGAATTCGCGGTCAAAGAACGATCTCCAAGCAGAGAAGGGCCGAAGGGGCTTGGGAGGGGATATGCTCCTAACCATTTTCGAAATTTTTTCTTGCCACACTGCGATTGTAGCATCTTAGGCTGTCATTTTTACGAAATTGTCGTGGTTTCAGACTTGAAAAGCATCTTCCCGTTGCTTAAAAAATTCTCACACTGCATGAAATAGTGACATTTTAAGTTATCTCATTAAAATTTTCCATGATATCATTGTTTAAAGATATGATTTAAGAACTCAATAAATGTTCTTCAAAATTGTTTAAAAATTTGACCATTCTTTGGGTCAACAATCACCATGTACTTCTCTTGGAATCAACACAGAAGAGAAGCACAATTTTCGTTAGCATGGGCATCTCGGAGCACTCTCCCCTAATTAGGTCAACACTCAACAGCCTCAAATTTTGCACAAGAAATGAAAACATTCTGTCTACATAAACCACTATTCAGTGAGCCAATATTAACATTGTGGAAAATAGTTTTTCAAATAGTTTTCACAGACAGTTTAGTCAAGGCTGATTTGTTAATTAACGCAGACAAAACAATATTCAGCATTTGTGATGCTGGGAGGTGATTCTCACGCAGTGAGGGTCATTATATAGCCTAGCATTTACAATAAAAAGAAAGTAATTCAAATCGTCGCCTTCGTCCGTAATATAAAAAAAATGATTGAAGCTGATCGAATGAGCAGAATTTCGAGGTTTTCCTCGTATTCGTATGGAGTTCAGACTACCGAACGGGGTAAAACTGGAGTAATAATAAGGCATACTAACTGAGATAAAAGAAAATATGTAAAAGACGCAATGATTTTATAGATAAGCAACGACAACAGAGAAATGATATAATAAAAAGCACATCTTGCTGGCCGATTTCTGGTGGTGCCCAGGCATAGGCGGGCCTCGCATGGCCAATTTCTGGTGGTGCTGAGCACTCACGGGCCTCGCAGAGTCGGCGCCCATGTGGTTGGGAGAGATTCGCGGACCCACAATTACCTGTGTCGCGTCGACCCCGATCTTTGCGGAGGATAGGGGTCGATTGCTTCAAAACTGTGGCCGTGCTCAGCTAACAACTAAAAAACCATTACTAAAATATATACAAGATGGCATCCAGTAGGCCTATCATAATTGTAGGCGTTCAATTTTATTTTGTCTCGGTGTATTGCGTATGTAAAGGATCTAAATTCTTTCTATACCGTTCTTAAGCACTGCTCTGACTCATGTCGTTTTGAAATGGAAAACTTTCGGCGTTCGCAGCATGCATTTACGATAACATTGAGTTGCGATTTGACTCTCATGCACCTATTACCAATGACGTTTGCGTTGTACTTACTACATAGAGTGGGGCGCGGTGGTGGAAATTTGTTTCCCGAAAATTGAAATTTCACGGGTGGCGTACCGGTCGAGGTCAGAGTGTGGTGTGGTATTTCCTCTCACTGGGTACTCGCACTAGAAGCACAACTGAATGGTCATTGCGGTGAGCGATGCTATAAATAAATAAATAAATGAATAGATAAATATATTGGTTCTATTCGCAAGAACTGCAACTGTGCAACTGTGCAGAATAGTCTATCAGGGCTTTTTTAACGTGCAGTTGTACACAAAATGTGCAGTTCTAAATGGATTTGTGCAGTTGTAGAAAAATGTAGAAGCACTTCTGTACAGTTAAAACTAGTTGAAATAGGCCATTTTCCTCCGATTGGGAGTAATTTACAAGGGAGGATGGAAATGGAAAGAAGGGGTTGGGCAGTTCTGAAAATTCCTTAAAAATAGCCCTGTATTCTTTTCCATGGTGGGCCCAGCTGTCTGTGATGGTCTCCTACAGGAACTTCGTCTGCTTCCTGGGGCTTTTACTGAAGCATTTTTCAAATTAAACTCAAAGCTTCCTTTTCGCCGTGCTATAGTCGGAATCGCTTCTGAGTAGTCTCCTTGAAAAGAAGCGCTATAGAAGATCTGGAATGAATTAACCAGAACTACACTGACTGTAATACATTGAAAATTGATTCCGTTAACAAGCATTTAATTTCGATTTCTAAGTACGGATACGAAGAAAAAAATTGCATTTCTATGCTTTTGATGACTAAATTAATAAACTTATAGATTCTCATTTGCGTTTCACAAGATCCCAAAATTCGAAAACACCTAGCTTAAAGTTATTATCCGTACGAATTTCCGGATATTTATAGACCTAGGCCTACTCTCAAATTCACTAGTCCCACAATATGTAAAAGAACTGTAGCAGCAGCTTCCATAAAACAAGACCGTGTTTAGGCCTCAACTAGAATTAGGCCAACTGAGCAAGGCCGTAACCAAAGTTTTGTTGGGCGGGGGGGTTTCCCCAGACTTTGAGCAAGCCGACAAGCAATCAAAAAAAACTGACTAAGGGTTTGGAATAACGTCCTGATCTCTCGTAGCGGTGTTGGATCTAATCTTCTGTAAATTATCACATAAATAAGAGTATCAAAATGAATTCCTTACTTCTTATATCATGTGCTAGTAAACGCATGATTTAATTTTCACATTATTTCATTTCGGAGGGGGTTCAAACACTCAAAACACCCCCCCCCACTGGATACGGCCTTGCAACTTGGCATAATCGATATCAAAACTGTAGTCCTAATGAATGCAGATTATCAATTAGAGAACTAGAGGGGGGATTTTATTTGAATCGAAAAAAATCTGCAATGAAGTGGTTGTTTTCGGCATCTCAATTTTATGTAAACCTAAGCTTAACACGAGATCACTCAATAAAGTTAGGCCTAAGATCATAAAGATCTTCCATCTCTGAATATTTATTTTTATCGTATAAAACCTAATTGATTGTCAGCTACTTTAAGTTTTATGGTAAAGAACAAGATGAGCTATGGCAAAAATAAAACATTCTTGAGTTTCTGATTCTTATGTATTCGTAAATTGCTCATTTAAAAATCAAAAATCAGAATACGTCCATCTATGCCTGAATAGTTCTCTTTCTTGTTGTCAGCCACAAACAGTCGACCATTGGACTCATCCAGAAGAATTCTCGATGGACAACGCAATCCATGTTCATATTTTGATATGATTTCTCTCTTAAATTCCAAATCTGAATCCAGTAAAAGAACTCGACTGTTCCATCTATCAGCGACCATTATGAATCCATTTCTGTCGATGGACAAATGAGCTGGATCATTCAGTTGTCCAATGGTTGATCCACGTTCTCCACCGAATGACTTCTTAAGTTTTCCATCTGCATCCACTATACAAACTCTTTGACGATCATCCTCATAAACATCACCATAAACATTAGACCAGCCATGACTGACCACAAAAAGATCATTGGTCAGTTTTATATCATGTCTTAGATATCGAATATCTGCGTGTGATGAAAGATTTATTTCATGAATTAATTGTCCATCTGGTGAATATTCATATAATTTGCTTCTATGGTAATCGCTCAAAATGACATTCGATTCATTGGTAACAGACAGACGACCCCAAATGTCTGCTATTGACCATTTATTTATTAATTTCCCCTTTGGATCAAATCTCAAGATTTCTTTCGACTGACGACTGGCTTTGTAATCCAGGATGTAGAGACATTTATTCCTGTCGCAGGATACTAAATCAAATGGATCAATTAATTGCTTAAAATTCCATCGACGGCTGAAGCTCAACGTAATTGAATCGTAAACTTCAATTTCCGAACTCGCTTTACTCACAACAAACAATTCTTTGTCTAAGATGGTCAATCCAACGACCGCCTTCTTTTCATCTTTTGCTGCTTTTGTTCTAATCGTCTGAATTAAGACTGGATCTGATGTATATCGCAGCTTGTCTGACAAAAAATATGCAAAAAGGATTTGGAAATTTTAAAGTTCATGATTTAAAAACCAAATCGCGCTAAGCAGGCTGTGACGATGAGCACAAAATTAATTATTATAGTGCACGAATAGACAGATAAACAGCGGAGGAGAAAACACAAGCAGTGAGATAGAGCCAGAGATCCAAAGATTTTTCTGAACAATAGAACACGAAGGAGAGAGAGCGAATAGAACACGACTGGGTCTAAAGTTCATCAGATAAGCTACTTATTCAGCACAGAAGGGAATGCTATCATTTACAATTAGGCCTAGTCGTCAAGTTCAGTAAATTGGGTGTATAAGGATCGAGTGCATTTACATACAAATGCAGATATCCCCGTAAGCGCTATTAATAAAACAAATGAAAATATTTCAGTGACATGATGTCAACAAATGCCAGTTTAGGCTCTGGCATGGTTGAACGACCTTCAAGAGAATGTCTGAACGACCTTCAAGATAATGTCTGAACGACCTTCAAGAGAATGTCTGAACGGCCTTCAAGAGAATGTCTGAACGACCTTCAAGAGAATGTCTGAACGACACTCAAGAGAATGTCTGAACGACCTTCAAGAGAATGTCTGAACGACACTCAAGAGAATGTCTGAACCACCTTCAAGAGAATGTCTGAAGACTATAGAGACGTATTGAAATTACAATAGCAGTAAAGTTGGCGACTAAAGTAATACTGAACAAATATTTATGACCACATTGTGGTCTTTTATTAGAGATCATGAAGTTTAAACACTTGAAGACAGCTACATGTAGTATATACACAATGTCGGTATAGGCCCTATGCACAAGAACATGGGACAATTGTTTGAATTAAGATACTCGCGTAAAATCTTTGGTTTCAAAACGCAGTGTGATGTTGTGATGTTGACCCTATAACTAGCCTGTATGAAAGGTTTTATGCATAATTTTTTTGAAAATCAAATAAGACATCTATTATAGACCCATTTTTAATGCATTCTACATTCAAGTATTGTGTCCTGACCGCCATAATATAACAACGTGATTATTATACTTCTTATATAGGCCTAGTATTGGCATCGAACAAAAAAAATCCATGTTAACATTTATTTCATAGGTTATAGTCACGAGGTATAAGGCTATCTCTAAGTCCACCAAACTTTCAGCTTCTTTTTTAGTTATCGTAAAAACAAATATTGCACCCAATCAAGGGATATCTTTTCCATTCATAGCACCAGGGCATGGTCGGACTTTAGGACGTTCTCTCTTGCAACCATGAAGTCACCGAGAGAATCATACATGTTGCTGTTTAACGACAGTGCCATAGCAAAGATGATTAGCCCTCAGGCTACCAAGCTTATTTTGTGACATGGACTACCAAAAGGGAGGTGGTTACCCCATTGGATATTGGGATTGGTTTGAGATATCATAACTTGCCATATACAATGGACATTGGACTATGGATAGAGCATTCATTTATGCACAAAATGATACATTTAGGTTAAAAAATATATTAGTCGACCTCGAAACTATACAATTTTTTACATGGGTAAGCCTACCCTTTAATTCCACTAACGTGTACTTATGCATTGACAAAATATTATATTCTGTGTGTTTTGAATATCTGTGCTAATAATTATGTATATGTGTAATAATATGTATGTATGTATGTATGTATGTATGTATGTATGTATGTATGTATGTATGTATGTATGTATGTATGTATGTATGTATGTATGTATGTATGTATGTATGTATGTATGTATGTATGTATGTATGTATGTATGTATGTATGTATGTATGTATGTATTTATGTATGTATGTATGTATGTATGTATGTATGTATGAATGTATGTATGTATGTATGTATGTATGTATATATGTATGTATGTATGTACGTATGTATGTACATTGTACATGTATGTATGTATGTATGTATGTATGTATGTATGTATGTATGTATGTATGTATGTATGTATGTATGTATGTACGTACGTATGTACGCATGTATGTATGCATGTGTGTAGGTATGTGTGTATATGTATGTATGTACATGTATGTGCATGTATGTATGTATGTATGTATGTATGTATGTATGTATGTATGTATGTATGTATGTATGTATGTATGTATGTATGTATATATATGTATGAATGTATGTATGTATGTATGCATGTATGTATGTATGTATGTATGCATGTATGTATGTATGTATGTATGTATGTATGTATTAGTGTGGTCCACACAGCCATGGGAAAAAATAAAGTGTGAAAAATTCGTGACGGTACCCTTTTATTCTGTTATGCATCATGTGTCAATGATTCCTACCAAATTTTATTGAAATTGCTCAAAATTTAGAGGTCGCGCGACAAGGTGAGATATATTACAGCACCCCAACTGTACATTATGTCAACATTCGTTTGTGATTTGTTGATAAAGGTTGTCATACGTGCATTGTTTACTGCAGTCTGTAGAGAGAAGCTGGTGTTGTTATTCTTTTAATCATATACTTTTTAAAATAAGGGTATACATGACCTTTGGGTAATTTTTTAAACAATGAGAGGGAAGGGATAAATTTACGGATGTACATGTTGCTAAGTTGATAGTAATGCTTTCGATGGATGGGAAGATTCCTCCTGGTAATACTGCAAAGCAGCTATTTGATAGACTGTCAGTATGCTACTGGCATGGGCGGAGATTTACGGGGACGGTCCACCAATGTTTGTGGTGGGGGACCGTCCCCCCTACCACAAACACATGCTGGTATCTCCCAACAGTTCAGAAATATACCAAAGATAGCATCGGAAACTTCGAGAGTGTCAGGATAACATCGGTAAATCTGTTAAAATATAAGTAGGGTAGAAAAAGGTCATCAGCCATTTTGGTTGGGAAAATAGAATATTTTCATTAGATTTCGACAAAACGACTAAAAAATGGCGTCAGAAATATGGCCGATGAAAATGTCGTCGATGACTAAGCCGTCCCTCGGCGATCGTCCTTCGGCCGCTCATTCGTCCCACCCCTCAACTTCTGGACCAAGTATCCGCCTATGGCAGCGGTTCTCAACCTTTTTTGTGCGGCGACCCCTTGGAAGCATTTCGAAAGTTGTGACGACCCCCAACATCAAAATTGATTGAGTAACCTCCTCACTTTTTTTTACCATTGTTCATTTTTATGCATTTCCATTTTACAATTCGAGAAACTGCTTTTGTCATTTGTATGAGGTTACCTGGCACTTGCGAGTCAGAGAGCTACCTGTTAAAATAGTTTGAAGTTCAAGTTTCATAAGTCTATTCAGCAAGAGCAGCGGTTCTCAACCTTTTTTGTGCGGCGACCCCTTGGAAGCATTTCGAAAGTTGTGACGACCCCCAACATCAAAATTGATTGAGTAACCTCCTCACTTTTTTTTACCATTGTTCATTTTTATGCATTTCCATTTTACAATTCGAGAAACTGCTTTTGTCATTTGTATGAGGTTACCTGGCACTTGCGAGTCAGAGAGCTACCTGTTAAAATAGTTTGAAGTTCAAGTTTCATAAGTCTATTCAGCAAGAGGGAGGGTTGTAGCCTAAGTGCTTCTCCCCATTTGCGAAATTTTTGGATTTTCACACTGCAACGGTATCATTTAAAGCTGTCATTCTAACGAAATTGCTCACCATTTGAGTGCTGATAGTTATAGTTGTTTAAGGCTTCAAAAGTGCCCCTCGCATTATTTCAATTATTTTGAATTTCCACACCGCAATGGTAACATTTTATGCTGCCATCTCAAAAACATTTCTCATGATTACGTTGCGGAAAGACACGGTTGAAGACTTTACTAGTAAATAAATACTGAAAATTCCTCTCTCTCTCCATTGTTTAGGCTAACGTTTCTGAATTTCCACGTTGCAGTTGTAGCAATTTAAGCTGTCAGCTTCGCAAAATTGCTCATTTTCAATACTAATAGTCAGGATTTAAGACTTCAAAGTGTCGCTTCCCAATTGTTTGCGATATTTTGGATTTGCATAATGTAACTGTATCATTTTAAGTTGTCATCTTAACAAAGTTTCTCATGATTTCAGTGCTCAGATAGGCGTACATGATTTCAGATTTCAATAAATGTTCCCGTCACATTCTTTGAAATTTGTTTTCATTTGCAAACGGTAATAATGACATTTTAAGCTGGAAACCTAATAAAATTGCTTGTAATGGATAAGCAGTGGATAACACAATAAATTTATAATGATATTTATTAAATAAAATTAATATGAAATATTGGAAGATATAAGAAGCTTGGTCTTCGCCACTAATTTCGATGGGACCATTCATTGCCACCCGAAGTCTCCGCCTCTGTAATGATTCTCACTACAGCTGACAGCATAGATTCTTTGAGCAAGCAAAATATTGTTTAATTTTTCAGATGTATGGTAAAAGTGGAATTTATATTTGAAAACTAAAACAGAAAATATTAAATTCACTGCCGTAATCTAACGATTGACTCATATATTTTACAAATTTCTGAAGGTCCCAGGCGACCCCTGGCAAATCGTCAGGCGACCCCCGCGGGGGTCGCGACCCACAGGTTGAGAACCGCTGGCATAGATTCTTTGAGCAAGCAAAATATTGTTTAATTTTTCAGATGTATGGTAAAAGTGGAATTTATATTTGAAAACTAAAACAGAAAATATTAAATTCACTGCCGTAATCTAACGATTGACTCATATATTTTACAAATTTCTGAAGGTCCCAGGCGACCCCTGGCAAATCGTCAGGCGACCCCCGCGGGGGTCGCGACCCACAGGTTGAGAACCGCTGGCCTATGGCTAGTGGTTACTGGTATCAAAGCTACATGTATGAAGTGAATTAATTACTCGGAGTGCAAAGGTTAAATCGTGGCACAGGCGAAAAACAAGACAAGCTGTTGTGATTCTGTTGAAAGATTATGGCTATAGAGTAGCCTGTAGACAGAGTCAGTGATGTGCATCGACAAATTCGACATTGCAGCATTAAGCACAGAGACTATTCTGAGAAAGACCTACTGTATTTTGCTTGTCAGCATCATGTGATGCATGAAAGATTGAGTGGTAGGCTATATAGATGTACTGAATGCTGATTGAGACGACTACCACGGACTACTTCAACTCATTGTCACCTTTCTTAGTAAAATTCCATCAGCATTATTTCAAACAATCATTTGCACCATCAACAAGTGGCCCATCAGACATCACACTGATTAAAGTAGGTCTCTGAGGGCTCCCCCATTCATGGATGCTGTTGCAAGTCACCTCCAGACAACAATTCAGGATCCGAAATGTAAAAATATTCTGGCAGCACTCATCAACTCAGACTTGATCCAAATTAATTTGTCAAAAATTATTAATAAAAAATTTAGCAAGTAGGATTGAGACGACTACCACGGACTACTTCAACTCATTGTCACCTTAGTAAAATTCCATCACGCGGAATCCGATCGATGGCACCCGGAGCAGTAGGCCAATTTACAAGGGGAAGATTTTGGGAGTTCCTAACTGAGATTGATACTGAACAATGAAGCAAAATCAGGATTGTCACAAGGCAAAACAGTGCACAAAGAGTGTCAGAGTTGTAAACGTCAATGCCGAGAGGGGTTGTTAAACTCATTCAAGAAAACAAAATCATCCATCACTAAAAATGAAGGGGAGAAATATCTAATGCAGGGTTTATCTAAGCACAGAGCTCATTTCCTTGACGCAATGAAGCATGCATTATAGGCATTCTGCTGAGACCCCAACAATCGAAAACCCTATGTTCAGCATATGACTGCCATTGCTATAATTTTTAAAATTATTTTATTACTAAATTATTAACTTTATATCAGCATTCAGTACATCTATATAGCCTACCACTCAATCTTTTATGCAGTCTACAATGATCAGTTTATTTTTAAAATCTAAACTCTAAAAGAGTCCTTGTCCATATACTTTAAATGCTGTCATTTGCTTAGTTTTCGGCATTGTCACGAATGGTGAAAAGTCAGGAGCATTGCGCGACCACTAAATGTCAATCAATAAGGCTGAAATTTTACACTTATTCACTACTATGGCAAGGTAACAGAATGAGAGGGTACCATCAAAGAAATTTGGAAAATAATTTTTGAGGACCACACTAGAGTACATATTTGTCTACACTCTACAATGGCTGCATAAACAGCTGCTACTGTCTGCCTCTTTATCAAAAAAGACCCAAGAACATTTTCTTTAGCTTAGTTGTTGGTGCTTTGTATCGTGTTGGCCTTCCAGACCGTTATGCTGTATTTATAGATGGAGCTGCCACACTGGCGATTGGTTAATGGATATGACATTAATTTCAGAAATCACATTTTCTAGAAGTTCGTAAAAGAAAGACAAGAAGCAGCTGCAATGGAAGAACAAGAGTGCACACTGGCAGGCCTGCTATTACCTCACTGAGAAATAAAAATGTTGCCCATGCAGCATCGACGGATAAAAGAAAATTATGGACCGCATAGCTATTATAGTTCTCACTGGAAAATGCCAGGAAAAACTCTTGGCAATCCAAAAAATGGTTAGCGACATACAAGAAGGTGACTCTCAGGCCAGTGTTGAAGCAATTGAGAAATGGAATCTTCCCAGACAGCGCTCAATGTCGCTCAGGTCGTACATTAACCATTGCGGAACAATTTATCTACTTCTGTCCAAATAACATAAAAAGTGTCAGATGGTTTGACCTCTAAATTTCATTTGTTTTCATTGAAATTTTTTGTGATTATTATAATCATGATAAGGAACAAAACAAGCCTTGTGGAGAACTGAAATCTGCAAGATGAATTTTGTGTACCAATCTAGTGACCTATACAAGCAGTTAATTAGCCTACTTTTATTTTTAAAAATTCTGATGATTATTTTAACTTTTTTGCCCGTGATATCTATTATCCCTCAAATTTCAGATATTAATAGACCTAAGCAAATTTTTTACTCATGAGTAGCCGTCCACATCAAGATCAGGAAGAACAAAAGTGCTTTGGAATGCAATAACATTGCAATGGTGTACTATTATTATCATTATTGTTGCTGTTGTTGTTCTTCTTCTTCTTCATCATCTTTATTATTATTATTATTATTATTATTATTATTATTATTATTATTATTATTATTATTATTATTATTATTATTATTTGTATGTGCACTTGTTATAGCGCCCCTTCAAGCTCACTTCTCAGAGGCGCAGCCGACTACAGAGCGGACACTGCATCGGAGTTTCACGCCGAAAATCTGATCAATTGCGAGTGAAGGACTTGACGAAGGTCCCTACGCGGCGACTTGAGGTGGATTCGAAACTGCAACCCTTCGGCTGCAAGGTGACGAACATACCCACTACACCACCGCGCCCCATATTAATATTATTATTATTACTATTATTATTATTATTATTATTATTATCATTATCATTATTATTATTATTATTATTATTATAGTAATTATTTCAATTGTTGAACATCTGCTGTTTATTGGCTTAGATTTTATAGAGACAGACATGTGATTCGATTATAATCAGGTGCGAATTTCTTGCAAACATTCTCATTTGATTTAGAGAAATGCAGCTCGTACGGAAGCTCTGATGATCTATAATCCTTAGGTAGGGTGTCTTGGGGCAAGTTGACGGCGGGGGCAAGATGATTGCTGCGCTATAAAATTATAATGCGTGGCAGGAAAACATTCTAACAAGATGTGTAATAAAGAACAAGGCAAGATCTTCCTTTTGGGTAATGGCAACAACGTGACAAGGTGCTTTGATCACCGTTTTTTTTCTTAAAAATAAGTTTTCCTATCTACCTCTTAACACATTTTACTGTTCTAAAATAGCGTTTATCTTAATCCCAACAAATGCAAAAAAATTGGGAAGTGGATTGTTTTGTTAAGCATTTATTTTGAGTTGTTGCCGATGTATTTTGTGTTTCCAAATCACTCTGTACAAATCATAGGTCCCAGATTTTGTTGAATGCCCCTGAGGGGGCAAGTTGGCGGGGGCAAGTTGGCGGATGCAACCAACTAAAATGGGTAAACCTGGTGGCAGCCTGCGAAGGACGTGGAAGCTTTATTTGCGACTTATGCTGAGACTTCTAAGAACAAAGGACACTGCCATATTTTTAGACATTGCTATTTTATTGATAAAATTTATGTATCATCTTTATTAAAACTGAATGTCTTAAATAACACAACTGCAGCTTGTGACTTTTGTTGAGACTTCGAAGAACCAAGGACACTGCAATGTTTTATGCCTTGCTAATTTACTTAATTAATTTTTTCCTGACATCTTTATTAATGCCGAATATTTTAAAACTTAAACAGGCACAGTTCACCAACTTTTCTCTATTAAAAGTGTTAAAATATTGTTTGTATATATTGTCAACCAATTTGCCCCAAGCAGGCAGCCAACTTGCCCCAGCAGAGAGGCAAGTTGGTTGACTTTTAGAAAATTTTAAAGTTCATTTTTAGCAAACTTAGAATATATTTTTATGCCTGATTTTGTGCTAGAATGTAGTTGCTATCAATCAAAACGTTGTGGAAAAAACCCAACTTTGTTGGCATCATTGAGGATGATCAGAGGCCAAAAAACGCTTAACCCTGTCAACTTGCCCCCGCTTACCCTATTTGAAGACTTAGTAATGACTGTAGGGTGTATATTTCACTTCAAATAAAATATATATATATAATATTATATGTATAAGGTATTAAGCTTATACATAGGATAGACCAATATCGTCTAAGCATACAAGAAGAATAAAGCTCTATGTTTGAATAATCAATCTTTTTGACAGATTTTTAACAAGAGAGACATCTGGAAATTCCGGCATTGGTAAAACAAAACGATCAGAAGTAATGCGCTATAAAAATGTTCAATATGCGTATGCCCATATGCATGAATGATCTTCGGTGTAAGGAGATTCACTCTATTACTCTATAGGCCAGGATGTCACGGATGAGCGGTGTGACGTGGTCGTAGATCTACTTTTTTCTATTGCAGACTAGCCGCAGCGTTGAGCACCGACTGATGTCCATCCAATTAATAAGCGCACCAGCCAGCAAATTGTTACAGCGGCCACTTTCAAATGACGAAAGCGGCAACGATGTAAAAGCCATGAAATAAAACCGCGAAAACACCCCACCCTCAAATGAAAAACAGAATTAATTGGTGACATCTTGTGAAAATTTCGGCGGGATGACTACTAAAAAAGGCTAGCAGCCTTTTTCAGACGGGAAACTGAACAAACACCCCCCGAAACCATATCCCGGCCATGGCCTTGTTTCTAGATCCGTTCCTATAGTAACGTCTTTGTCGCTCCTTAAAACTTATTTCTTCTCACGGGGTACTCGCACTAGACGTGCAACTGAATGGTCTCTGCGGTGAGCGATGCTATAAATAAATAAATAAATAAATATATTGGTTTCATTCGCACGAATTGCAACCGTGCAGAATAGTCTTTTCCATGGTGAACTCCTACAGAAGATTCGTCTGCTTCCTTGGGCTTTTAATGAAGCATTTTTTCAAATTAAACTAAAAGTTTCCTTTTTGCCGTGCTATAGTCGGGAGCGCTTCTGAGTAGTTTCCTTGAAAAAAGCGCCATATAAGTTCTGGAATGAATTAACCAGAACTACGCTGACTGGAATATATTGAAATTTGATTCCATTAACAAGTATTTAATTTCGATTTATACGTAGGCCTACGGATACGAAGAAAAATTGCAATTCTTTGCTTTTGATGACCACACTAAGAAACTTATAGATTGTCATTTGTGTTTCACCAGATCCCAAAATTCGACAACACCTAGCTTAAAGTTATTTTCCGTACGAATTTCTGGATATTTGTAGACCTAGGCCAACTCTCAAATTCACTGGTCCCACAATATGGAAAAGAATTGTGGCAGCAGCTGTCTATAAAGCGAGACCGCGTTTAGGCCTCAGCTAGAGTTAGGCCAACTTAGCAAAAATCGAAACCCAAACTGTAATAAATGTTGATTATCAATTAGAGAACTGGAGATGCTTTTATTTGAATCATAGAAAAATCTGTAGCGAAGTGATTGTTTTCGGCACCTCAATTTTTATTAGGTATAAGCTTAACACGAGATCACTCAATAAAGTTAGGTCTAGGCCTAAGATTATAAAAATTTTCATCTCTCAATAATTATCTTTAACGTAAAACCAAATTGATTGTTGGCTACTTTAAGTTTTATGGCAAAGAACACGATGAGCAATGGTAAAATAAAACATTTGAGTTTCCAATTCTTATGTATTTGTTAATTGCTCATTTGAATATCAAAAATCATAATTCGTCCATCAACGAGTGTCATTTTCTCAGAGTTCCACTCGCTGTCAGCCACAAACAGTCGACCATTTGACTCATCCAGAAGAATCCTAGATGGATGTCGCAATCCATGTCTTTCTTTCGAAAGAATTTCTCTCTTAAATTGCAAATTTGAATCCAGTAAAAGAACTCGACTGTTCCCTCGATCAGCGACCATCACAAATCCATTTCCGTCGATGGACAAATGAACTGGATCATTCAGTTGTCCGACGGTAGATCCACGCTCTCCACCGAATGACTTCTTCAGTTTTCCATCTGCATCCACTATACAAACTCTCTGACGATCATCATCACAACCAGGACCTCCACTAACGCCATCATAATAGCCATAACTGACCAGAAAAAGATCATTGGTCAGTTTTATAGCTTGTCTTGTATGATGAATACCCGATGCGTCTGACGAAAGATTTATTTCATGGATAAATTGTCCATTTGGTGAATATTCATTTAGTCTGCTAGTAGTGTAATCGGTTAAAATGACATTCGATTCATCGGTAACAGACAGACGACCGTAAAATGTTCCTGTTGACCATTTCTTTATTAATTTCCCTTTTGAATCAACTCTCAAGATTTCTTTTGACTGACCATCGCCTTTGTAATCCATGACGTAGAGACATTTATTTTTGATGCAGGATCTTAAGTCAACTGGATAAATTAATTTCTTCAAATTCCATAGACGGTTGAAACTTAACGTAGTTGAATCGTAAACTTCAATTTCCGAACTTCTTTCATTGGCAACAAACAATTCGTTGTCTAGGATGGACAATCCACATATCGCTTTATTTTCATCTTTGTCTAGTATGGTCAATCCAAAGATCGCTTTCTTTTCATCTTTTGCTGCTTTTGTTCTAATCGTCTGAAGTAAGACTGGATCTGATATAGGCCTATATCGCAGTTTGTCTGAAAAAAGATATCCAAAAGTATAGGGAAATTTTAAAGTTTATAATTTAAAAACAAAATCGCGCTTAAGCAGGCTATGACGAAGAGCACAATGATTTTAGTGCAAGGAAATAAGATAACCAGTGACTGAGGACACATTGGGAACACAAGCAATGAGTTAGAGCGAGAAAGAGCGAAAAAACACGACTGAAGTGCATCATATAGGCTACATATTCAACACAGAAGGAAATGCTGTTATTTACAATTAGTCATCAAGTTCATTAAGGTGCATGTAAGGATCGAGTGCATTGCCAAACAAATTCAGATTTTGTTTTGATCGTCTGAAGTAAGACTGGATCTGATATATATCGCAGTTTGTCTGACAAAAAATATATGCAAACGTATAGGGAAATTTTAAAGTTCATGATTTAAAAACCAAATCGCGCTTAAGCATACATGTAGGCTACATGAACTCACTACCTGTACATTTTCTCCATCTTTGTGTATGTATTGCAGTGCCATTGGTGTCCAGTGTCTGTGACTCGCCATGGTTCCAGTCAGATGCAGACTGTTACTATGTTAGCCCCAATGAACAGAGCGAACAGGTGACATCGTGGCACCAAGCGCAGAGTTGGTGTCTACAGAACGGAGGATATACCTTGCCACCATAGAAGATATCGACGAAAGAAGATTCATCAGCAACATAGTCAGTATAGCGACGCAAACAGAATAGGTCTACCATTATTTTAGCCTAATGTTGAGGCTATCTTTAACTCATGACAAATTTCAAACTACAGGCTACTTGACTGTAGCAATGCAAAAGTTATCACAGTAAATAACTCAAATGGCTGGATAAGTTGTTTAACCCATAGATGTAAAAAACGATGGAAACGGAATAAAAAACGGAAAAAAAGTCGGTTTTTTTTCGAAAAAATAAAAAACGACAAAAAAACGATAAAAAACGGAAACGGTCAATAATTTGGCTTTGCCACATCTAAAACCGCATTTTAACCTTGAAAACATTTATTAGGAACCTACTACACGCAGGCTATCTCTTAAATGATGATGATAAAGGATGAAATAATGACTTTAGTTAGCTGAATTCTTGAGAGTTGGCGGAAAACATAAGGAATATCAGAAAAAAATTAAAATTAAGGAAAATAATAGCCGAAAGTAAATGAATAAATAAAGTTAAAGAAAAAATAAAAAACGATAAAAAACGATGGGAAAAATAAAAAAAGAAAAAAACGACGTTTTTTGGGAAAGAATAAAAAACGGAAAAAAACGTTTTTTACATCTATGGTTTAACCCGTGTCTTTAGTGTATCCACGTGATCCTGCTGTTCCAAGTGTTCCATGATGATTTAAGCTTAGTCTAATCAAGAAGACAATACTATTTTTTATGTCGTTACAAGCTATTTGAAATTCTTCAAACGAATGCGTGCATCGCGGAGTAGCCTACGATTTGGTAGGATAATATTTTACTTCCGCACAGTCTTATAGGCTTAGTCTTTACACCGAAGCGCACGAGCAATTGAGAGTGAAGGACTTGCTCAAGGTTCCGACGCGGCGGGTTCAGGTGGATTCGAATATGGAACACTCCAACCCCCAGGGCACCGAACCCACCACTACACCACCGCGAATGGTCGTCATAGAAATAGCAACATGTATCGTCTTTCAACTAATTTAAATGAGAAAAACCGGGTTAACTGTGAAGTCAATGAAAATGTTTGCTCTTTGAAATCAATAATTTCGGTCTATTGATCTTATCAAGGTCTGCTAACCCATGGTTTCTGCTTGAAATTAGTCTATTCTGCACTGTCTCAGTGTCGATACCTTTGTTTATATTGCAGACTCAAAATGGAATTTACAACGGAGCTATGTGGATCGGTTTAAATAAACTAGAGGATCGTGTCAATTACAAGTATGAATTTTCAGCTAATAGGCTACAAGCCATAATTTAGTTCGAGTTCGGAACAGAAATCAGATCACAAAAATTGCATAAAAACATGAGACATGCTCTACTCATAGTAGGCGCCTTGTCTAAATGTCTATGCCTATAGTAGGGCATAGTGAGAGGGCCACAATGTCATGTAAGGTACGGTATGCGTGTACTGTATTATGCATGCAAATAAAAACGTTGCATGCACGTTTGCGCTTACGTGTAGGCCATATAGTTGTATAATTATATACCGTACCGTGATTAAACAAAGTCAAATAATTTTTCATATAGGCCTATCTCTAATGCCTGGTAATATATCACGCTAACATATTCCAAATATTTCTTTTCCAATATGGAAAAGAACTGTTGCAGCAGCTGTCTAGTGTCTATAAAACGAGATCGCGTTTATACCTCAACTAGAAATAGGACAACTTAGCAAAAATCGAGATCCAAACTGCAATCAATCCAGAACTGGAGAAGTTTTTATTTGAATCATAAAAACATCTGCAATGAAGTGATTGTTTTCGGCACCTAAATTTTATGTAGGCTTAACACGAGATCACTCAATAAAGTTAGGCCTAAGATTATAAAATCATCCATCTCTGAATAATTATCTCTATCGTAAAACCGAATTGATTGTCAGCTACTTTAAGTTTTATGGTAAAGAACAAGATGATCTATGGTAAAGTAAAACATTCTTGAGTTTCTAATTCTTATGTATTCGTAAATTGCTCATTTAAAACTTAAAAATCAAAATTCGTCCATCTACAGACATTTTCCCAAACTTCAACTCGTTGTCAACCACAAACAGTCGGCCATTGAACTCGTCCAGAAGAATCCTCAATGGACGTCGTAATCCGTGCTTTTCTTTCGATAGAATTTCTCTCTTAAATTTCAAATCTGAATCCAGTAAAAGAACGCGACTGTTGCATGTATCAGCGATCATTATGGATCCCTTTTCGTCGACAGCCAAATGGATTGGATCATTCAGTTGTCCTATGCTAGATACACGTTCTCCAACGAACGACTTTTGAAGTTTTCCATTTGCATCCACTAAGCAAACTCTCTGATGATTATCAGCAGCATTAAAGCAGCCATGACTGACCAGAAAACGATCATTGGTCAGTTTTATACCTTGTCTTAGATAATGAATACCTGCAACTGATGAAAGATTTATTTCGTGGATTAATTGTCCATCTGGTGAATATTCTTTTAATTTGATTGTATAATGATCGGTTAAAATGACATTCGATTCATCAGTAACAGACAGACGAACGCAAAAATATCCTGTTGTCCACTTGTTTATTAATTTTCCTTTTGAATCAGCTCTGAAAATTTCTTTCGACTGGCCATTGCCTTTGTAATTCATGATGTAGATACATTTATTTCTGTCGCAAGATCCTAAGTCAATTGGATCATTCAATTCCTTCAAATTCCATCGACGGCTGAAGGTTAACGTAATTGAATCGTAAACTTCAATTTCCGAACTATTTTTACTCACAACAAACAATTCTTTGTCTAAGATGGTCAATCCATAAATAGCTTTCTTTTCATCTTTTGCTGCTTGTGTTTTGATCGTCTGAAGTAAGACTGGATCTGATATATATCGCAGTTTGTCTGACAAAGAAATATGCAAAATATAGGGAAATTTTAAAGTTCATGATTTAAAAACTACATCGCGCTTATGCAGGCTATAACGATGAGCATAATGATAGATCTATTGATGCAAAAAAGACAGATAAACAGCGAATGAGGAACACAAGCAGTGAGATAGAGTACCTTATAAAAGTTTAAGTTCTCGTTTACAACATTAAACGGATTTTGATAGGATAATTCCAATAATAATGCAGACTAAAAGGTTTCTCTAAGGTTTCAAAGAAAATTATCTGGCTCCTAACGCGAAGCTGTAACGTCGCCATTATTTAGATTGGATTCTCTTAATGTTTTCTTACCTCGTTTCATCCTCAATAGTTCATGCTTCAGTTTCTCAACGTTGTCCTCCAATATCTTGATTGTCATCTTATTGTCCTCTACCCCGTTATTAATATCGATTCTGAGCTCTTCGTTTGCTGATCGTAAACTTAGGAGGTCTTCTAACACAATTCCTTTAGGGGTCATTGCATAATTACGTAACGCTCGAAGGTGGGTGGGTGGGGTCATTGAAAACGTTACGAAACGTTACGAGGGTGGGTGGGTGGGGGTAACTGAGCGTTACGTAACGCCATGAAAAAAATTAATTACTATTAAATTACCATCGAAAGATTCGAATGACACTTCAGACATGATGTGGTTGAAGTTTAAACTTTGTGACATTTATTTAAAACTTAACCGAAGTAGGTTTATTTATCTGAATAAGATCCGGCAGCAGACACCAGTTAGGGCCTACATGCCAGGTCAATTATGTTCTCCCATTTGTGCAAACCGGAAACTGCTCTTCGAGTTGTTTGGATCTGTGATAGCTTTACCAACGGAACAACGTGGTAGGCCTAATTGCCCTTGAAATCCTGACATCGAAGAACCACTTTGAAGCATGTTTTACTCAGTGGACACGATCCCAAACATTTAAAATTAATGCTCAACAAAACTCGGAAATATTTCTATTAATAATTCCCGAAGTTCCCAGACTAAGCAAGTAATTAGTTCGTCTTAATTGAGTGAAACTTTTCAGCAGTGTAAAACTTTATTCCTGAGGTATATATAAGAAAATTACAGTTCACGCATGGCTGTTATTTATATGAATAAAACATTGTGTATATTTTAAGCTTAGTCTACTGTCAAATTAGCCTATAGCCTAATTCACATACTAGGCTATATTAAATTCACTATGAAAATATGAATTATAATTAGCCTACGCGCTCACATAAGATAATAATAGACTTTAATCTCAACTAGATTTTTGTAACAATCTTTACGTAACGTTGGGGAGGGTGGGTGGGTCAAGGGCAACGTTACGAAGCATTACAGGGTGGGTGGGTCGAAAACGGTCATTTTCGGCGTTACGTAATTATGCAATGACCCCTTACCCGTTGTCTTAGGCTTCGCTTCACCTGTTTCTGAAAATAAGTAAAGACATTTCATTTGCTCCAGACAATATAATTCTATTCCATAGCACGTAGTAAGCTTAATGGATATGCCTGACATCCAGAGCAGAAGTCTCTTCTACACTCTAGTACGCCGTGTAGGCCCACAGGCGAGGAACTTTTTCACACGATTTCTTAAACCCATCGTATAACTATACGAAGAACTTATTAGTTTATTTTGACAGGATTCTGACTGCTAGCTGCGTCCATTGTGCCTCTGAGAGGCTCT
Source organism: Lumbricus terrestris (assembly GCA_949752735.1). Classification (NCBI taxonomy): domain Eukaryota; kingdom Metazoa; phylum Annelida; class Clitellata; order Crassiclitellata; family Lumbricidae; genus Lumbricus; species Lumbricus terrestris. The sequence continues at coordinate 56,949,032 of OX457037.1, read as the reverse complement.
GAAAACGCGCTATGCCACCCTGCATGTGATTTGCTACGTTGTGTCACATTTACGGCTAATTATTACGATAGGTTGTATTTTTAGCACATCGTAACAGCGTAAGCTGTTGATTGTTAATAAATAAAAACAATAAAAACACTGACCTTGAATTTGGCCAATCAAGTTGACACAGCTATCCGCGAGGAAATGTTCGAGTTCTGATCTTCTAAAAGAGAAATTAAAGGACTGGATTTCTATATCAGTCGTAGGTTTACATTCTTCTTGCAACTCTGCTGCTCTGGACGATAAGTCGGAGAATGCGCAAAAGATCTCGCTAGCTGATCCTTTAGCCATTATTTCATGGCAGTAAGAATTGTATGTTTCTAAACTCGATAGGTATGTGTCAACATCATCCGTTTCCATTTGGATTTCTTTCATCTTGCCTTGCCTTATCGAACGCAGATCTTGCAGAAGAGCAGCTGTTTGTTTTTCTATTATCTGTTTCACTTCATCTTTTCTGTTTTCGATATCACATTCTAAAGTCGTAACTCGACTCTTTATAACTTCCTTCACCTCCAGGAGATCTGCCTTTTTAACCTCAGCTTTTGATTTGCACTCATTTATTGCCTCAACATTGCTTTCGATCTGTTTCCGAAAGCCATCCACGAATTTCTTAACATGTGAGCCTGTATGTTTGCTGTGGTCGTCAATGAAGCACATTGGGCATACAACTGTTTTGCAATCAGCACAGTATACATTCACAGCATTCTGTTCATGCAGTTCACAAACATTTGGGGCCATATTTGTCATCACAACTTGGCCACTTTCATGTTCAGTCATCGGTATCAATCTGTGATGTTTTGTCAATTTAAATTTTCTATGATGCCTGCAGCATTCTCGACAAAACTTCTGGTTGCAATCAACACAATATGAATCAGCTGCTGAAATTTCCTTAACTTCTTCTTCATTTTCTTCTATACATGCATCGCATAAGGATATTGATGACCCGGGCTGATCTGAAAGATTTTCAACTTGTATCAGTCTCTCAATAAAAAAATTCTTAGCAAGTCCTTGAAATCCTTCTGGGGGGATCCTAAATAATCGTCTACAGATTGGACAAGGCATCTCATCCCCAGGCCATTTGTTTGTTTTGAGTCCAGTCTCTTGGATACATTTTATGCAGAATGTATGAATGCATGGTAAAGCCTTCGGATCGGTGTAGACTTCACTGCAGATGCAACATGTAGTTATATCGTCGAGCTCTTGCTTTTTAACATTATCATTTTCTAAGTCTCTCGCCGCAGCCATTATTTGGTCCATTATTACACTGATCTTAAAATCGAAAGTGTTTTCGATTTCACTATTGGTAGGCCTAGAGGTCGTATAGCCTAGGTGGCAACCAAATGTAGTTAAATCTCGTATTTATGCGAAAAGGAATTTCTATCGGATAGAAATCATGAACTCTCAAAATGTACTAGAGACGAAGAAAACGTTGTTAGTTACAAACATCTTGTTAGTTCACATCAAACGAACTGATTTTTAGTCACACAACTAAGATGCCATTAACTGTATCGTATTATGTAGATAGACAACGAATGCGTCACGTGCTCATTCTACCTTGAGTCTCGGTCGATTAAACACAACAGGCAAATTTGATATAGCGCAAGACTTATTAGGCCTAACAGGTAGCCTATCCATACTGATGTTTAGCAACAATAAATGTCACGTACAGTAAAGTGCGTTGTGGCTCGTTTATATTTTCGAGCTGAATGCAATGAATTTGCTATGAAAACCCAAAGATATGCAATGGGGGGCTTCAGGGGCGGATCCGGAGTGGCAAATCCGACCATGGCCCCATTGGGAAATTTCTACATTTTGTCACCAGCTATTATTTCGGGCAAAATCCATGGGCGTGCCCCGCCCTCCTCTACAGGTTCGGCTCGATGCAAAGCAACGGGGAAAAGAGACAGAGAAGACACAGAGAAAAAGTAACGTATAATTTAAAAAGGTAATCAGCTATTTTGACCTGCAAAATGGTATATTTTTAAAGAAATGATCTCTTTTTGCCAACATTTCGGTGAAAGGACTGAAAAAAGTTTAGCACTCTTCCTGGCGGGCAAAGTGGTATCATATTTTTCGGCCAAATACCAACAAATTTTAAGACCAAACTATTTTTTGCCCCTTCGAAAATTTCTGTATCCGCCCCTATAGGGCCTGTATATATATATATATATTGTAGCCATTAGATGTCTACGGCCCTTCTTCTCTTCCGTACTCTCTCTTACTTGGTGCGTGGGTGTTGGTAGAGGGGCCTTGCCTATTTAAGGGTCTGCGGTCGTGGATAGGTTCCCTTCCGTTGTGGTGTGTGGTGAGCGTGGTTGCTGTCTCTTGTTGAGCGGTCTTGCGGTGGTTCTTCCTCGTTGTCATGCGAGTTAACCTGCGGGTTTCTTCTACTACGTCGCCGTCTCGCCCTGTTGGCGGTCTGGCCGTTCATCCGTCTTCCTTGGCTCCGTTAGCCTTGTCTGCCGTGCTGTCGTTCGTACTGAGTTCTCTGGTCTGTTCGACTTCGTATCTACTAGACGGTAACGTTTTGTTAATTTCGCTGTATATATTGCTCTCTTGAATAAATCTATGTTTATTTCATCCAAATTGGGACCTTATTCTATTAATCATACCCCGTAGACGGCCATTGAACCCAAAATATGGGGGCCCTCCGTTCTTTTGACCGGTTTTTTGCGTAATTCCGTTGGCAAATTTCGGAAATTTTGGTCCGTATGGTTCGCAGGAATTTTGGTGAATTTTGCCGTTTTGTCGGAAATTTTGCGAAGTCGCATTTCGTTTTGTGGGGGCCTGGGCTATTGTTTTGAGTTGGAGGCCGAAATTTTGTGCGTTTCGCACGTGTGACGGTCTTGCAGTGGACTGTCGTTCGCCAATCTTCTCTCTGTGGTCACCCAAATCACCTCTTGGATGACCTCAAATCTCCTCTGCCTTAACCCCTCCAAGACAGAATTTATACTAATTGGCCTCAGAGAACAACTCAAGAAAATTCCTGATCCATCTATTTCCTTCAACAATGACTCTTCTTCCAACCACACTTTCTCCGCAAATTCTCCTGTCCGAAACCTAGGTGTAATCTTTGACCAGCATCTTAGCTTCTCCGACCACATAACCCAACTTTCCCGCACTTGTTTCATGCACATACGAGATCTCCGCAGAATCCGACCTATGCTCGACTTTAAAACTGCATCCACAATAGCCACATCCATAGTTCATGCGAAACTTGATTACTGCAACTCTCTCTTCCTAAACATTGATACAACCCAAATTAACCGCCTCCAAGCTATCCAGAATGCCCTCGCCCGTGCAGTGACGAAAACCCCCAAACGTCACCACATCACTCCTGTCCTGAAATCACTTCACTGGCTCAAAATACCTGAACGCATCGAATACAAAGTCCTTTCACTCACTTACAATACACTTCAATCATCCCAGCCGTTCTACCTTCGTCAGTTGTTCACCATCCAGCCACCTCGTTCAACACGCTCCTCATCCTCCATCACACTGCTTCGCCCTCCCATCACCTCATCACTGAAATTCGCAAACCGCTCCATAGCCATTGCCGTTCCACCTCTCTGGAACAAACTTCCGCCAGCACTTCGGCAAACTTCCGACCCATCATACGAACTCACCAAAACTCCACCTCTCGCTATCTCCCCACAGGTCTTTCACTCAAAACTGAAAACATTGCTCTTTCAAAAATCCTATCCTGATTCTTCCTCTTCTCCTCACATCCCCCGCCACTTCAACTCTAAACATCACCCACCTTAGCCGTCCATCTATCTGCCTGCCTGACTCTCCGGACTTGACCCGCTGCCTATCGATTTTGTTTTGATTGAGCGCCTGTGAATAAGCTGGTTCCCGCGACTTGGCTTTTGTGGGCGCTGTAGAAGTCTCGAGATTACGATTACGATTACGATTACGATTTTTGTGGAATTTGGGGAAAATTTTGGTCCGTTGGTCTGCGCAGTTAGACTATTATGGCGTCGACGGCGGAAGGTAATCTTCTTGAATGGGACGAGATAGTGGATTTGCCGGTTGACGAATTGAGACAATATTGTGTGACGTTGGGTGAGGACGTTAAAGGTTTATCGAAACCTCAATTACAGAAGTTGGCTAGAAGAGCGTTGTCGCCTAAACACGGAAGTGAGGAGTGGAAACTTCGGGCACAAGCGAAGCGAGAGGCCGTCGAAATGGAGCGCCTGAAATTTAAAGAGGACATAGACTTTGAGTGGCAAGTAGAGAAAGAGAAAATGAGAATGGCAGCTGACATAGAGGAGAAGAAAATGAGAATGGCAGCTGAGGCGGAGGAGAAGAAAATAGCAGCTGAGTACGAGAAAATGAGAATGGCAGCTGAGGCGGAGGAGAAGAGAATGGAGGCAGAGGAGCGGAAAATGAAGATGGAAGCTGAGGCTGAGGAGACGAAAAGGAGATTTGACATGGAGGAGAAAAGGATGAATTTGGATGTCGAAAGACAGAAATTGGATATGGAAATGAGGAGAGTAGAATTAGGAGGTGTGGCAGAACGACCTGTACAGACCAAGGAGGATTTTCGTTTTGGGGCGGCAATGAAGTTTGTTCCAAAATTTGACCCCTCGGATATTGAACATTATTTTGCGGCATACGAACAGGCGATGGCATTGCATAAAATTCCGATGGAAAAATGGTCATCCCTTTTACAGCCACAACTGTCGGGAAAGGCGGCAAAAGTATTTGCGTCTTTGTCTATGGATGATTGTGTTGATTATGCTATTGTTAAAACTGCGCTCCTCACTGCTTATGAACGGATACCTGAATTCTATCGGAAGAAATTTAGGGAGATGAAAAAAGAACCACGGGAGACTTTTGCAAATTATGCCTATCGTCTGCAGATCCCTTTTCAGCGTTGGATAGAGGGTACAAATTCGTGGGATGATTTGGCTAAATTTAAAGAGGTTGTACAGATGGAGCAATTTGTACAAGCGTTACCGCTAGAGGTCCACAGGTGGCTTTTGGACAAAAGTCCTGAGAGTGTAGCGAGTGCTGCACGAATGGCAGATGAATACGCTGTTTTGTATAAACAGGGGCCGAGTAATTATGCTGGGGGATTCCAAAGGAATTTTTCTGAGCGTACAAACCGATTCTCATCTGAAGATAGTGAGAAGAAAGATGTGTGGGAGCGTCGGGGCTCTGGGCACAAGGAAGGTGTGCGCAATGATTCAAAATGGTGTAAGCGTTCGCCTCAAAGAGGGACGTATGGGTTTAAACAGCCTAGTCGTCAAAATGATGACGTGGATGGGTTTGGGGAGCAGGTCACGTGCTCGTACTGCAGAATTCCTGGGCACGTGAGGTCCCAATGCCGGAAATTACAACGAAAGGAGGGGCCTGACATTGAAAATTGGAGGGGTCCGAAACCAGTGGGTTTAGTACAAACTTTGTCGGCACCTGTTCAGGAACAGAGTTTTCAGAAGCCTATTGAAAATGTCGATAAAATGTATGCTCCTTTCTGTGTGAATGGGTGTGTCATTAATGATGTGAATGAACGCAAGGTGGGTATTTTTCTTCGGGACTCCGGAGCTCTGCAATCGTTAGTCTCTGCTGAATGGTTGGATGAACATGATTTTGTGCAGTTGAATGAAACTAGACTTCTGCGCGGTATATCTGGTCAAGTTATGGAGCGCCCGCTTGTGAAATTGAATGTTGACTGTACATTTGTGAAAGGCGAAATTCTTTGCTGTATGATGAATTCTCTTCCTATGAACGGTGTACAAGTTGTAATTGGGAATGATGTTGCGCTTGCTGGTGATATTGTTGATGTGGCTATTACGACCAGGGCTAGAGCACGACAATATGCAGCAGAACGAAGTGAGACAATCAGCGCTGTGTGCAGCGAACCGACGCGCGTGGAGGCGACGAGTCTGGGTCATAGTGCAGAGTCGGTCGATCGGGCATTAATGACAGGTGATTTATTGGGTGTGTCAAATGACCCAGCGCTTTTAGAGCCCGGTGATTTAGCAGCACTATTTGCACCGACTGAAAGTATTGACGACGACTGGACAGAGATCTGTGTTCCGAGATCTGAATTTATAATGAGGCAAAGAAGTTGTCCAGATTTGGTTCCATTGTTTGCGCTGGCGGAAAATAAATCGACTGGCGATGACAGTGTACAACCGTATGCATTGGTTGAAGGTGTGTTGGTGCGTCGGTGGGACGATAAATTAACTCCATTTGGTATGGGTGTGTCACAAATTGTGGTTCCACGCAAATTGAGAAGGAAGATGTTGCACGTTGCACATGATATACCAGCTTCGGGTCATCTGGGAACACAGAAGACATTGGACAGACTGTTAAAACATTTCTGGTGGCCACTTGTGAATAAGGATGTACGTGAGTACTGTCGTTCATGTGATGTTTGTCAGAGGTTGGGTAAAAGTTCCAGGAATTATAGAGCGCCTATGGTCAGTGTGCCTGTTATGCAAGAAGGGTGTGAGCGTCTCGCGAGGGACATTTTGGGTCCTTTGAGTGTTTGTGCCTTAACGGGTAACAGATTTATACTTACGGTGATTGATTTGGCATCGCATTTCTCATTTGCTTTTCCTTTGAAGACTCATACGGCACAGGATGTTGCGAAATGTTTGTGTGATGATGATGTTGCATCTTCAAGGATGTTTAATCATGTGATGATGTGTGATGATGATGGTGCATCTTCCAGGATGTTTAATCATGTGATAATGTGTGGTTATGATGTTGCATCTTCAAGGATGTTTAATCATGTGATGATGTGTGATTATGATGTTGCATCTTCAAGGATGTTTAATCATGTGATGATGTGTGGTTATGATGTTGCATCTTCGATGATGTTTAATGATGTGAGGGTACGTGATTGTGGTGTTGCATCTTTAGGGATGTTAGATCAACGGATGCTACTTGATGGTGTTGTTGCTTATTGGATGTTGTTGGATACCAAGCGGTTACTTGATGCGGTTGGTCATTCAGGGATACTGGTTGCATACTTGAGGGTGTGTAGTCATGTGGTTACTTGGTTGACAGTGAATAACATTGTGCTGTGTGCTATTGTTGTTGCATCGGTTGAGTGCATTGGTAACATGGTGTTAGTTCGCGTTGATGTTGCATGGTAGTTGTGGTGTGAATTTGTGGTTGGGCAGATGTTACAAACTCGGGTGAAGATGTTGTTCTGGCACTTGAGGTGTTACAGTGTTGATGTACAAGTTGTATGGACTGTTGTGTGGTGTCACATGGTGGTGCGATGCATTGTGTTTGCATTGGGTCGTGTCTTGGTGTTGCGTTATGGCAGTGTGTTGCATGGTTGCCATGTTTTGAGTGTCATGAAGTCTCAGGATGGTGTGCAAGTTTCTTTACAGTGGATCGTTGCTGTGGAGTCAAGGACTGATGATGGTGCTTGCATCCGAGTGAAATCGTGGAAACGTGGACGGCGACAAGTCGTGTTCCTGGTGCTGATTCTGCTGACATGGGTCGTGCTGTCGTTGATGGATGACTCGTTGGGCACTGATCGTGAGGTGTCTGGTCGATTGGGCCGTTCTACAGGTCGATCGTTGATCGTGGAGCAGTGGTGTCTGGCTACTGTGGCGGAGCCATGTCTTCAAGTGGACTGCGAGGCTTCACCTGGAAGAGGTCGTTGCTCATGTTGGGCAATGACTTGGACGGTTGGAGTCCTGGAGAGTGACAGAGACGTTCTGTTACTTCCGGCGTCTTCGATCATCGCGTCTCTTGGAGATGTCACATGCGTTGCGGAGGAACTGTTGAGTTGCAGAGGCGATGCTCTGTGCTTGATGTCTGTTCTTCGCTTCGGTTCCTTGAACTTCCAGGGCAGTCATAAACTCTGTCAGGAAAGAACGTATGTCACGGCAATGAAAACATCAGTCACGGAAACATTCCAGTCATTTGAAAGAATCAGGTCTTCGTCAGTCATGTGTCATCGTCAGAAAAATGGTAATTCTTGCAATGAACACTTCAGTGGGTGTCATCGTCAGAGAAATGGAACGTCTTGTATGAACACTTCAGTGGGTGTCATGCGAGCAGCTGTCAGTCACTTTCCAGAAAAAAGTGTGAAAATCTTCAAAGTCTTGTTCCGGAACTGTCAAGAGTTGGGGGTTCTTGTTTGTTGACTCGGTTCTGTGATGAGCTGAGGGGGTTAACTCTGTTAGCTTTAGTCTTATTTGGCTTTGGCCAACGATACTTTTTGGTTCATTTTTGATACACAGCGTGTGTCCAAATTTTTTCTTGCTTTTCAGGTTTATATGATTCGAACTCTGTATTTAGCTTTGCATTGTATGAACTCTCAGTTGATTGTTTATGATGATGCAGTAGTGTATAGTTGTGCTGCGTTAGTTGTTGCGATGCATTGTGCGATGAATTGTTTAGTACGTTAACTTGTAATGATATAGTGCTTGGCGATTCTTTCTGTTGTGGACTTGTAGGCGTAGCGTTTGCTGTTCTATTTCGTCGTCCCCTCAGGACTCCTCAAGCTTTTGGGAGGGGGATATGTAGCCATTAGATGTCTACGGCCCTTCTTCGCTTCCGTACTCTCTCTTACTTGGTGCGTGGGTGTTGGTAGAGGGGCCTTGCCTATTTAAGGGTCTGCGGTCGTGGATAGGTTCCCTTCCGTTGTGGTGTGTGGTGAGCGTGGTTGCTGTCTCTTGTTGAGCGGTCTTGCGGTGGTTCTTCCTCGTTGTCATGCGAGTTAACCTGCGGGTTTCTTCTACTACGTCGCCGTCTCGCCCTGTTGGCGGTCTGGCCGTTCATCCGTCTTCCTTGGCTCCGTTAGCCTTGTCTGCCGTGCTGTCGTTCGTACTGAGTTCTCTGGTCTGTTCGACTTCGTATCTACTAGACGGTAACGTTTTGTTAATTTCGCTGTATATATTGCTCTCTTGAATAAATCTATGTTTATTTCATCCAAATTGGGACCTTATTCTATTAATCATACCCCGTAGACGGCCATTGAACCCAACAATATATATATATATATATTATATTTATGTGGCGTCCGACCCTCTTCCCCAGACAACGCTTGCGACTCTTTCCTTTAATTCATTCTTCCCTGCAAGCGCCTCTGTCCCTGCGGATCGTTCTCTCTCGGTGGCCCCTGCACCACCAAGAGCCTTCGGCTGCTCAGGACCCGGGAGGCCCTCTATCTTACCAGGATTGCCTGAGTCTCCCGAATCACTGTGTGCGGCGTGCGCGCCTTCACTGCCCTCGCCGACGGTCGAAGAAGACGCCGACTCTGACGCCTGCGACCGGGTGCGCAGCTTGGCATAGTCAGACCCGCTCTCCGCCCCTACGCGGTCACCGAATAGGCGACGTCCTGAGTAAGAGGATGGCCGACTCTCAACACAGGGTCCGTTGTCCCAACGGCAGAGCGGCCCCGCCGAACGCCACCCGTCGCGGCTGCGGTCTTCGTCTTCTTGCACGACTTGTCGTTTCCCTTGCGCACCACGCTGCATTTGGCAGCCACCGAACCCTCGCCACCAACGGGAACTACTGAGCACGTTCCAATTACCGGCGTCCAAAGAGACCTGAACCAAAGCCATTCCAACGGGCCTAACCCGAGTATGCGTCACGATCATTTATGCTGTTGCGACGGTGATTATATAGCACTGTTAGCTACTCCACTGCTAGGGATTGGAGGTGAAAGCACAGTTGTGAGATTTGTGACGCCAGGTCTCAAAACCAGTCGCCTCTCACTTCCTAGATATTGCACTAGCGGCTGAAATAGACGAGAGGGGTTATGTCTTTAGCTACAGTGTCGCCAAAAGCTGATGCTTAATGACAAGTGCAGACCGGCAACCACCGTACAGACTCCTAGACTTCAACTCAGATGAAAATCGTTGTGCAACGGAAATTACTACATTCGAAGCAACAGAAACTAAGTGCAAAAATCAATGCAAATGCCCAAAACACTCACACAAATGTGACACAAGGACTTCTAACCCTTTTATTCGATCAAGTACTACAATAGCTCCGCTTTAAAATACTTTTTAACAGAATAAAAGTATCTTTTTTCTAACTGAAGTCATACTCTTTTGATTCTTTCATTAGTTTAGAACAAGAACATCTTATAGAAAACCTTCTGAATATTCGTGTCATCAAAGTCCTCAGAAATCACTAATGGATTATCCTACAATTTTGTTGGGCAGTAAAGGATTACATTGTGAATCACGATCATTTTTCCATCTCGCCACCGATAAATTACACGGAGAGATGGCCAACACTGCAAACGCGCTACCGGGCAGAGTTAAGCTGAAGTCCGAGAGCGATCGAGACCGGCAGCGGCCAAAACTCCCAACTTTTCCCACAATGTGTTTCTCAACGCTCACGCGCCACCGCCGTGTACCAAGTACGCGGTGTGCGCCCTGGGTGCTCGCCTCACCCGTCCACCGGTCGCCAACAACCTGTCGACTTGATTTCCTCTTGAACGGAACACGCGCCACCGCCTTGTTCCAAATACGCGGCGCGCGCCTTGGGTGCTCGCCTCACCCGTCTCACTGTCAACGGTAACAACCGGCCCCTTCCCCGAGACTTGGTCTTCTCGGGCGCTCGGAAGAGCGGGGTGGTAGATGCTGTCCTGTTTCCTTGAAAAACTGGGAAAAAATAAAAGACCTGGCGGTCTTGGGGAACGGGTAACGGGTAACCCCGTCTCCGAAGAGACTTAATAAATGTCGTGTATTTTACCGGCGCCGTTCGCCCTTACTCCCAGCAGTTACGGACCTCAACGTAAAAATCCTGCCAAAACTTGGTCTTAACTCTCAAGTTTTAATCTGCTTCCCACGCTCCTAGTTTGCTAAGACCCGAAGTCCCCAAACGATCCTCTACCCGAGGAGAGCAAAAAAATATCCACTGTTCAAACTGACAAACCCGAAAAACTTGGTGCCCTTGATTTCACCTACTTAAGGCGTATTTCACCGAACCTCGGTTGCATGCGCCCCCGTGGAGTCGCACCTCTACAATCGGAAACTCGTAACCTTCACGTTACGCTTAACGGACTCACAACGATCGGCCAGACGGCAGGATCGTGAATACAACACACCGCTTCCCTTACAGGTAGGAGCCCAACCCAGTCCTGCAGAATCACCAACACGTGTAACCAAACTGCAAACTTCGTGACCGAACACGTCACCGGATACTGCGATCACCCACTAGGCGTATCGCGGATACTGTACCCTTCCCTGAGCCGTCGCCCACAGCCAGAAGCTTAAACCCCGTGAGATCGACGACAAGGAAACCTCCTGACAGATCGTCACCGAAAGTTCTTACAACCAGAAGCGAAACTTCGAATATGAACCAGGATCGACAAAAATCGTCTTCGTAAGGCCAATGCCCACACTGTCGAGACAGACGAAAACAATCCGAAATCACTATGAACGAATGAACGAATCACAGTACGTATGGAGTAGTCGGTACTACACGTTATAAGCAGCGCACCGTTATGGCAGACTTTAGTCCACCGGCAACACTCTATGCTTTGGCTTAAAAGCCCCAATCGGTCTTCCGTATGAATTGTAGCGAAACCTAAATCCAAATGAAACCGGTTTCAGATTCTTTCCACCAAGCCAAATGGCTACCTAACCAAAGTCAGGGTTGCTCCCGCGAGTTACCGGAAAGTTATCATTTACATGCATTGCCACTTGTGACGTGTCCGCCACATTTATATTTATATATATATATATATATTTATTTATAATATTATACATATATTATTGTGTGTGTACTGTGTCCGCTATTATAGTCTAGTATAGTCTTTATTTATAACTAGCTGGGGTACCCGGCGTTGCCCTGGAAATTTAGGATTTGGGCCGTTTTCCGCAAACCCCTCCCTCCATCCCTTCCTCGATCCCACCATCCCTTCCACCCTCTTTACATCTCTCCCACTCCACCACCCTCCGTCCCACCCTCCCTTCCTCCCTCCCACCCTCCCACCATTCCATCTCTCCTACTCTCCCTCCCACCCTCATCGTGTGAACTTCCTGGCATCATCCTCGGCATAATGCTAGGAATGATCGCCATCACTGGAGCAGGATTGGTCCTTTTTGGAGTCTTCCGTGGGGAATTAAGCTTACCATTTTCAACTGCAAAGAAGTCGGATGGAACAGACACAGCCAGCAACTACGATGAGCAGCCATATGGAAATCTTTCGAGGTCGTCTTCTGTGAAAAGCTCAACTTATGCGGGCAAACCGTCCCAAAATGGGTCGCCAACGGCTTAAAACTTAGACACGCTGTAGATTATTCTCATTAATTTGTTTTGCAGCATTTTAAAAGGTTTTTTATGAGACGTTCTCCACTGCCAGCGGTAATAGTAACATAAAGCATTAGTAGGATGTAATTTTATGATAAATTATATACTGGGACTGTAGCCTATGCAGTGTGCACTATGCAAGAAGTTCACCATTTTCTTTAAATTTTTTCAGGTAATTATTTGCCCCCGAGATATCTATAATCTTTCCTATTATTTTCAGATAATTTTATTAATAAGCAATTTTTACTGAGTAGGCCTAGTGGACATCCATGTGAAGCTTAGGATGAGCAAAAGTGCTGTGGAATGTGAAATCATTGAAATGCTGAATTATTATTTTTTTTTTTATTGCCCCGAGGTATTTAGGATCCCTCAGGGACTTCATGACTAACTATTGGTTAAAAACTAGTCCAGAATGACCCTACTCTTCGTTGTCTTGATCATCGAAAGTGCCTCGGAATGCGATCGCGTTAAAACGTTGTATCGTTAAAGAAATACGTTGGTAGAGGAAAGAGGTCTCTCGTGGGTCCCCCTTAACCGTGGGACCCGTATTATTATTATTATTATTTATTTTTTTATATTATTATTCTTATTATTATTATTATTATTGTTATTATTATTATTATTATTATTATTATTATTATTATTATTATTATTATTATTATTATTATTATTATTACTATTATCGTTTTATTATTATTGCTATTTTATTTTTTATTTAATTATTATTATTTTCAATTATTATTATTATTATAACACACATTTATTTTTTCAAAAGGAAATGACAAAGTCGTTTACAAGCTAATGTCTATGCTCCTTTTGAACATTAGGCTACGTAACGTGGTCATTCAGTCCAAGACCTCCAGGTGTCTTGACTGTTCGAGTCTGCTGTTCTCAAAACCGACATAGAGTTTCCGATTTGCAGGGCGACTGATAAACGCTGAAGCAGATGGCTGGTCTCACGGGATCACCTTTGGCCGCTGAAATCTTTCGGCCTAGTTCTTGTACAAATTGAAGAGAATCTCCATTCCAGCTTCCTGCGGTTTCGACTGCAATAGGGACGAAATGATGCGATCTTGCAATGTCTGCATATTTGCTTTCCTTGTTACGGGCTGCTCTTTCCGCCGCGGCACCTGCATTTTCTGAGGTTAAATGCCTGTACGATGTTGCAAAAGTATCTGGTACCGTGACATCCCACGCCAAGCAAAGACCTCTGTGCCAGGGAATAATGGTTACTCCATCTGGCCTTTTGCCATCAGAACGGGAAAGACCATTCGGCTCCTTTATGGCTGGTATTTTGGCTCTTACGAATGCGCGCCAAAGAACGTCATTGATCATCCCATGACGTTGCTGCCTTCCAGCTCCTTTGTTGCAAGATAATCCATGCAGACCATTCTGTTCGACAACGACACCACATTTGCATGTGTGCGTTTCGCACAACGCAGTGCCAAGTCGAATGCCGGCTGCTATACGTAACGCGTCTCCCGACATTCGTGATCCGGCTGCTGTTATCGGAAGCGCATGAAGCCAGTCTCCTGAGTGTGGCGATTGCACGGCTAACAAGCGGGCCTTGGTCGAAGAATCAGTAGTTCTTTCAGATAGGTCTTCAAGTGCATGCGTGATAATTGCACTGTCCCATTCTCTTTGTGCACGGGCCTTCTGCTCTGTTGGAGGAAGTGCGTTCGATTTCAATGACCACGAATTGAAAGCCTCCTCAACTAATGGGTCAATAAGCGACACAGCGACATCATGTAGAATTTTGTCTTGAAGGCTTCGCGTGCCAGCGGCTGATGCCAAAAAGGCGGAAGTTGCCAGCATAACGGCACTACGAATGCCAAGACCACCGTTCCTCACAGGTAAAGATGCCTGGATCCACTGATCGTCACTCAAGTGAATATTGAGAAGGCTGCATAGACCAGTTCTCAACGCGTCGTCAAAGTTGTGTAGCAATCCTTCACTCAGGAAGCAGGCTGATGTTCTTAGCGTATATAATAGCTGGTGACCCGTCAAATGCGCGCATGGCAAAAGCGCGCAGACAAATGCGCGCAGACAAATGCGCGCAGTAACAAAAGCGCGCACGACAAATGCGCGCAGACAAATGCGCGCGACGAAGAACACTATAGACCCAATACAAGGGAAATTATTTTAATGAGCATCTAAACATAATGAAACACATTGTTAGAAATATAGACACGATATAGTTACCCGTCAATAAAACTGTCACTATTAAGCCAAATATAGTGTGTAAACGGAGCATTTCATATCAAACAAATTGAAGCATTTAAGTGGAAATCTAGGCTCAACATATCCTAACATTATGATTCTTGAAAGGAACATTTAATTCCAAACGCAGTGAAACATAGACGAAACACAGCAGCAGAAATACGCGAAAAATAGTTCATTATAAACAAAATAAAACAGACGAGTGAAAATCTAATCATCAAAATACATCAGAATTTTAGCGCATGGTATAACGTATAATTATTGTAAATGGCAAGTCGAACATAATTATGGCCAGACTATGAAACACTTATTGAACATTGGTAGGCCAATTTTTAATTTTTCTCATCATTTTCTGATCGTTGCGCGCTTTTTTGCGCGCTTTCTTTGCGCGCTTTTGTCTGCGCCCTTTTGACGGGGAAGGTCCCTGTTGCGCGCTTTGCGCGCTATTGTCTGCGCGCATTTGTCTGCGCGCTTTTGTCATGCGCGTATTTGTTACGGCGCCATAATAGCTTTGGGATGCTTAAACTGCTCCTCAAGAGGATGAATGAATCGTGTGGATGTAATGTCTCAAGTCTTGTGATAACTTTCTCCAGATCTTTTATCTTCTTTTGGATGGAATTGTCTACTGCACTGCCTGGCAGTAGCGGTGCCCCAAGTAAAGACAGATTCTCAACAGCTACAAACTCAAAATCGGAGAAGGCCTGATTCTTTTTTACTTTGTCGTAACCTCTGGCTGACACTTCACATTTAGCCCGATTCAGTTGTAAACCGTACACGGATGCTTGCTTCTCTATCAAGCGGATGTCATTCTCAACTTCCTCAATCGGTCCAGCAAGAGTGAGATCATCCATATAGCCAATATGTAGTGGGGTTACCAGACTCGTAAGAAGTGGATGTATTGTTAGGCAGAACTCCAGTGGCCCCAACGGATCGCCTTGCTGAGTACCTTCCTCCGAAAGGATGGTATGATGTCTGGTCTGTAATAATTCTTGGGAATTTGTTTATTATTATTATTATTATTATTATTATTATTATTATTAATATTATTATTATTATTATTATTATTATTATTATTATTATTATTATTGACATGTTATTGTTATTGAAAGGTTACCCTTTTTCCAATGCTGGCAACGGATTAACGAAAGAACCCGTGAAGGCCACAGTGTATTATTATTATTATTATTATTATTATTATTATTATTATTATTATTATTATTATTATTATTATCATCATTTTTATTGTTATTATTATCATTATTATTATTATTATCGTAATTATTTCAATTGTCTTAGATTGCACAGAGATAGGTACCTGGATACCTGATTCGATTATAATCAGTTGCGAATTTCTTTCAAACATTTTCATTTGATTTTGAGAAAGGCGGCTCGTTCGGAATCTCTGATAAGCTAATCCTTAGATATTTAAAGACTTAGTAATGACCGTAGAGTGTAGATTTTACTGCATATATAATACCGGGTATATATAATATTATGTGTATATATAAAGGCTAGGCCTATATAGTCTACGGATACGAAAACAATAAAGCGCTCTATGTTTGGATAATCAATTTCTTTGACAGATTTTTTAGACCGAGAGACATCTGGAAATTCCAGCATTAGTAAAACAAAACGATCAGTGCTATAGTAATAATGTGCAATTAGGTGATTCACTCTATTGCTCTATTGAGAGCGCAAAAATTAATGCAAACTTGGGAATTTGTTTATGAATATTAGGTTACGACAAAGGAACGCATAAATTACGACACTTACAAAACTTACAAAACAACATCATAATTATTAAAAACCTATACTTTGCATTATGCCTTGCAAAAGCGACTGTATGTTTAAGTTCATATGTCAGTGATCGCGTTTATGCGTATTGAGCAATGTGTCAGCAAATTAAATTTTGATTAAGGTTACCTTCTTCTCAGTACATCTAAAAGCCTGGACTGCACATTCACAATATTTGAGTGACTGCATGCCAAGCCATGAGGCAGGCCTATATCAAAAGGATTTGATTGGCTATATTTTTCAGTTGGCTTCAGTTCTGTAAGAATCGACTGGTCAAACAAGGCAATGGATACAGCTTCAACGCTTCACTTTGGTTGATTATATATAAAAAATATTATGAAATTCTGTAAGAAAAATTATGTCAAATTCGTGTTAAATATATTATGTTCTTGAGTCACGCGCTGCATTACCAGTGGTAGAAAAATAACTTTCACTCGGCATTTTTAGTCAAGGTCCTTCATAAAGTCAACAGATGATACCAGATCAGATGCAGCAGATCACACTTATTGTCAGTTAGTCGGGTCAATCTATGAAATGACCCCAAAATAATTGCAAGAAGGCGTTTTATGATGATTTTCTGGTGCCTTAGGTCTGGCGATGAACATACTAAAAGTTGCACGAAATCGAATCACGGCAAGTGGTCTAATTTTGGCGGGGAAAAAGATGGCCGCTAATTGGACCAGGCTTGCAATCTGAAAACTACACTATTGGAAATATATCATGAAGCAATTTGCTGAAATACGTTTCTAGATTCATTTGACTCTCCTGAAAACGAAAATCGCGGTGAGGAAGCTAAATTGTTAGCAGCCGCATGGGAAAACAATATGGCGGACAAAAATGGCGAACAATTACAAAAATGGCTTTATGTAAGCTGCCGTATGTGATAGTAACACGATTTCAGACTCTTAAATTATATTTTAGGGTTCTAGGCATGCAATGGATTTAAAAACACATATGTGGCACTGCACGAAAAACAAAATGGCGGACAAATTGAAATTGCTGAAATAGGTATAAGTAAAGTCCTGCATGCAATTGAAGCATGATTTCACAGTCTATAAATACCTTTTTCGGAGTTAAGGAATGCGACGGAAATAAAGTCACAAATGTGGCACGTAGAGGGAAAAAAATTACTACTAAAAAAAGGCAAGCAGTTTTTTTTCGGACGGGAAACTGAAGAAACACCCCCGAAATCAAATCCTGGCTACGGCCTTGTTTCTAGATCCGCTCCTATGTCTTTGTTGCTCCTTAAAACTTATTTCCTCTCACGGGGTACTCGCACTCGAAGCGCAACTGAATTGTCTCTGGGGTGAGCGATGCTAAAATTTTTATTTATTTATTTATTTTTTCCTCAACCAAAACAACACACAAACATGATACAATTATGGCATTGAATAATACATTAACATGAATTTGGTGAAGAAGGGGAGACCCAGAAGGGATGGAAAATCCCGCTAATAGGGCCACCCATAATTCATGTAAAATATAAAAGAAAACATAACAGAACATTCAATTGTAGGAATAAAAAAAAATTATGAGGGAGAGAGAAAAAAATATTAAGCAATCGACATTTCTGTATATAACGAGAAAAACAACTCTTAACTAATGACTTAACTAAAGACTTAACTAAGGGCTTGGCGAAACCACTGAGCAGAAACCATAGCCATTACATATCAGGAAGTGTTTTAAGTAGATAAAGGTGAAGTTTATGCTTAAATAATCTTGTGTTAGGTAGGGAATGAAGATAAGTAGGGAGAGAGTTCCAACATTGGGAGCCAGTATATTGTATAGAGAACCGACGAGTGTTAGTATGTGCGTAGGGAAGGTCATAAACAGTTAATTTTCTAGTTGAATAAAAGCGGCGATCAGAGGTAAGGTTAAAGAAATCATTAAATACAAGTGGTAATAGGCCATGGTTATAACGGTACATAAACTTTCCTATTTGCAAGTGCCTAATTTGATCGATCTTTAATAATCCAAATTCTTTGAAATACAGAGCGGTGTGGGCTCGACGAGGAATATTAGCTATAAAACGGATTGCATATTTTTGAAGGGTGACTAGTCTGATAAAATTAGATTTGTAAGTAGACGTCCAAATTAAATTACAGTATGTTAAATAAGGATAAATAAGAGAATAGTATAGCATAGACCGGATAGAGACAGGAATCAGTTTAGATGAGCGAAATAGCACACCAACAGTCTTAGCAATTTTGCTAGAGATATTATTGATGTGTTCCTTCCAATTTAGATGCTGGTCAATGTATACGCCCAAAACTTTTGTGGATGTTACTTGGGTGATAGGTGTCCCTTCAATAAGTAGAATAGGAAGTTCATTGGGATGTTTTTTCTTATGGGATCTGAAGAGGATGTAGTTGGTTTTTTCCAAATTTAGAGAAAGTTTATTAGATCGAAACCAATCAACGACTCGGGGAAGCTCAGAATTAACAGTGTTGAATAGGGTGTCAATAGATTTATCAGAATGAAATAAGTTAGAATCATCAGCAAATAGCACAAAATACATAGAAGGCGATACATTGGGTAAATCATTAATATAGATTAAAAATAAAAGAGGTCCAAGATTAGATCCTTGAGGGACACCGTGAGAAATGAGTTGTAGATCAGAAGTACAATTGTTAACAGAAACCAGTTGAAAACGATTTTCAAGATAGCTAACAAACCATTATAATTGTGTCCCTCTAATTCCATAGTTATAAAGTTTTTTGATCAAAATATGATGATTTACAGAATCAAAGGCTTTAGCCACATCAAGGAAGATACCAAGGGAGTATTCCTTATTTTCAATTGCATTAGAGATTTTGTCTTGTATGCTTAGAAGGGGCATGTAGGTAGAATGACCCTGTTGGAATCCATGCTGAGACTGAAATAGTACTTTCTCTTTTGATAAAAAAATATCTAAACGTGCGTACATTAATTTTTCAAATATTTTGGCGAAGAATGGGAGTACAGAAATCGGTCTGTAGTTAGAAACATTGTCCCTCGGGCCCTTTTTATGAATATAAATAAATAAATAGATCTAATTTAATATATTGGTTCCATTCACACTAACCGCTGCCGTGCAGAATAGTCTTTTCCATGGTCTGCCCAGCTGTCTGGGATGGTCTCCTACAGGAACTTCGTCTGCTACCTGGGGCTCTTACTGAAGCATTTTTTTCAAATACACTCAAAGCTTCCTTTTTGCCGTGCTATGGTCGGGAGCGCTTCTGAGTAGTCTCCTTGAAAAGAGGCGCTATATAAGTTCTGGAATGAATTAACCAGAACTACGCTGACTGGAATGTATTGAAATTTGATTCCATTAACAAGGATTTAATTTCGATTTCTATGTCCGGATACGAAGAAAAAAATTGCATCTCTATGTTTTTGATGACTACACTAAGAAACTTAGAGATTGTCATTTGTGTTTCACCAGATACCAAACTTCGACAACACTTAGCTTAAAGTTATTATCCGTAGGAATTTCCGGATATTTAGACCCAGGCCTACTCTCAATTCTCAAATTCACTGGTCCCACAATATGGAAAAGTACTGTCGCAGCAGCTTCTTTAAAACGAGACCGCGTTTAGGTCTCAACCAGGATTAGGCTAATTTAGCAAAAATCGAGATCCAAACTGTAATGAATGCGGATTATCAATAAGAGAACTGGAGAGGCTTTTATTTGAAGCATAGAAAAATCTTCCATGAAGTGATTGTTTTCGGCATCTCAATTTTATGTAGGCCTAAGCTTAACACGAGATCGCTCAATAAAATCAGGCCTAAGAATAGAAGGTTTTCCATCTCCGAATAAAAAAATTATTATCTTTATCGTAAAACCGGATTGATTGTCAGCTACTTTAAGTTTTATGGTAAAGAACATGATGAGCAATGGTAAAATAAAACATTCTTGAGTTTCTGATTCTTATGTATTCGTAAATTGCTCATTTAAACGTCAAAAATCAAAATTCGTCCATCTACTGGCATTTTCCCGGAGCTCCACTCGTCGTCAGCCACAAATAGTCGACCATTGGACTCATCCAGAAGAATTCCCGATGGATGTCGCAATCCATGTTTTTCTTTCCGTAGAATTTCTCTCTTAAATTCCAAATCCGAATCTAGTAAAAGAACTCGACTGTTCCATGTATCAGCGACCATCACGAATCCATTTCTGGCGATGGACAAAGAGATTGGATTACTCAGTTGTCCAGCGAAAGACTTTTGAAGTTTTCCATCTGCATCCAGTATACAAACTCTCTGACGATCACCAGAACCACCACCAGCAGCATCATAATAGACATGACTGACCAGAAAACGACCATTGGCCAGTTTTATAGCTTGTCTTACATGCAGATATCGAATGCCTGCGTCTGATGAAATATTTATTGCTCTGACCAATTGTCCATCTGGTGAATACTCAATTAATTTGCTTGTATTGTAATCGGCTAAAATGACATTCGATTCATTGGTAACAGACAGAAGACCGCAAAATTTTCCTGTTTGACCATTTCATTATTAATTTTCCTTTTGAATCAACTCTCAAGATTTCTTTCGACTGGCGATAGCCTTTGTAATTCATGATGTAGAGACATTTATTTTTGATGCAGGATCCTAAGTCAGCTGGATAAATCAATTCCTTCAAATTCCATCGACGGCAAAAGCTTAACGTAATTGAGTTGTAAACTTCAATTTCCGAACTCTTTTCACTCACAACAAACAATTCGTTGTCTAAGATGGTCAATCCACAGATCGCTTTCTTATCATCTTTTGCTGCTTTTGTTTTGATCGTCTGAATTAAGACTGGATCTGATATTATATAACGCAGTTTGTCTGACAAAAAACATATGCAAAAGTATAGGGAAATTTTAAAATTCATGATTTTAAAAACCAAATCGCGCTTAAGCAGGCTGTGACAAAGAGCACAATGACATTAGTGCATGAAACGACAGATAAACATCGACTGACGAAACACTGGGTGCACAAGCAGTGAGATAGAGTCCATAGATATTTCTGAACAAAGGAACACGAAGGAGATAGAGCGATAAAGAACACGACTGAAGTGCATCAGCTAAGCTACACATTCAACACAGAGGAGAATGCTGTTATTTACAATTAGTCGTCAAGTTAATTAGAGTGTATGCAAGCAGGGCGGGCGCAGCTTGCGCCCAGTGAAAAATAGGGGGGGAATCAGACGACAGCCAAAATTCACGTCGGCTGGGGGGGGGGGGGGAAAGGTCGGGCATGGAGGGCAGCGTTCAATCTAGGCATCACTAAAGGAAGATAGTAAAGGAAGATCCCCTAGAAAATACTTCCCCTCCATATAAATTTGGACAAAATGGTGGTATGCGGACCTTTCGTCCAAGGACGATTCGTCACGGACTGTTCGTCATGGCCTGTTCGTCAAGCGGACGATTCGTCAGAGGACGTTTCGTCCACGGACGATTCGTCATGCGGACGGTTCGTCACCGGACTGTTCGTCAGTTATATAACAGAGCTCTAAATGATTATAGTAAGAATGAAGTCAGATGAATTACAAAGTTAATAGTGACAACCGGAGGTTGAAATATTAAAGTAATAGGCCTATCCGATAAGTATCTTTTAACAGTTCTACTCTACTTGACGCTTATTTAGTTAAGAAGAATATATACACATGCAGAGGTAAATGTAAAAACATAAGTGTCTCATGTAAACAGTTGTTTCTATTTCTACTCTCCTTGAAGCTTTTTTAGTTAAGTGCACAATATATGCACAATATATATAGCCTACACTTTGTTTTACTTTTAACAGTGCGTTAAACGTAAAAACAAAGTGTCTCATGTAAACAGTGTTTTCCAATATTTCTACTCTCCTTGACGCTTATGTAGCTAAGTGCACAAGCACCAAGGAATTGAAAAACATCTTTGTCTCATTAAGTAAACAGTTTCTGCTCTATAGTTGTGAGATAGGTGTGCGATTCCAGGGACATATGCGACCACATCAGTTCTGTTATATGACTGAACGGCACGTTGTAGGCCTACTTTCCAATCAAGTGACGGTACTTTTTCCTCGAGTGGGGGTGAGTGACTTTTTGGCTAACAAAATCACTTCATGTGGGATGGGTGCTACATTAGAGTGGTCCAAAAAGACAAAATGTGGAAAATTAATTTGGGTCATATGTGTTCTTGTTCCATTCACTTCAAATAGTATTTGAACCAATTTTTGAGTCATTTGAAGAATATCTAGGGGTGACTCAATTTTGAACGATAATTTTGTATCTTCGAAAATTTCATCATAATGTTGTATATTGGCATTTATGACCCAAAAGTGTTTTTAGACAAAACCGAAAGCAAATAACTATTTAGTGTTAACTGTTTAGTAAGTTCCAAGGTAATAAGAACGC
Organism: Lumbricus terrestris; assembly: GCA_949752735.1. Taxonomy (NCBI): domain Eukaryota; kingdom Metazoa; phylum Annelida; class Clitellata; order Crassiclitellata; family Lumbricidae; genus Lumbricus; species Lumbricus terrestris. Next base: position 56,926,366 of record OX457037.1, on the reverse strand, counting down.
CATTAAAACAAGTCTTTATTGACATGTTCCTCTAGAGAGACTTTTATGGCTCCGGAATGGCTTGGCAAAGGTATTGTCTTTGATTCTCGACTCTTGTCACAGAAGAGTTGAATATCTGGATGAAAGCAATACCCTTTTCTGCACTGTAGGCCTCATTTATTACTTTAATCTGCCTGTCTTTGTCTTTCAATTTGATATAAATTGAATGCAACAATAGGCTACTGCCAAAGTGTGGCGGCGTCGAGAAGAAAACCTAAGCTTCATCTGCCAGCCACTTGCTGGCAATGATCATATGTCGATGAGTCAAGATCTTCGGCTTGTCACATACGATTCCAGTGGATTTCCAAAGTTCAACATTTTGCATTCAATTCTGTTTGATGCTATATTCTTTTCAGAACATTTGAGCTTCGTAACCAAGGTGGTCTTTGCATTAAATCACATCAACGCGGGTTCAAAAAGACCAGGTGTCTCTTGAAAGCGGTTGTGGCAGCATTCTGCACAACAACGTTGCAAATATTACGTTCTGACTAGTTGAACTGTGTCAAATAATTGTTTGGAGCTCTCTCTTGTCCAAGCAAGCTTCATGACCATATTCCATAGAAAAGAGAGGCAAAAAGGCTGACATTAGATCTGTTAAAACTTTTTCATCCCAAATGCGGAGAGTCATTTGATTTTTGAGGATTTTGATAGAAGTTGGTGAGCGGTGTTGCATGGTGTAGTGCCCCAGAAGCTGGAAACGAAATTGCACTTCTCCTCTCAAACACCTATCAAGAAGGATGACATGCGATAATTGCAGAAGCTCGTCGTAATCTTCACGTTGGTGTTGGTTTTTCACATAAATCGTTTGAATGAGCCTACATCTGGACCCCTGGTTGTTCCGAGGGTTGTGGAAGTAAAGAAATCACTGGATTTCATAGATGCGAGCACACAGCAGTGGCTCCTCATTGAGTGTCTGTTAGATAAGTGTAGAACTGTACAGGTGCAAGTCTTTTGAGGCCGTTTTATCAAATGCAAGCCCATATATACTCTGCTTCCGATTCCGATCATCCGACATTTGAAGACAGGCATTAACTTGCTGTTTTCAATTATCTAATAAACTTGAAAATTACAAGAAACTTATCTCCAGCTCCAGAAAAACCTTCAGAATGGTCTGGACAAATTCTAGTTAACGTCTGCCATCGCAGTGCAAAAGCAGAGGTAACTCGGCAGAATCCAAATCCTGCTCAGCTGCAGCCTTTGCCTGCGTGTGGCAGTTCTAATGCCAGAAAAAATGCTCAAGTTTGAGTCACCTCCAAATATAATCGAATCCTTCTAATTCTTGGCATGTAAGCTCCCTTGGTGTATAGGAACAAGGACAACTGTGACCCAATTTGATATTTGAAAAAAAAATTTACATGGTAAGTTGGACCACTCTAGTGCTACATAGATAGTCTTTCATGTACAACTTTGACCAAAGATATTAGAGTTTTTTTAAACTCTATTATCTTTGCTTTGACTGGTTGACGAACAGTCCGGTGACGAATCGTCCGTGGACGAAACGTCCTCTGACGAATCGTCCGCTTGACGAACAGGCCATGACGAACAGTCCGTGACGAATCGTCCTTGGACGAAACGTCCGTGATTCCAAAATGGTAGGCCTAATAGTTTTTAGCAAAATGTATACACTTTATACACTTTGAGTTTTTAGTTAGGCTACTATCTGCATTTTTGAATTACATGAACTGCTATATATAGAAGCTATAATATACTATAAAAAATTTCCTATTGCAAGATTATAATTATGTTTTTACTATTTTAATAAATAATACAATCATATTATAATTGAAAAAATAATGTTAATACAAATACTATTTTGCACATCTAAATGACTTCTCTCCAATGTTATCTTTCAAATTTCAGACAGTCAAATTTGGTCCTTGAACACTTAGTAAAGCAACATCATTATTACGTGGGCTTACAATGTAGGACCTACATTGTATTTTATTGTATTGCATTGTGCTCTAAAAATTCATGTAACGCCTCTCGAGTGCACACTGATCAGAGGCGCAAAACATAAGCTTATTGCTGTCCAATTTTGGCAGCAATTCCTCCACTGAAACAGTAGAGTAATTTTGCTAAGAGGACAGCTTAAAATGCTGAAATTGCAATGCGGAAATCCCAAAAATTTCTTATGGGGAGGGGCGCATTCCCTCCCCATACCAGGTCCCTTCTCGGCGCTACATATGCTTCGGCGATCGTCTACTGGATGCTCGTTTGTCCCTCTCCAAACAAACCTTCATTCCCACACTAGAGGAGGGCATGAGCTATATTGCATTATATTGCATACATAGAGGAAGGCTGGTCCAGAAAAGGGGGGGGGAAGAAAATGAATTGCGCCCGGCTGCTTAGGGGATGATAGAAGCCCCTGTATGCAAGGATCGAGTGCATTAAATAGACTATGCAAATGCAGAACTGATATCCCCGTGAGTGTTATTAATCAAAGAAATGAAAATATCCCAGTGACATAATGCTAGCAAATGCCAGTTTAGGCTCTGGCATGGTTGAACGACCTTCAAGAGAATGTCTGAACGACCTTGTGGGGCGCGGTGGTGTAGTGGATATGTTCGTCACCTTGCAGCCGAAAGGTTGCAGGTTCGAATCCACGTCATGTCGCCGCGTAGGTACCTTGGGCAAGTCCTTCAATTTCAATTGCTCAGCGCTTCGGCGTGAAACTCCGATGCAGTGTCCGCGCTGTAGTCGGGAGCGCCTCTGAGTAGAGAGCTTGAAGGGGCGCTATAACAAATGCACATACATACATACATACATACATACATACATACATACATACATACATACATACATACATACATACATACATACATACATACATACATACATACATACATACATACATACATACATACATACATACATACATACATACATACATACATACATACATACATACATACATACATACATACATACATACATACATACATACATACATACATACATACATACATAGGCCTACTTCAAGAGAATGTCTGAACGACCTTCAAGAGAATGTCTGAGGACTAGAGGAGCATTGAAACTACAGTAGCAGCAAAGTTGGCGACTAAAGTAACACTGAACAAATATTTATGACCACATTGCGGTCTTTTATTAGAGATCATGCAGTTTGAAGACTTGAAGACAGCTACATGTAGTATATACCCAATGTCGGTGTAGGTCCAATTCACAAGAACATGGACACTATATTGTTTGCATTAAGATGCTCGCGTAAAATAGTTGGTTTCAAAACGCAGTGTGATGTTGACCCTATTACTAGCCTGTATGAAAGGTTTTACGTATTTTGTGAAAGTTAAATAAGACATCTAGACCCATTATTAATGCATTCTACATTCAAGCTTTGTGGCCTGACCGCCATAATTATAACATCGTGATTATTATACTTATTATATAGTATTGGGTGTCCGGACAATTCGTCGCAGGACAATTCGGAACAAACAATTCGGACCGGACAATTCGGAGATGGACAATTGGGAGCGGACAATTGGGAGCGGACAATTCGGACCCGGACAATTTGGACCCAAACAATTCGGAGACGGACAATTTGGACCGGACAATTCGGACCCGGACAATTCGGACCCGGACAATTCGGACCCGGATAATTCGGAGTGCATATAAAGTCACGAACTCTTAAGAGTTAGGCCTATAGATCACAATTTATGGATTTCGGAGATCGAACTCTTAGGCCTATATATTTATTATTTCTTGAGTAGCAAACAATCGTGTTGAATAGAAACATCAGAATCATCACAAGCCTACGACAAGCGTCGTAGGCTTTTGATGGTTTGGAAACAGTGTGGCAATATAATAATTATACGGCACTAAGCAAACATTCTCTGATCTTCGAGACCATGAATTCCAAAACTTAAACTAAGCAACTGAAATTAGTAGTTAAATACACTAGATCTATATTACCAACCTATAGGCAGCTCAATTAAATCATTGCAGTTTTTTTACCAACATAGTCTATATAGTCCTATTCTTTTAAGCCAGATAGTCAGGTTTCAGATCATTAGTTAAAACATTATTATATTTTAGTACAACTTAAGTTCGTAGGTCTAGCTTTGAGAACTTCTTGGCCTAAGTAATATCTGACATTTTATGCCTTTCACATTATTAGTCATGTCACTTTCAATAAAATGTAATCATTCGCTTGATTGTCTTCGATGATTTGGCAGTTGATATAGGACTCTTGCGTTAAGCTATATTTACATTTACCGCTCCTACTTTTAGACCAGATTTACACCACTCCCAATATGAGACCAGATTAATACTAATTCATTTATGAGAACAGATAATGTCGATTCATATAAATATTATGAGAACACATACTACCTCCAGTGTTGCTTTGGAGCAATTTTGGACTTAGGCTATTTATTGTCAGAAATAATATTTTATTAAAGATTTAAAAGGTCAAAACGCAGCATCCTATAGTTTACAAAACAAGTTCAAAGTGAGTGGGCTGAGTCGGCTGACATACATATAGATCACAATTTATGGATTGGCAGACATACGCATTGACACAGACAGACAAACGGGCAAAAGACATACGTACGAACAAACAGACATACACGCAGACTGCGAAAAGGGGGTGCTAAATTGATATAGAATTGACTTTGATGTCCAGTAGCCTATCCGGTCAACCTATGTAGGTCTATTTGGGTGATGGAGATGGATACGAATATCTAAGTGCCATCAATAATTTCGAATGCTATGCTTTGCCCGGCCCGAATTGTCCGGTCCGAATTGTCCGGTCCGAATTGTCCGCTCCAAATTGTCCGGTCCGAATTGTCCGCTCCAAATTGTCCGCTCCGAATTGTCCGCTCCAAATTGTCCGGTCCGAATTGTCCGCTCCGAATTGTCCGCTCCAAATTGTCTGGGTCCGAATTGTCCTCGCCAGAATTTTTCCGAATTTTCCGTCTCCGAATTGTCCTCTCCGAATTGTCCGGCGACGAATTGTCCGGGAACCATAGTATTGGCATCGAACAAAAAATCCATGTTAAAATTTATTTCATAGGTTATAGTTCACGAGGTATTAGGCTATCTCTAAATCCACCAAAGTTTCAGCTTCTTTTTTAGTTATCGCACCAACAAATGTTGCGCCCAATCAAGGGACTTTTTATCTCTCCTATTCATAGCACCAGGGCATGGTCGGATTTTAGAACGTTTTCGCTCGTAACCATAAAGTCACCGAGATTATCTTACTTGTTGTTGTTTAACGACAGTGCCATAGCAAAGATGATTAGCCCTCAGGCTACCAAGCTTATTTTGTGACATGGACAACCAATAGGGGGTGGTTACCCCCCTGGATTTTGGGTTTGGTTTGATATATTATAACGTGCAATCAGTGGCATAGCCAGTTATTTTTTCATGGGGGGGGGGGCAGTGGGGTGGCAGCCTAAAATGATGGGGTGGCTACCGTTGGCAATTAAAGCGCGCATCGGCATCGCGAACCGTACGCACGATAATTGAGAAATTGAACAAAATACTGAAAGTAGTCAGGAGTGTCATGAAATGAACGTGGAACGCGAGACTGCATTGTTCTTGGATACAGTGACAGGGAGAGCTGTATACATAGGCCCATCAGCTGGGTTACGTGAAATATCCATGGGTCCTTCAACCTCTTTTACTAGTCTGTTTGAACTGTTGAGTCTGTTTCCAGCAATGTCAGCTGCTGATTGCTGAAGCACTTGTAGAGGCAGAATGTGTCGATGTTAAAATAATCCGGCCTTCCTGAGTGTCATCAAAAACTGTAATTTTTATGTCGTCAGTGTCATGTTCCATTATTATTACATCTTGTGGAACATCATCAAACATGTTCTCTCGGGTGTGATCACGGTCTTCGTCAGATTGTTGAATATTAACTTCAATAGGTATTGCAGTTATATTCCTTTCAGACTCAGTTTCTTCTATAATTCGTGTCCTAGAAGCCGGTGGTTGCGTTCCAGAAGAAGCCGAACGCTTGTTACGAGTTACAAAGTAATCCATTCTATTCTCTCAACTAAATGAACCAAAGCAATTGACTATAATAGATAAACTACAAAGACAAATAAGATGTTTTTATTCTCAATTTCTCACAAATATTAAATTTCACTCTCACTTTGAAAAGCACAACCAAAGGGCAAAGGCGGGGCAAAGGCCATTAAACAATAAACACATGCAATAAAACGTGTGTACGCACATAGGTCCTATTAATGACGTAGGGTATATTGCCATAGACTATGCATTTTTAGATTTTGGATGTATTACAGTATTGGACATAATACGCATGCAAGTCTCACTAGCTTGTCTGTCCCACAGTGCACTATTATAGTGGCCTGTCCCACTTTCCCATCACCCACCCTATAAGAAGTTGTACAGGAAGTTGTATAAAAAATAAAATAAGTCAGAAATTATATAACATTCTTTATCACTCGTAAAAGTAAAAAGTAAAACAAACGCAGGGATTGGGGGGGGCAGCTGGGGTGGCAGCCCTTTCATTGGGGGGGGGGCGGCTGCCCCCCCTGCCCCCCGTAGTTACGCCACTGCGTGCAATACACAGTGGACAATGGATAGGGCATTCATTTCAGCAAAAAATTATATACTTAGGTTTAAAAATATGTTAATCTACCTCGAAATTATACAAATTTTTACATGGGTACTCTTTACTTCCACTAACGTATACTCGTGCATTGACAAAATATTAGATTATGTGTGTTTTGAACATGTTTGTTAATAATTATGTATGTACAGGGTGCGCCAAAAAAAAAGACCCCCCCTAGGTTTTTGGCTAATATTTTTGCCAAAAGTAAGAATTTCGGAATGAAATTTTACAGGCTTATAGACAATTCATATTTACACACGATGGCCAGATTTCATCAAAATATTTCAGAAGCAACAAACCAAACATTACACCACTTTTAGTGAAGTCACCCACCGTTTTTTGACGATTCAAAAACGCGACGCAACAAAAAGTAACAAAAAACCAATCTAATTATTCTGGCCAATATCTTGTCCAAAAGTAAGAATATCGAAATGAAATTTTACAGGCTTAAAGACAATTCACATCTGCATATGATGGCCAGATTACATAAAAATATTTCAAACAGAACAAAAGTTATACCACTTTTAGGGAGGTCACCCACCGTTTTTTGACGATTCATAAACGAAATGCAACAAAAAAGTAACAAAAACACGATTTTTGTTCTCATCTCAAATAATTGGCATCAAAATACCCTTGATATTGCTAGATGATCATTATTGTTACTATTTAAAAAGGAAACAGGGCACCAGCGTAGCTGCGCGCCACTGAGAAGTCACTTAGCAAGATGACAATCAAATTGGTAAATAAGGAATCGGTCAGATTAATCAACAGGTCCATCAAGAACTTTGCAAAGAGACTCAACAGAAGTTTTATCACTGGAGGTGGGCACATTGAATACAAGTTGTGAAGCACTACCAAGTTCATTTGACAACAATTATTTGAGATGAGACTTAATAAAATCGTGCTTTTGTTACTTTTTGTTGTGTTTCGTTTCTGAATTGTCAAAAAACGGTGGGTGGCCTCACTAAAAGTGGTATAACTTTTGTCCTGTTTGAAATATTTTGATGAAATCTGGCCACCATGTGCAGGTATGAATTGTCTTTAAGCCTGTCAAATTTCATTTCGATATTCTTACTTTTGGACAAGATATTGGTAAAAAAACCTAATTTTTGTTGCGCTTCGTTTTTGAATCGTCAAAAGGGGGGGGTGACCTCACTAAAAGTGATGTAACTTTTGTTCCGTTCAAAATATTTTGATGAAATCTGGCCATAATGTGTAAATATGAATTGTCTATAAGCCTGTAAAATTTCATTTTGAAATTCTTACTTTTGGTCAAAATATTGGCCAAAAACCTAGGGGGTCTTTTTTTGGCGCACCCTGTATATATGTAACATTATATATGTATGCATGCATGCATGCATGCATGCATGCATTATGTATGTATGTATGTATGTATGTATGTATGTATGTATGTATGTATGTATGTATGTATGTATGTATGTATGTATGTATGTATGTATGTATGTATGTATGTATGTATGCATGCATGCATGTATGTATGTATGTATGTATTAGAGTGTTCAGAAAAAAATAATTTTGTATGAATCACATGCATAGAGTATTAAAATGTGACATTTATGCACACAATTAACCTACCAAAATTCTACATTCATATCTCAATGGCAAATGACCTCTCAACAGGGTGTAACGTCTTCAAATAGTGTGAAGAAAAGCGATATTTGTGAAAAATTCTGTTATTCTTTAGAAAATGGTTATCTGCTGTTTCTCAGTTTTTCCAATCCATGTTACTGTTATTCCATAAATACTTATCTTACATTATTTACTTATATTATTTATTTATTGTTCTAGTAGGCCTAGGTATTATCTATAATTTATATTCAGTGCTGATTGATGACGCTATTTATTGGGTAACTTGAACAGAAAACATCACACATCAGGCAATGGTAAGCTGATGCTAGGTGATGAGAATGCTATTGCTGGTCGCATGGTGGTTGTTGTGTCTGGCTTAGGAATTGAAAAAAGCGTCTAACCATTCCAAACTGCCTGGCTCTGAAACTGGTTTCCTAATGTGGAATAAAATTGCTGAAGTACTAAGTGATGAGGAAAGGGTATCAGAATGGGTGGCTTGGTTGACACAATCAGTGGTAATACAGGAGTTCACAGTGGCACAATGGGCGTTGTTCAAAAGGTCTTTGACAAACGCCTATGATTCTTGTTTGCAGACACCACAGGTCTGAATTAATTGCAGTATGCAGTTTTTGATTTACTCTTTGTCTCCAATGGGTTTCGAATTGTAGTTTTCGCCAGGTTCAGACGCCAGTTTCCTCTCACTGACCGTAACAAATTTGTTTCTCTTTGTAAGGATACAAAAGGCTGTTCTCTGGATTACAGTGAGAAAATATGGCTAGAGCAGAACCACCAAGCTGTAGTTCAGCTTTATGTGAGGTAGTCCATATTGGTGATGTTGACAGCATCCAATTCAGTCTAAATGGTGCATATCAAAGGGCATTTAATAGTGCTTGAAGATACATTTTTTCCGATGAATGTCGCTCTGTATGTTGAGACATGGTTCACTGCACCCATCACCTGGGATGCTCTTTACAATAATTATATGAATGCTATACAGCATGGAACAATTTCATAGCATTGAGACCAAAATTTCAGATGTAGCCGTACACAAAATGAAAAGGCTTCTCTGGTATATAGGCCCTATGTCAGCGAAGAATTGGCAGGACTGTCACTTTTTCTGACATGGTCTTAGCTGACGAGAAGAAACAGTTTCCGCAGTACACAAGCCACATATGAAAACTGATTTAAGGATTGTTGATCCAAAAACCTTCAGGACATTTCAGGAGAAAACTTTATCCGAGTTCATGACACAGCAATCGATGCATCTATATGCTACCCCCAAAGTCGGTCAAGATTTTCTCTCTTATGATCCCAAAATGTGCATTAGACGAGAAGGTTAGCGACAATGACATTTCAAGAACATCGTTGCTGCACTTTGTGTTATTACGCCTAATGACTTTGTTGGGCGTGCAGTAAAGTTAGCAACTATAGGCCCAATTTTCACTTGGTCCTCACACATGATGAGCTGCAACATCAGCTCATCTTCCAAGTGACTGAACACCACCGATAGCCTACTGCTACGCCGCAGATTTTCACTCTTCAGTTACAGTTAGACATAATTTTGATATCGGAGAACTACTTTGTATTGTTTCACATTACTGCAACACACTTTTATGCTTGACCATCTTCATTGGCTTCACTTATTGCTCGGATTCAACTCAAGGTTCTGGCTACCAAGCACCTATGTGACCCCATCCGTCTGCTGACCTCTATCACTTCTCTTCGCCCGCTCCGCTCCTTTGACTGGCATGAGCTCCTCGTCCCGCGAGCTGTAGGACCCCCATTGTTAAAACTTGGGCCTTTGCTCTCAATGGCCTGCACTATGGAACCAGTTTTCTCCTTCAGCGCGTTTCTCCATATTAACTGGCGATGGCCAAGTGCCTCTTTTCGTTGTCTCAAGACCGTTTTTTCTCTCTTGGTCTATTGCAATGGGAGCGCCTCTGATTGGTGTGCACTGTGAGAGGCGCTATATAAATGTATAGACATGATACAATACAATGTCTTGTTTGTTTACTGTAGTCTGTAGCCTATTGTGTGGCAGTAAATGATACAATGCATTAAATTTGTGATTTTTTAAAAAGAAAAATCGCACTTTTTGAAAACTTCACTAGCTTTGAGAGGTCACTTAATTAACATGGTCCCAAAGCCGTAAGATTTTACTGAGTTGTTCATGACACCAAATGTAACAAATCCAGAGGGTGTGCAAGGTGATTATTTGAAATTATTTTTCACCATAGGAAAGCTGAACACTCTAGTACGTATGTATGTATGTATGTATGTATGTATGTATGTATGTATGTATGTATGTATGTATGTATGTATGTATGTATGTATGTATGTATGTATGTATGTATGTATGTATGTATGTATGTATGTATGTATGTATGTATGTATGTATGTATGTATGTATGTATGTATGTATGTATGTATGTATGTATGTATGTATGTGTGTGTATGTATGTGTATGAATGTATGCATGCATGCATGCATGTATGCAGGTATGTTTACATGCATACAAGCAGGATATTCATACAAGCATACTTCGATTGAATCGAATTATGCATGCATGTATGTACGCATGTATGTATGTATGTGTGTATGCATGTATGTATGTATGCTGCATGTATGTATGTATATAGGTTCGTAAATTTTATATGTACGTAATACTATGTATGAATGCATGTACGAACGCATGCATGCGTGCATGCATGTATGTAATTATGTATGCATGTATGACATTGTATGTACGCATGTATGTATTCATTCATTCATTCATTTATTCATTCGGACATTTATATAGCGCTTCTTCAAGAAAAACTACTCAGAGGCGCTCCCGACTCCAGCGCGCCCAAAAAGAATAATTTTAAGTTTAGTAAGGAAGGATCCTGGTAGAGTCCCAGGGTGTAGGCGTAGCTCAAAAGGAAGGCCATTCCAGACCACTGGTCCAACCACAGAAAAGGCTCGATTCTTCATGGTAGTAGTACGAGCAAAAGGAACTAAGAGGACTCCCTTATCAGCAGAGCGTAGCTGACGACGTCCTTGGATACCCAATGTAAAGCTGCATAGCTCTCTGAGGTAAATTGTGGCGAGGCCCTGACAACATCGCCATACCAATGCAGCTACCCTGAACTCAATACGCTGGCGAATAGGGAGCCAGTGAAGTACCTCAAGCATGTAGTTTGAGACATGACCATATTTAGGGATTTGCCCAATTAGGCGCGCAGCAGAGCGCAACACCCGGTCAAGACAAGTCAATCTGCTGGATGGGAGGCCAATGTACAGCGAAGAGCAATAGTTGATGCGAGATGTAACAAAGGAATGCACTAAAGTAAGAGTAGCAGCAGACGTAAGAGAACGGATGACAGTGCGAAGCTGGCGCAGCTGATAATAGCAGTCTCGAGCAATACGGTGAAGTTGAGGAGCAAAAGTGAGTTCTTGGTCAAGTTGGACACCGAGGCCATGAACCGTGGGTTGCAAAGACAAAGCCAGGAAATTTAGATGCAAGAGAAATTAGATCAAGCTTGGCAAGCAGCTGCCGTGTGCCCAACCAAATAAATTTTGTCTTAGATGGGTTCAAGCGTAGTCTATTGGAAGACATCCATGCCTCTAGAGCATCCAAAGTTCCGCTCATTATCCGAACCGCTTTGACAGCATTAGAAGGGAGACAATGGGTGTAAGCCTGGACGTCGTATGTATGTATGTACGGTATATATGTATGTATGTTTGTTTGTATGTATGCTTGTATGTATGCATGTATGTATGTATGCATGTATGCATGCAAAGCCATGCATGTACATGTATGCATAATGCTTTCTTACCTTGTTTCATCTTAGGTAGTTCATGCCCCACTTTCTCAGCGAAGTCTTTTATTATGTTGATAGTCATCTTATATGCCTTAGCCTCTTCGCTATTTAGATCGATTCTGAGCTGTGCGTTTGCAGGTCGTAAACTCGGAAGGTCCGTTTCGATACTTTTTTCTGCTAAGACAATTTCTTTCCCCGTTGTCTTCGGCTTCGCTTCACCTTCTTCTGAAACTAAGTAGCGACAATGAATTTGCTCCAGACTATATAATATTCAATAGCATGTAGTAATAGACTGGTCCACAAACCATAGCCAAAAAATTAAGTTGTTAGAATTCTTTCTCCACAAGGCTTATTTTTGTTCACTTGGAGTAGATGATAGTCTCCCTGTAAAATTTCAACCTGATTGTGCAACAGTTAGAGGTCAACCCATTCTGAACATTTTACTTGATTGCTAATAATGTCTTTACGTCATGTTAACCGTCATTATTAGACTAATATGGCTTCGTCTAATTTGAGATCCGACCCAGAGCACTGGTTATGGGAAAACCAGTGTCTCGATTGTCTACTGCAAGATTACCACGAAGCCTGGATGCACAGCAACTGCTTCAGTCTAATCCTATCACTAAAGGGAGACCCCTTCCGGAAAGCTATACAAAATGACCTATGATGCAGTTGTTTGTATTTGGGTGCTTGCCAGAATACCAACACAGCTGGTGTGTAAGGAAACTGCCAAAGCTTTACCAGAACTACCTATCTCTGAAGATTCACGGACCACTATAAAGAGAAAGTGACAGGATGAAGACGACATGCTAAAAATTGTTCGATATTGCCTCAAAGGATGTGATGACAGAAATCCAGCAAGACTAAGATCGTGATATCCTTCAAATAGGTCCTACAAAGAGCAGACGTATTTTCCAGCAGCAAAGGCAGTAATGAAGCAGCAGGTGAACTTTCTGCGTTGGCATCTATACAATGTCATGTAGAAGTATTTGATTACATTGATGAGTATCAGACAACTTAGTCCTAGTACGTATGCAATACATGTACATCTACAATGCATAAAAAGCTGCTACTAACTGTCTCATTATAAAAAAAGATCCAAGAACATTATCCAGTCCTCTTTAGTTTAGTTGTTGGTGCTTTTTTCATGTTGGCCTTTCAGACCGTGATCCTTGGTCTGTAGATGGAAGTGTCACACTGGCGATTGGTTATTACATTAATTTCAGAAATAACACTTTCTAGAAGTTCGGAATAAAAGAAGGACAAGAAGCAGCTAGGTGCAATGGAAGAACAAGAGTGCACACTGGCAGGCCTGCGATTACCTCACTGACAGTGGCGTAGCTACCATGTGTGCAATGTGTGCAAAGCACACGGGCCCACGACCTCCAGGGGCCCACACAAATTGTTGAATTAATTATTTATTAATTAGTAACTCACAGTATTTTGTGTTACATATAGGCCTATGGCCCATCTAGCCTTTGTGAACACACTTGCATTAGGTTACTTCGTTATTTTACTGACTCCTGTCGCCATGCATTGCTGTTGTCAGGCAAAACTATAATGAGTCTGAACTCCTTTTAAATTATGTTTTCGTCTCGAGTCATGACTGTCAAATTGCAAGATGACATTAGTGTGTGTGAACGATAGTAAAGAATAGGTCCAATGCTTTCAGTTTTAAGTTGATAACTTGATAACTTGAAACGAATCATACCGGCATAAGATTTTTCATTTCGCTGATTCGCTTTCTAATGCAAAGGGTAAGGGCGTGCCTATGCTATATATAGGGATAGGTGTGATAATTATATTATGTCCGTCCATCTGTCACATTTGTGTGTTGTAATTAAACGGTGCGGTGCAGAAACCTCACACGTCTCATAGGCATGCTCGTGTATTCCGGTTCTTTGCTGAATTTGGTAACGGCAGTGACCTGACATCTCCCTCAACCAGGGTGAGAATTGTCGGGGGTTTGAGGTGGTTCAACCCTCGTTAGACCTAGTCGTTCTTAGGGTCACATAGTTGTCTTCTTTTCATTTTCTAAAGACCAAACTCCACGTGGATTGTAGTCTGACCCCCAGTTATTTTTCTACTATTCTCATACTGCTCTCAAGTCTCAACTCCCTTCAGCTCTACCCCAAAATAAGAAAGAGACTAAATTGAGCACGTGTGGATCAGGGTCATAGGGAATCATGTGTTTGCCCCAATTTTTGCACTTGTAAGGAATATTGCTAAAACTTATTTTTTGGTACTATGAAAATTATTGTTGATTGTATCGTTTTTGGTGTGCAAATTGCAGATTATGGAAAAGAAATTTCCAGAATTGATAGATGATTGGCATTATTTGCTGAACAAAATGCTAGAAAAAAAACTGTGATGTCCAGACACTGTTTTAAGTTAGCCTAGTAATCACAATTAAGTGGATAAGCATGCAACGCGAGAGGTTTTTAATTTCGACTGTGAAATCACTGCATGCACTTAATTCAACTGTCTAATTCGTGCAGCATTCATGTTTACTCTGTGAGTTATATTGAATGTGTTAGGTATTAATAGCAAATGCCATTGATCATTGTTTGGTGATCTTAATTGCAAGAACGCGAAGATATCGGTCGTATACAAGGCCAAATAGGGGTCCATGCGGAATCTCTGCACACGGGCCCATGAAAAGCTAGCTACGCCACTGCTCACTGAGAACAGTGAGAAGGCTAAATGATGTCCAGCATCGACGGATCAAAGGAAAATATGGACCGCAAAGCTACTATTGTCACTGGAAATTGTCAGGAAAACTCTTGGCCGTCCCAAAAATGGTGAACGGCATTCAAGACGGTGACTCTCAGGTCAATACCAGTGTTGAAGTACGGTAATTGAGAAATGGAATCTCGCCAGACATCGCTCAATGTCGCTCAGGTTGTACATTAACCATCACCGAACAATTTATCTACATTTGTCCAAATAGCAAAAAAAGTGTCAAATGGGTTGACCTCTAAATTTCATTTATTTTCATTAAAAATTTTTGTGATTATTATAATCATGATAAGGAACAAAACAAGCCTTGTGGAGAACTAAAATCTGTTAAATGAATTTTGTGGACCACTCTAATGTAGTAAGCTTGATGCATAGGCCTATACCTGACATCCAGAGCAGAAGTCGCTTCTACTCTCTAGTACGCTGTGTACAGACTGCAGGCGAGGAACTTCTTCACACCATTTTTAAACCCACCGTATAATTAAACGAAGAACGTCTTAGTATATTTTGACAGGAATCTGACTGCTATAGCTGCGTCCATTGTGCCTCTGAGAGGCTCTGAACACGCGCTATACTAGCCTGCAAGTGTTCTGCTAAGTTGTGTTACATTTAATTATTACGATAGGTCGTATTTTTTAGCACATTGTGACAACATAAGCTGTTGATTGTTAATAAGTAAAAACAATAAAAAAAACACTGACCTTGAATTTGGCCAATCAAGTTGACACAGCTATCCGCGAAGAAATGTTCGAGTTCTGATCTTCTAAAAGATAAATTGACGGACTGGATTTCTATCTCAGTAGTAGGTTTACATTCTTCTTGCAACTCTGCTGCTCTGGACGATAAGTCGGAGAATGCATTACAGATGTCGCTTGCTGTTCCTTTAGTCATTATATTCTGACAGTAGGAATTGTATGTTTCTAAACTCGATAGATGTGCATCAATATCATCTGTTTCCAATTGGATTTCTTTCATCTTGCCTTGCCTTATCGTACACAGATCTTGCAGAAGAGAAGCTGTATGTTTTTCTAGTATCTGTTTCACTTCTTCTTTTCTGTTTTCTATATCGCACTCTAAGGTCGCAACTCGTCCTTGTATAGCTTCCTTCACCTTCAGGAGATCTGCCTTTCTAATCTCAGCTTTCGATCTGCATTCATTTATTGCTTCAACATTGCTTTCGATCTGTTTCCGAAAGCCATCCACGAATTTCTTAACATGTGATCCTTTATGGTTAATGTGGTCGTCAATGAAGCACATTGGGCATACAACTGTTTTGCAATCAGTACAATATACATCCAATTCCTTCTGTTCATGCAGTTCACAAACATTTGGTGCTATATTTGTCATCACAACTTGGTCACTTTCCTGTTCAGTCATTGGTATCAATCTGTGATGCTTTGTCAATTTAAATTTTCTATGTTGTCTGCAACATTCTTGACAAAACTTCTGTCTGCAATCAACGCAGCATGTGTCAGCTGCTGAAATTTCTTTGCCCGTTTCTTCATTTTCTTCCGCACATGCATCGCATAAGGGAATTGATGACTCAGACTGATCTGGAAGATTTGCCACTTCTATCAGTCTCACAATGAAACAATTCGTAGGAAGTCCATGAAATCCTTCTTCTGGGATCCTAAATAATCGCCTACAGATTGGACAAGGCATCTCATCCCCAGGCCCTTTGTTTGTTTTGAGTCCAGTCTCTTGGATGCACCTCAAGCAGAATGTGTGAATGCATGGCAAACCCTTTGGATTGGTGTAGACTTCAGTGCAGATGCAACATGTAGTTATATCGTCGAGCTCTTGCTTTTTAAAATTATCACTGTCTAAGTCTTTCGCAGCCATTAGGTCATCTACTATTGCACAGATCTTAGAATCGAAAGTGTTTTCGGTTTTACTTTTGGTAGGCCTACAGGCCGTATACGTGGCAGTCAAATGTAGGTTAAATCTGGTATTTGTGCGAAAAGGAATTTCTCTCGGATAGAAATCATGAACTCTCAAAATGTACTCGAGACGAAGAAAACGTTGTTAGCTGCAAACATCTGGCTAGTTCAGATCAAATGAACTAATTCTAAGTAACACAACTAAGATGCTATTAACTGTATCGTATTATGTTGATAGACAACGAATGCGACACGTCACTCACGTGCTTATTGGTCCTTGAGTCTCGGTCGATTAACTACGACAGAAAAATTTGATATAGCGCAAGACGTATTAGGCCTAATAGGTTGTTTAATGTTTATCCATCCTGATATTTAGCACCGATAAAAGTCACGCATAGTAAAGTGCGTTGTGGTTCATTTATATTTTTTTGCTGAATGCATCGAATTTGCTATGAAAACCCAAAGATATACAATGCGGGGCTTCAGAGGCGGATCCGGAGGGGCAAATCCGGTGACACGAAACGGAGTATCCCCCCTGAAAGCTATCCGGGGGGATAGATTAATTCATCCCCCCGGATGGAATTAACCGGTCTATACTATCCGGGAGGATAAACCATTCTATCCCTCTCTTTGAAAAATGAGCATAATAAAAAACATTTTAGCTGTAATCAAAATTTAAAGTGACTCTAATTGTTTTAGGTGCCCTAAGCAATGCTCAGATAAAGGCAACTCGAATTTATATAGTGTCTCTGAGTGTTCTTAAGTGTTTTAAATGTTTTAAGTGCTCTAAAAACAGGGCAAAACAAATTATCTGGTGGGAATAAACATACCTGTTCAAAACAAAGCATATGAAAATTAATTTGCAAAACAAAATACAAGCGGAAGCGGTTTTTTCGATTTTTTTTTAAATTTGGGGGATACAATTAATACGGGGGATACTCTATTTCGTGACACCGGCCTTGGCCCCATTGAGAAATTTCCACATTTTGTCACCAGCTATTATTTCGGGCAATATAAGGTGCCTCCGCCCCCTCTACAGGTTCGGCTCGATGCAAAGCAACTGGAAAAGAGACAGAGGAGACAGAGAGAAAAAGTTACGTGTGACTTAAAAATATTAGGATATTCTGTAAAAAAAGATGTAAAATCCGTGGTAAAGAATTATGACATTGAGTTAAGCGTTGCATTACCAGTGATAGAAAAATAGCTTTCTCTCGGCAGTTTTAATCAAGGTAAAGCTAAATATAAAGTCTGCAGATCTTGTATGCAGCTGATCACACGTATTGCCAGCATTTTACTCTAGGCCTGAATTTTTTTTGGCTGCTTTTTCATGTTGAGCACTGAGCAGTAGCCTATAGGAGCGCTTAATTTTCTTTTCGAGTAAGCTTATAAATACTATAGGCTATAGATCTTCCAAATTCTTCGACTATATATATAGGGTGACACAAAAGTTCGTTCACCGTTTTCAAAATGCGCTATCTCAGTAACGGCTTCATATTTCTCTATAATATTTTGTCAGTGTATACATCAGTCAAATGAAAGATACTGGTAAAATTTTTATTATGATCCGGTCCGTTTTCGCCATTATTTATAAGAAAATGTAAAGACGACTAGTTTTTGCGGAAAAAACTGCGTTCTTCAAATTAACACAGTCAAGAAACTGTGTATACGCCTATAGCCTAGTATACATGTACAAGCGCGACAAGACACTGTTGTGACCTATAGGGCCTATAGAACACACAAACGTATGCTATTAGCGTACAGTGTCTCCTTTCTGCTTAATAACAACACGGACTCTATCCGGCATGACTGGATCAGCCTCTGAAGTGCCCCAACTGCTATCGATCTCCACGCTCTTTGGAGGCGACACTTGAGCTGATCAACATTCTTTGGCTCACAATCCTTATAAACTCTGAGAGATCAAATACTCCACAAGTTCTCAATAGGATAGAGGTCCGGAGAACTGGGTGGCCAATCCTTCGGCTTCATGTGTGACCGAAGGTTGTCGTCTAGTCACTTTGTCGTCACAGCTGATGTATGACAGGGCGCGCCATCCTGCTGAAATATTCCTAGGTCATTGTCAACAAATAACTTTCGTTTCATGACACTGCCGTTGTCATTTTCTCTCTCGAACGCTGGCTTCACGATCTGCTCGAGAATGCTGGTGATGTACGTAGTAATGCGAGTTCAGTCTGGTACCATTTGGCACAAGGTGAAGTTTAGTGAGACCCATGGCAGTCATCCCACCCCAAACCATCACCGACGGACTAAACTTAATCTGTGGATCAGGCGGAACATACTCTTCCTATGCCGGATAGAGTCAGTGCTGTCATTAAGCAGAAAGGAGACACTGTACGCTAATAGCCTACGTCTGTGTATGTCCTATATAGGTAGCAACAGTGTCTTGTCACGCTTGTATGCGAGGCTAGGCGTAGGCCTATACCCAGTTTCTTGACTGTGTTAATTTGAAGAACGCAGTTTTTTCCGCAAAAACTGGTCGTCTTTACATTTTCTTATAAATAATGGCGAAAACGGACCGGATCATAATAAAAATTTTACCAGTATCTTTCATTTGACTGATGTATACACTGACAAAATATTATAGAGAAATACGAAGCCGTTACTGAGATAACGCATTTTGAAAACGGTGAACGAACTTTTGTGTCACCCTATATATACTCCGGGAAATTGATATGAAACTGGAACAAGACAGTTGAGGTTGCCTATAGAGCATTGTGAACTTTGGAAAAACAGCAAGTGCATCCGCTGAGCAGATTATCACTTCATGGGGGTTACACAAAAGTCATGCTTTGCTATTTAAACCCAGGTTGCACAGACCAGAATATCAAAGCACTGGTCGTATGTTTTGCTTGGCGTACTTATAAATATTATGCTTTCTACCTGCAAACTGATAAGCTCAGTCCATGCACGATTCTATTATAGCCTGAAAGGAATTTTGCGTATCACTGAGAGCAATAAAATAGAACTGTAATCATTTCAATTCTTACAATGTCAGAAAATAACGATTAGATTTACTTTATTAGAAGACCTACATGATAGATTGCTAAAAACAGGCACCGGAGAGTTGGGAGAAGTCAATATTGGTAACAATCCACAAAATAAGAGGTCCAGTGGAGTGCATACAATAACTATCTTACAATTGCACTGATGAGCCCTGTGAGCAAAATACTAATGGTGATAATAGGCCTTGCAGAGAGATTCCTAAATTACACGGATGAACAGGAGGTATTTAGAAAAGACATAAATAACAACAAAATCACAACAAAATTTGGCTTTAAGTTTCATAGTAGAAAGAGCAAGACAAGGAATAAGAAAAATTATAGGCCTATACAAATGATTCGTTGATTTTAAGAAGACGCTCGATAGTGTTGGATAGGTCATAATGTGACTTAGGCCTAGACGGTTTTGCAATAGATTTGATTATTATAACAAGCTGATTCGATTGATGATAGAAACAGAACATCGCGGTGAGCAGGGATCATGGTTAAGGACCAGCAGAGGTAAGAGGCAGGATGACACAATAATTATTATCTACGGTGTTCATTACAGTTCTAGAACGGGCAATGAACGTGAAAAAGACTAAGGGAAAGGAATATCGGTACAAGGGTTAATGGGTTACGTGTACACAATCTAAGCCTTGCTGACATCGATGTCCTATAATAACGGAAGTCGCTGCGGAACTAGAACCTACAACGCAACTGCTAAATGACGAAGCAAAGAAATATGGACTGTTAAAAAATATTGATAAAATAAAATCAATGTTGTTTGGAGGAAAATATATCACGCACCGAATCATGCTGAAAAGAATAGGCCAACGGGTAAAACATCTAGAAAGGTTCACTTACCTTGAATTGGGAAGCAACATGACCTGCAACATGGATTGCAAAAGTGACATAAAACGCGAATAGTCAAGGAAACGGCGATGCTGAAAGCACTGGAGAAAATCTGAATGATGGAGATCACGAACGGAAGAGGAAAACCACATATACGTAGAATGAGCAAACGGCATACGGAGACTGAGCCATTCGGCTGTGGATAGGTCCAGAGACATTGTGGATGGGGCACCGGACACTTGCAGGCATTGAGCCACGCATGGGAATCGATGCTGAGACTGCATTGTAATAAATTGAAAACATCTGTTCGCAAAATTTTAATTTTGTAACGATTCCAATATTATGTTAACTGTATAATTATGACGATAATATGATAGCATTCCAGTATAATTGGCTCTGCAGGTCCTACATAGTATGGTCCATCATATTGTATGGAATATGATGCCCATAATATAGGCCTATTGACATAAATAATTGTAAAACTGGGGACTGATATTGTGGGCATTTTATTCTAATCCCACTGGGCGATGAGAGAGAACAGCAGCTGGAGGCTCGAAAAACATGAAAGCAAATTAATAGTCCTAAGGCTGATACAGTTTTCGTTCGTAGGCCTGTCCATAATTTGGAGCACTTTTATTGGGAGGCGGAACCCTTGAATTGAGGTTACTCGTCTACTGGCTTTGCCTTCGGTCGTTTACTCCCACTTCATCATGCTGCGGTTTAAATGCAGTCTGAAAATGAGTGGTTGTGGCGATGGGACGTTAAGATAAATGAGATCTAAGCACTTGCTGTGAACAATTGTGACCGTGCATGAGAAAACCCTCCCAAAGTCGGAAATTCCATAAAATGAGTTTAAGTTTGTTTTAAATAGTACAGATATAGTTGAACAAATTGGTGAAAACCGTATATTTACATCTTTTGGAATGAAATTTTTATGATTTTTTAGCATCTTGAGAAATCGTTTTAGGAAGAAATCGCCAGTTGAAAATTACATCCATTACACGAACCACACAAAAGTCAAAAGATTTTTATCAGAATTTAGTAATATGTTCTAAACTTAAAATTTTCTGCTCTTTCCAATGGTGTCAACGGCTTTTCTTGGAAAATTAAATTGAAGGAATGGCACAGATTTAAATAGGAGTCTCCGCACAGTAGCGTGCATTTCGTTGAGAACTGGGTGTAGACCTTTCCGCTCGATTTACTCGGTTTCAATATTGGCGGCTTTGGCCGGGTTTTCTCATGCACGGTCACAATTATTCAACGAAGCCGCAGTTTGCAGGAATTCGTTTGAATTATTATGGTTTCGTCCATGCTGAGATCTCGGATTTTCTTTGGGATTGTAATCCTGAATTCAGTCTGCTCAGGTAAGAATACCCGACAATGAAGAATCCATGGACAGGACTGAAGTTTGCCATGATATTAATTACCCTAAGAGATTCTACTCAAATTTACGGTGAAAATAAATGTTTGCGATGATACATTTACAGAGGCTGCGATTTAGAAATCACTCTTAGACGCTTTTGCTTCCTTCTCTGTGCGGCAAATGCGGCTGGACGCTGACAGTATCCCAACGAAAGGAAACTATAATTGTTTTTCAAAACTAATTCGTCATTTAATTTTTCTCTTTTTGACAACCGTTGCTAATTCTTTAGCACACTCTATTCAACAGGACTACTATGAAAAAATGAAATTAATATTTCAGAATCGGCTGGGTGTGCAAAAGTTGTGTACTGGGCACAGTAGTTTGGGTGCAAAATATTATTGGATTTGGTTAGCTTCTTGAGGTGCCCCAGCGCCCCCCAAAAATTACGAAATGGCTCTATTTCGAATGTTCGTCTTAATTTTGGACCTACCATTTTCAATATGAATTGTGTGGGGTCTGATGCCCATAATTATGGATATTTACATGTATTGCAAATCAGTAGACATATTGTGGGCATTTCTTTCTAATCGCATCGGGCGATGAAAGAGAACAGCTGGAGTTTTTTTTTTTAAAACGGGAAAGTAAATATGACCGATACGGGTTTCATTCAAATCCTTTGTTCGGAGGACTTTGATTGGGAGGCGGAACCCTTGAATCGCGGTTACTCGTCTACTGGCGTTGCCTTCAGTCGTATACTCCCACTTCATCATGCTGCGGTTTAAATACAGTCTGACACTGAGTGGTTGTGGCGATGGGACGTTACGATAAATGAAATCCAAGCAATTGGTGTCAATAAATATTCAACGAAGCCGCAGTTTGCAGGAATTCGTTTGAATATGGTTTCGCCTGTGCTGAGATCTCGGATTTTCTTTGGGATTGTAATCCTGAATTCAGTCTGCTCAGGTAAGAATACCCGACAATGAAGAATCCACGGACAGGACTGAAGTTTGCCATGATATTAATTACCCCAAGAGGTTCTACTCATATTTACGGTAAAAATAATTGTTTGCAATGATACATTCAGCTATTCATAGAGGCTGCGATTTAGAAATCACTCTCTGACGCTTTTACTTGTTTCTCTGTGCGGCAAATGTTGACAGTATCACGACGAAAGGAAACTATAATTGTTTTTAAAAACTTATTCACATTCCATTTTTTCTCTTTTTGACAACGTTGCTACTTCATTAGCACACTCCAACTCTGTATGTTTATGCTATTCAACCTTGCCTAACCTGCTCTTTCAATCCGTCGAATCCGTGTACCGGGGTAAATCTACAACAGCTGCTCAGAAATGACAGGTGGCTCACTTTGTTTGAATGGCATAACCTTATGCTATCATCTAGATTAAATTTTAAAACGTGTAGATGTGCATGCCTGCGTCTTATGTGTGGTTCCATTTCTAGATAATTAGTATTAGGCCTACATCTTAGTACCTCTGTTGTTGGCCTGCACACTGTTCCCTCTAAGTGCGTTAAGATATCAGAAATTAAAATGCTGATCTGATTCCAAAGAAACAGCGAACACATAATGCAACGGAAGACTCTTCGATGTGCAATAAAAACAACAGACATCTTGATGTGCGGAAGGATCTGAACCTGGATGACCCGGTGATCTCCAGCAGAAATCACTACTTGTACATTTTTGTACAATGTACATTCCCCATCCTTGTTTCTGTATTGCAGTGCCACTGGTGTCCGGTGTCTGTGACTCGCCATGGTTCCAGTCAGGCGAAGACTGTTACCATATTAGCCCCAATGGACAGAGCGAACAGGTGTCATCGTGGCACCAATCGCAGTCTTGGTGTCTACAGAACGGAGGATACCTTGCCACCATTGAAGATATAAACGAAAGAGGATTTATCTCCAATATAGTCAGTATCGATCATAACCAGAGTATAAATAATATTCAAAGCTAGCTGTGAATTGACACACTTTAAATTTTTATATAATTTAAATGTTATTAACTCAGTGAGTAACTTCAGTACCGGTATCTGGACAAGTTGCTTCGCTAAGGCTTTTAGTATTGTATTCTATTATATCTGACCATTTATGAAGCGCTTATCGCAGCAAGAGCCTTTCAGAAGCGCTCCCAGTGCGCTCAACCTCGTAGGAAAAAGACAGGTTTTTAGACGAGAGAAAGACGAGGAAAGAATAACCAAGAGGATGACACAGCGAACTGATGGGGGTACTCCATTATCATCAGATAGTGTAGTACTCTTTCCTGGCTGTTTATTAAGCTCATATTATGTTTTCTTCACGGTGACATCAGCTGCCTTTACAAGCTATTAACTCATAAGAAATTATGAAAATGATTGTTTGCGTATGTGATTTCCTAATTTTTTAAAGTTTCCCTCTGTCTTTTATCTTTTGCGTAAGATTGATCGATCTATTTTGTTTCAATTTCAGACGCAAAGTGGTATTTACAACGGGGCTATGTGGATCGGGCTAAATAAACTGGAAGATGGCACCAATTACAGGTAGGTCTATGTCAAAAAGTCGTGTTTGCTGATTTAAAAAATCCACGTCTTTATCGACTTTGAGGTCAGAACAGCTACTCATCTGAAAATAAAAAGGCACGCATTGTTCAGTCCTGACACGAAAAGTATGTCATGTAGGCGATAGGTGAGTTGCAATCATAGACCTTCGTTACACATAAGTTGTGTATGCGGGCGTGGTCTATAGCTCCCGAAATAGAAGAGTGTGCATATAGCGGCTTGTAGCCTAATGTTATATGACATAGACTAGCATTATAATGGCGCATGACATTCTCGTAACTTCGCTAACAACACATTTTGAGAATGACTATTATGTCAGTATACTTCATTCAATAAGTCTAAAGATATAATTGAAGGATCTCATAAGAAGAATTCATTGAATAGTGAACAGTACCCAAAGTCATAATTGTATTGTATTGTATTGTATATGAGCATTTTTAAAGCGCCTCTTACAGACTAGCTATTCAGAGGCGCTCTCAGCGTGGCAGCCCCGAGGAAATAAAAAAGACTTCAAGTAACGAAGAGCTGAAGATGAAACCCCCAATAAGATCTTACTACGGATAGTGGGAGGGAGGTCATTCCACATAGAAGGGCCTACAATGGCAAAGGCACGGTGTTGAGCCATGGCAGTTCTTGCCCTTGGAACCAAGAGATCTAGTCGATCAGCAGACCGGAGAGGGCGGGAAGATACTGCAGAGAGGGGTTTATGCATCAAGTCACAAAGATATTTAGGAGCTTGTCCAGTTTGAGTTTTTGAAACTAAGAGCAGTACCTTGAATTGGATACGAGAAGCAACAGGAAGCCAGTGTAGGACATCAGTCATGTAAGTAGAAATGTGGGAGTAGCGAGGTAGACGAGCAATAAGTCTGGCTGCCGAGTTCATAATAGGGGTCTGCGGGTACAGCATTTTTTCTACCCGACCCGTACCCGTACACAGGACCGCTACCCGTACCCGTACCCGACCCGTACTTAAAATTACTACCCGACCCGACCCGTACCCGCGGGTTACCCGTACCCGTACAATACCCGTCATGTCATTATCCGAACTTCATACACATGTAATTCAGTTCTCTACCATGCAAATAGACTTGCAACTTAGCCTGTTACAGTTCTAATAATAATATGTTGTTGAAGTGGATGATGGCGATAATGATGATGATGATGATGATGATGATGATGATGATGATGATGATGATGATAATGATGATAGCAGTAGCAGCTGCTGTTGTAGCAACAGTAGTGGCAGCAGTGTGGGTGATAGTAGCAGCAGCAATAGTAGTACGTGTAGACTAGTTAGTAGTTACAACAGTAACAACAGTGACATGACAATGGAGAACATGTATTCGTACCCATAGTCATATGGCTGTGTATGAAACGGATGGTGATGACGATGAAGATGATAATGATGTGCCCATGTATAATAAATGTTCATTGAGTGCGTGTCTAGGTGCAGCCTATGTGAATAATTATATTTGCCAGTACTGTTTGCAAGAGTGAATATTCTGACAGTGCAAGACTCACTATAAAATGTAACCAAAATATTTCACGTTGACGCGGGTAAAACCGGGTATAGCCATACCCGTGACAACTCTACCCGTACCCGACCCGACCCGTGAAATCTGTACCCGACCCGTACCCGACCCGTACCCGACCCGCGGGTACGGGTAAACCCGCGGGTACGGGTATACCCGCAGACCCCTAGTTCATAACTGACTGAAGAGAGGATAAGCGAACTTTGGGAAGCCCAGCAAATAGTGAGTTGCAGTAGTCAATTCGACAGCAGACAAAGGCATGAACAATGGTTTTAAATACAGAAGAGGAAACAGATCTTCTGATGGCTCTCAGACGCCTCAGGTGATAGTAACATGAGCGTGTCAACTGGGAGAGGTGATCAGAGAACGAAAGGGTGCTATAATAATAATAATAATAATTATGGCCTCGGGTATATACTGCTCACTTTTCAATGTATCATTTAATTATCGTTAATGATCTGCTATGCACGCCTTACAAATAGTAACTGTTTGGTCATATAATATTATGACCAAACAGTTGCTATTTGTAAAGCGTGCATCATAGATTGAGTATTCGCGACTTTAAGATTTAATATTCGTAAATATTCGTGAATATTAAGATTTTTTAATATTCGTAAATATTCGTAAATATTCGTTAACGGATTAAAGTGAACCATCGAAACCGCAATGTTAGGCCTACCCGGTAAAGCAGTTTAAGTTTCTGCATGTCTCCATGACATTCACTCCCATTCAGGGCAGTTTTGAATTAAAATCTGCAATGCGCTTATTAGGCCTATGTTGAAAACGGGATAAGTTTTGCTTGTCATCTGGCACCATTATTTCCTGCTTTGGCATTTATATTTAGGCTAATCATCCTGCTACACTGATATAAAGCTACTTTATCAATTTGCAGTTACTATTATAGGCAGTAACAGTTTATTTATAATTTAGCCTATTGCTGTTGCTACTTAATTGCCAACTGCCATCGGTGGCTCTGCCTCTTTTCAGTTGGGGAGGATCGTCAGAAGTCAGACAAAGTGACTAACATTAAGTATCAATGTGACATGAATGCCGCATGGCCACATTGGCCAGACCCAGCAGAGACCTTGACGTTTTTAACAATAAAATTATTAAATAATTGTCAATTACTGATATAGGCCTATTTGTAGGCTAACTCAAATTTATACAATTCATTTGAACAGTAAAAGTTAAACATTTCATAAATAACAAATAAGAATTAGGAATAAAGAATTTGTTGAAAGAACATAGGCCTATTATTTTACGAATATAATATTCGTTGGCAGTTTTAATATTCGTTAATATTCGTGAATATTTGAAAATCTTAATATTCGTAATATGCGAATACTCAATCTATGGCGTGCATATATAGCTGATAATAGTTCAAGCTCTATTATACATGCATCACATTTCCACCTCTGCAGTGAGCCGGATTTTACCTCCACTGGACACCGATCTCCAAACATCTGCAGCCACACTTATACAAAGCAGCGCTCGTGAATAGGCTGGTGCCCTACGCTTAGTATAGGAGTAGCACCTTGGAAATATAGTTTACAAGTGCAATAACGGTATAGTTGTTGGCTGCATAATTGATGCAACAGGTGGACAGATGGCAGCACGTCAGAGTTTCGTGACTGGGCTGTGGGTGAGCCTGATGAAAACAGCAATGGCATGTGCGTCTACCAGCTGACCCATCAACTGCAAGGTTAACGATTTGCTACCTAGAAAAAACGCACGAAGCATTTATATGGCGTCACTTGGTTAACTCTCTCATGACAATGTAAGGTGCTAAGCAATATTATTGTGTACAGTGGCGTAGAAAGGAATTTATGATGGAGGGTTGTTTTTTGCATGGCCGGATGCCCTCTCTGACACCAACCCAACAGTAGGCCTATTACAGTAAATAAAAAGGGAATAAAGTTACAAAGGGAATAAAGTAAGAAAAACAATTGTTACTACAAGCAATTGTTTTGTTTTTTCTTATTTTACGTGGATAAATAACCTTTAACAAACTTTTTTCTAGGCCGATAGGGGTTTAACCCCCGAAACTTCCTTGTCTACGCCACTGATTGTGTATAATTATGAATACAAATAAGGAGAAAAAATGAGATGATGGCTTAAAAAAAGAAGAAGATAAGACGAAACGCTTTGTGACAGACATTTTGTCTGTCAATTTTTCGTCTCTCCCTTGACAGCGGTGGGAATAATCAGTTATGATTATGATTATATTATCTCCTGTCAACCCTTTAGTTATGCAGAAGGGTCCCTGGCGCGGCATAGCTTCTCGTAAGCCAAAGGGTTCCTCTGATTAGTCTACACTGCGAGAGGCGCTTTACAAAATTATACAACATGTATGCAATACAATGCAATACAAGACAATGAGGAAAAAGATAATGCATGCATATAGGCCTACACATAATGGACTTTTTTATAGCGCATTACTTGCTCATTTCTAAGAACTTTACGGATGAAATACATGATCGTTTTCGTTCTATAGAGGATGCTGAGCTTTCATCTTTGTTTGCTAGTAGTTATGACGACAGTGGTCGTGTGTGTTATGGGAGAAGCAGCATCCTATACAGATATTGACCAAAAACCTTAGTTTTTTTGGTCCACCCTATAGACCTCCCCAGAAGAGGCTGAGCAACGTCAACGATTATGAAAACTCGCGAATTGAGCTCATTAATAGAATTTCTGGCGGAACATTTACATACTAGTTCTAGCTTCAAATGCTTGAAATAGTGACAGACGAGACCATTATCGCAAAATCATAATGTATGTAGGCTATGTATAATTGTATATGAACATCTATATAGCGCCTTGCAATAACCTCAGGAAAACGAGGCTATTGAAAGTATATCCTTAGGCCTATATCAGTATACTATATTATCCTCGATAATTTCTTTTACACTTTGGCGTCTGTTTTATTTTCTACTCTAATCATTAAATTGGACAAGTCTTTTATTCTCTTATTCATGAATTAGTTATCGTTTTCTTAAACTTTCATCTCCTCATACATGTAGTTCATCATCACCATCATTGCGGTCCATGGGCTCAATGCCCGTTGGTGTCTATCGCATGTTTCACCGTCCGTCTCCACTTGTCTCTCTCCTGTGCCATTCTGCTCAATTTGTATATCTCCATTTCGCACCAATATGTAATGTTATCCAACCATTCCCTACACGGTCTTCCTCTAATCCCCGCTCCATCCATCATCTCCTCAAAGTTTTATCTCTTTATAGCCTAAGACTTTAACCGAAGAGATATATTTTGTTTTTCAGATTGCTTCACGCATGATCCTGGTGTCAACACCATTGATGGCCTGTTTACTAATCCACACAACGAGAATCGTCCGCACACTTTCTACTTTGGTTTCAAAGTGGGGATGAATGACGCCGATGGTTCGGCCGCATGCAGGAACGACTGCTCAGCTGAACCACCATGTTACTCGTACACTTTTATATCAAACAGTTACACGACCAACGGAACATGGTATGGAGAATGCATGGGCAGAAGCGACGAGTACGATGTCAGCGAACCATTTCATTACGCCATAAGTGGAGTGAGATTCGCCTGCGGGGAAAGCGGTGAATATAATTATCAATACAGCTTCAAGCTCTATGACAATCTAAAAAGTAGTGAACGTTAGTATAATTTATTGTCGGGTTCACCAAGTCCGGCCATGTATCCCAGTATACGCGCTAGGTCTTGCACTTACTTCTTTTCTTCAGAGCATCTCATTTAGTTTTGCATCTTTGGTGTGGGGATGCTTATCAGGCTGGTAGTCCTCTTATTTGTGTGAGCTTTGCATCCCTCTTTCCACTTGCATAGGCCGCCGCGCACTGCGCTTGCTGTCCATGGCGACTTATTGGTTTCTTTCAATGCTACAATGCAGAGGCGTTCGTTCTCTGTGGTGGTCCAACAACCTCGAATGGACTTCCCTTGACTCTGTGACATTACCCAAACTGTCCTCAATCTCAAAAACTGTTGAAGACTGTTTTTCGCTTGATCTCGGCCGGGAGCGCCTCTGAGTACGTACCTTGAAGGGGCGCTGTGTGTATTCTGATTGATTGATTTATCTTATTCGATCGATAGTGCAAACGACATTCTGGTGGAACACGACAGTCATTACTCCATAAATGCACGCTTGCAGCAATAACTCCAACATGAAACTAAATAGGTTACTTGCAGCAATACCACAACTGATCGCATAAATTGGTCAAAATTTCAGGCGCTTTTCGCCATGTTTTCTCGCCTTGCCTAACTATTATTAAATTGGGTGCCAAAGCTCTAAATTAAGTTGAATATTTCGATGATTTTTTCTGTTTAGGGTATTGGTTCGTGGGTAATTGCGGGGAGAAGAGAGGATTCGTTTGTAAGAAACCTGTTGATAGCTCAACAACGCCAAGTCCAACGAAACCTCCAACGCCAACTGTTCCAGGATATTGTCCAGCAGGATATATCGATGGAGGAGGTATAGATAGATAGAAAAACTTTACATCCAGTGCATTTATCCCTCATATTTGAACAGACTCATCAATGCCATATTATTTCAACTTTCAGATAGTTTTTTATGTTTAGTTAATTAAGTCTATTGTTGTAAAGCATGCAGTAATTGATCTTGGTTTATGATGCAATTGGCAGCTTTTATTAGGTCATAAATGGAGAAAGATAGGATACAACTTCGGCGAAAGCGGCGAATATAAATCAAGATCACTTCAAGTGCTATGACAATTTCAAATTAATGAACAAGACGTGCACAGTAGACTATATCCTAAATGTAAAGTAATGCGCACGACTGCAAGTGGATAATTATGAGAAATAGATTCGATATCAACAAGATTCGAAATCGCATTATTTGAACATTTGTAGGGCTGTTTAGTTAATACATCAAGGATTCGAGGGGCATGTCTTAAGATTGAATAACCTGGCTGGGGGAATTAATTGGAAATTGGAAATAGATTATTCGTGATATCTGATAATTTTGTTTATTTAATTCCAGGTAACAAGTGTTTTAAGATCGTGGTGAAGAACTATGGGGAGGGTGTCACTTGGGACGCAGCAGTGAATCTTTGTCGTGCTGAACCAGGAATTGCAACAGATTTGGCCAGCATTCTTTCTGTTTATGAAACCGGTCAGTACTGAAAATTCACATAGGACCGTCAGAAGCAGAATGGTGATATGCTAATTTGCCAATTTCGGTTCGAATAAAGTCGGAGAAATTAGTTTATTCAAATACTCTCGATTAATTTTAAAAATCTGAAATACAAGCAGTGCCCTATATGAGTTAAAAGAGAACGATAAATTGCGAAACCTATGACTTGGAATAATCTTCTTGTCACCATTCTGTTCTCGCCTTCCATTTCGATATATTTAAAAGAAAACTCCCTATCTATAATTTTATTGACTCTGTATACCTTTATTCCGCTAGGCTTCCTTTGCAATGTACGTACTGCACTCTGTGTAATTAATGCGAGCGTCAAATAGTGTGATCGTTGAGGCTCAGTCTGTAAGATTTTAGATAAATAATTTAAGGTCTTCAAATTTCACCAATTATTTTCTATAACGGTGTCTATGTATTTCATACAGGCCCACATAGGTAACCTTATAAGTGGGACGATGGTTTCTTACATAGGCGAGGAGACGGAGGTCCAGGGGGGGGGGCAAATACCCCCCCCCAAATTTCGGGGAAGTCTGTTTTTTCGGGCAAGAAGACCCGGAAAATATTAAACAAACTTCTTGAAGTTCAACGATCATTAGTACTCCACATTATCTCCCAGTCCCATTATCTCACATTATCTCCCAGTCAGTTTCAACTTGCCCGAATCGAGTTAAATATTAGCTCACAACAACCATGGATAGCAGAAATTTCCGACAAAGTTCAGAATTCACGGTAACATGTTGTAAATAATGACGAGAATCGCAGCAAATTCACGAGCAGAAATTTGCCCAAAAATTGCGACTATTTTAATAATTTCACAGCATGCATGCCAGGTACCACAGACCACGGAATTCACTGCCTGAATGACATCTGAAATTTCTGCCGCAGGCTATCGCTGGTCATGAGGCAAATAGACACGATAATCCTGCGATAATCACCATTGAACGTGTAGAATCTGTAGATCTTGTTCTACGCTCTGAAAATTTCAGATCTTTTCCTTCTTGTTAAGTGTGCGGGATCAGCACTTGATAGTTCACTTAAATTACCAGTATACCTTGACTGAACACATTTCCAAAAGCACACGTTCCTCTTATTTTCATTTAAGGTGCCTCAGGATCTTTGCCGTTCTGTCTCCACCATTTAGCTTCCTTTCCGTGCTCACATGCAACCCAATATCCTCACTATGATCTTCAAGGCTCAGCGGGGTTTTGCCCCAAATATCTGACCGACGTTATACAAAGGCCTCACTCAGCTTCCTTCAACCGTTCACTTCGTTCATCCAACAGACTTGACTCTTGCTTCCGCCTTCTAAAACTGCTATCGCTCTGTCTCGATCATTTGCCTCAATTGGTCTTTCTCTTTGAAATGAGCTTTTTCCTTGCGTTCGCTGTAGTGTACACGTTCTCTGGCAGTCTCTCTTCTTCCATCTCTCCTCTTAAAACCTGCATCATCTTGCTGGTCTTGCTCACTAGGAGCGCCTCTGAACTGTGCACCCAATTAGAGTCGCTTTGTATATGATTAAATAC
This sequence comes from Lumbricus terrestris, assembly GCA_949752735.1. Taxonomy (NCBI): domain Eukaryota; kingdom Metazoa; phylum Annelida; class Clitellata; order Crassiclitellata; family Lumbricidae; genus Lumbricus; species Lumbricus terrestris. The sequence goes on along the minus strand of OX457037.1, from coordinate 56,893,736 downwards.
GATACAATACAAAACAATAATGAATCATACAATAATAAATTTAATCAGTTGCTCGTGTGAAGTTTGAACTGGTTGTAGTGAAGACTAGTGTCAGGAATATTATGCATAGGCTACATCATAAATTCGCATATAGGCCAAAAATTACCCAGCCTGGTCTCTATATATGGCCAGGTTCCAGGGTATTTTGCCATCCTGCCCTTTGTCTCGGGGCACCGGGTGTGGGTGCAAGAACAGCTAGAGACGGCTATTTTACAGAGCTGTGCATAGCCTACCTATGTGTGCACGACGCCAATTATCCCGGGTTGATTTTTTCGGGCAAAAGTAAAAATTTTGGCCCCCCCCACTGCTGAAATGTCCCCTACGCCTATGGTTCCTTAACGGTTTCTCTCCCTTTGCCTTTTGTTGAAAAATTACCAATATATACTCAAGGCTTATCTATACCTATAAAAACAAGTCGTAACAGATTAATGAACCAATTTTCTTCTTATCCACCCGACCGATTTTTCTCAATATTTACAAAAATACTTTTTAGCATCACCGGGTAACACTATCGGGATTCGCGATCCAAAAATCTTACCGTTTCCCGAGATTGAAACATTTCATTTTCCATCCAATCCTAACGCTGTGTTTAAGCTGGGACTAATATCAGACGCCATTTGCCTTCAAACATATTATTTTCAAAAGTCATTGCAACCATCGATGATATATTGATGATTGAGAGCAGTACATTAATGACGTCATGGCCTATTTTAAAATAATATTATAGCGCGATATGCCGTTAATTAATATCTATACCGTAGCGTATGTATCACTAGCCTATTTAAGACGCACTAATTTTCGCCGATCGGTTTTCAACAAACCAATAGATTTTTAACCTCATTTTTTGCCGAGGGCATATCTTTTGACACGCGGTTTCCCAAAAATGTTGAATATATAGCGTAAACATGAACGAGTGTGAGCTGGGTTGGACCGAAAACATAAATGTCACGGGCAACGCTGGGCATTCAAAGTGGTTGGATCGGGTTGGGCCCGATGGAAGATGGCGAGGTGAGAATGGCGACCAGAGTGGGACCGGATTGGGGCTGATGTGAGGCGAGGTGAGCAGGGCGGGGTTGGAGCGGGGTCAGGCGTGGCTGGGAACTAAAAATCGAAATTTCCCGGGCAACGCCGGGTAGTTCAGCTAGTATAACATGTTTGTAAGATACTTGAAGCAATAAAAAATTGGTTATGGATGGTCATGGTTATGGTTTGTTTGTTTGTATGCGCACTTGTTATAGCGCCTCTTCCAGCCCTCAACCGCTACTCAGAGGCGCTCCCGACTACAGCGCGGACACTGCATCGGAGTTTCACGCCGAAGCGCTGAGCAATTGCGAGTGAAGGACATGCCCAAGGTCCCTACGCAGCGAGGTGGATTCGAACTTCGAACCTTCCGGCTTCAAGGCAACGACGCCACCACTACACCACCGCGCCCCACAAATAGTATGGTTAAATAGTATTGTAGCGGAACTAGGTTTGGGCAATTAACACCAGGGACCGAACCCCAAACCCTAGTCCTGTCGGAATCGTCCGTCTGTGCAGTCCGGCGTCAACTGAAGATTGACGACTAGCCCGTCAGGCTTGAAACTCATTTATTTACGACGTCAAAGAAGAAACTCGTACTGCAGTTCTCGTTCGACTTCTATAGCGCCAGCAATGTTCGGAGCAATGTTCGGAGCAATGTTCGGAGCACTACCGTCTCAAACCACTGCACTACTGTTCACCGCAATTGTCACTGTAGGACGCCGAGTCGTCTTCCTGTAGATCACCGCTGCCTCGCCAGCGCACGCAGAGAGTCCGTGAAGCGGGTCGGGTTTCGAACCCGATTCAGTGTCGTCGGCGTCGGAAGCTGAACCACTGCGCTCACCCGGTCAGAAGCGTTGGCAGATCCGGCGTTGAATCCTGCCCGTCGTGGCACAGCGACGATCACCGATCCTTCGGTCGTCCGTAGGCGTCGGGTTGCAGAAGAGCACGACCGCGGGTCAAGAATCGAACCCGAGTCGACAGTGTTGCACCGCAAAGGCCTCCAAGCCTTTCGTCGTCGGCAGGCGCTGAATTTCGGCAGCGTCGTCAAATCGTCGTCCTGCTCTCCAAAGCGTTTCTCCTCAGACGATTTCCTGCTGACTGCACCGCGATTCGATCCCGCAACGCTCGACCGACTCGTCTTTCCACTGTGTCACGGCGATTCACTGACTGTTTCTTCCGATCACTGTGTTCCTCGAAGACTGACGGCGGCTGACTCGAAGACTGACTCTCGAAGACTGACTGTTTCCTTCGATGACTCCATCGCTGACTGCCGTGCCTGCGCACGCACTCGTACTTATGCGTCACGAGGCCACGCCCCTTTCAGGTAGACATAGGCTAGGTAGAAATGGGCTAGGTAGAAATGGGCTATGTAGAAATGGGCTAGGTAGAAATAGGCTAGGTAGAAACGGGCTATGTAGAAATGGGCTATGTAGAAATGGGCTATGTAGAAATGGGCTAGGTAGAAATAGGCTAGGTAGAACTGGGCTATGCCTATTGCAGGCAGACACAGATACCCAGACGGACACGGGGACGGTCACTCAAATTAAACTCCATGACCCTGATTTCCAACACGCTTCCCCCACAAGCAATCCAAGGTCCCACTTGGAGTAAGTAATTAAACATCCTCCAAAACGTAATCAGTGGCCAACGTCTACAAAAATTTACCACATTACTTCTGTCTACACAAAATCGAAATAATACAGTTTCTCATTATTTGATGAATTCGGTACATTTGGTTTTTCAGCGAAATCCTTCGCAGCGATTCATTATGAAAACATCAAATTACAACATTGCAAAACCCTTATCGGGTGCGAAGTGCTTTTTCGCACAACCCCCATTTCTCTTTTTCCTTCACTTCCCGGATGCGATGTGCTTGTTACGCACACCCCCCGTTTCGTTCGACTCTTTTCTTACGGGTGCGAAGTGCCATCTCGGTCACAACCCCCTTTTCGTTTTTCTCGCCTGTTTTTCTTTTTTTTTTCTCTCTTTTTTTTTAGGCTTATTTCTCTATTTTTTTTTCTTTTTGGGTACGGTGTGCTTTGTTGGGCACACCCCCCTTCTTTCTTCTCTTTTTTTTTCTTTTTTTTTTTAAACGACATTATGCAATTAATTACAAGCAAGTTACAGATAATTAGAAAAATAAAAGCCTCGCACGGCTTTACAATCAATTCAAAAAAAGAAAAAACACGGGCCAGGCACGACCCAATAATAATTAAGTTAACTTCCTTTCAGCCGCGCTTACTGAAATCGGACAGGACGGCCAACGTTGCGTCTTGGTCGACCTGTAGATGTCGCCACTCCGTCTTCCAAGTTCAGTCGACCCAAATCCGACCAATACCCTCCAGGGTCGAAAGACAAAAGCCCACAGTCCAAAATCCACCTGCGGCTCGCGAGACTAGACTCACTCGCACGACCAAGACTCATGCTTCCCGGAGCATAACCACAATACAATTCAATTGTGCTGCAACACACAGCGTAAGACGAGACTCTCCGACAGGCATCAGTTTCGGAAAAAGGACTGAAATCCTTCCGGGTCGGACCAGAGCAAAACCGCAAAGACAAATCATTCTCCACATTTGCAGAACATTTACTTGTCGCCGGTTCCACAACTCCAGTCACCAACATTTGCTCTAGTTGCGCATCAATGGTAGCCTGATATGGAAGCGGTTGCCTCCTCAACGGTTGTCTTACCGGATGAGAGTCCCCGGTATCAATCCTATGCTGAGTAATCATGGTCCTTCCCAAATCATGGTCAGTGGTCGAGAAAATGCATTCATACTCGACCAACAAATTCCTCTGCCGTTCCTTCACCTCTGCCGAAACATCCTCGGAAACATCTTCCATCAATTTTTCCACTAACTGTGCTTCTGGACGCGACCCTCCGGTCACTTTTTCGGGCGACCCTCCGGTCACTTTTTCGGTCACTTTTTCAAATCGTGCAGGATGCACCCGCAAGTCATGCGCCCTCAAGGATTTCTCGCTATTTGCAAAGCGCAGGTCAGGAAGTGAATCAGCAGTTAACATCGCAGGCTGTTCATTTAAATTCACCACTCGAATGCACATTTTATCATCATTATCATTCAGCACAACTCTAGCTACATGCAGTCCAGGTTGAATTTCTTTCGATTCAGTCATCCATGCTTCAGCTGTGGTCGTCAAATCTCGATATTGCGTTTTACAAGGAATATCGCACTGCGAACGAGGAAGGACAGTTGTCTCCTCTGCAACAATAACCCTGCGACACCAAAGCGAACCATTTCCCTTGACCAAAGGAATGCGGCGTCTACCCACAAAGAGCGCACCCTGACCAAAACCCAGTCGACAGCGGTGTTGTCTCAACCAATCCATCCCAAGCATTGGTTCACCAATCTGGTCAGAGACGAGAAAATTAGTCTCAATAGAAAAGCCTCTAGAAATCCTAATTGGGACATCAACCTGACCCAAAACCCTTATCTGCGTTCCGTTAGCAGCCAAGAGAATGCGATTACTAGGCTGGAGCAGCAAACCATCCACATCAGACGAGGGAACCAGGCTTACCTCCGACCCAGTGTCTACCAGGCACGTTCTTTGCTGTCCGTTGATCACACCATGGATGTAGATCGCGTTGTTCGTCACGCCTGTTGCTCGGTCTCTCGTTGTATGGTTGGTGACGGTCTCTTCGTTCCGCTCGGTCGTCGGCTGACCCGAGTCGCGTTCGTCGTCGTTCCGACGGTTGGGGAACGGTCGACGTTGTCGGCACTGGCGTGCATAGTGCCCTGGGGACCCGCATTTGAAGCAGGTCGACCCACGTCCCAGACTTCCTGATGCGTTACCTTGAGACGGAATGGTCGGCGGAACCATCGGCGCGGAGTTGTAGTTCGTCCTGTTCGAGCTTCGGAGCTCCTCCAGCTGTCGGCAGATTCTTCCTTCCATGTCCTGCTGCCACTTGCGCTGGGCAGTGAAGAAGTCGTCCAGCTGAGACTGAAGCTGTCCTCCGGCGTCGGCCTCCTGAGTTCCTCTTACTCGATCCGCAGGTCTGCGACGATCCTCCAGGTCTGCAGTCTGCTGGTACGCCGACAAGCGTAGAGCTGTTCGGTACGCCTCGTCGATCGTCTTCGGTTCCCGTTCTCTCACCTTTAGAGACAGCTCCCGGTCACGGATGGCTTCAAGGAAGGCGTCCTTCGCAACGATCTCGGTCGTCTCGTTCGACGGCACCGGGTAGGCGAGAACGACAAGTCTCCGGATGTCGTGCAGCAAGTCTCCCAGACTTTCATCAGCCCTCTGTCGACGATAGTAGAGTTGCGCACGAAAAGTCTCAGCCTGACCTTCCGTGCCGTATCGTTGACGGAGTCTCTCGACCAACTGTTCATACGTCACCTCCGTTCGCGCTCCAAAATCCCACAACAGCTGCGTTGCTGCCTTTTCCAAGGAAACACGGAGGAAGTCGACTTTGTCGATTGCCGTCCATCTGTTGTGGCGTGCACATACGTCGAATTGTGCCAAGAACGATTCGAGTGACCCAGTCCCATCGAACTTGGTTGGTTTCATGGTCATCTTCCGTTCACCGACCAAGCGACTGACGCTGTCCAAGACTTTCGTCTCCAAGGCGCTTACCCTGTCCAAGACTTTCGATTCCACGGCGGTCGAGTCTCTCTCAGAAATCAGCAGACTTCTGCGATCCTTCTTCGGCAGGTCATCGAAGTCGATTCTCTCCAGAAAGCGGCTGGACTCGACCTCAAAGTCGACCAAGAGGTCCGTCCTTCGTCCGGCTGCTGGCGTCGAAGTCATCGGGCGGTCAACAGCGTTTTCGTCCATCTCTGCAGTGTTCCACATCATTGCTGAATTTCGCTCCACTGGCTGAGTCCGAATTTCCAAGAAGTCCAACGAGTTCTTCTTTCACCAGTTTGTAACGAGACGTCCGACGAAATTCAATCACTCCACTTCTCGGTACCAGTTTGTAGCGGAACTAGGTTTGGGCAATTAACACCAGGGACCGAACCCCAAACCCTAGTCCTGTCGGAATCGTCCGTCTGTGCAGTCCGGCGTCAACTGAAGATTGACGACTAGCCCGTCAGGCTTGAAACTCATTTATTTACGACGTCAAAGAAGAAACTCGTACTGCAGTTCTCGTTCGACTTCTATAGCGCCAGCAATGTTCGGAGCAATGTTCGGAGCAATGTTCGGAGCACTACCGTCTCAAACCACTGCACTACTGTTCACCGCAATTGTCACTGTAGGACGCCGAGTCGTCTTCCTGTAGATCACCGCTGCCTCGCCAGCGCACGCAGAGAGTCCGTGAAGCGGGTCGGGTTTCGAACCCGATTCAGTGTCGTCGGCGTCGGAAGCTGAACCACTGCGCTCACCCGGTCAGAAGCGTTGGCAGATCCGGCGTTGAATCCTGCCCGTCGTGGCACAGCGACGATCACCGATCCTTCGGTCGTCCGTAGGCGTCGGGTTGCAGAAGAGCACGACCGCGGGTCAAGAATCGAACCCGAGTCGACAGTGTTGCACCGCAAAGGCCTCCAAGCCTTTCGTCGTCGGCAGGCGCTGAATTTCGGCAGCGTCGTCAAATCGTCGTCCTGCTCTCCAAAGCGTTTCTCCTCAGACGATTTCCTGCTGACTGCACCGCGATTCGATCCCGCAACGCTCGACCGACTCGTCTTTCCACTGTGTCACGGCGATTCACTGACTGTTTCTTCCGATCACTGTGTTCCTCGAAGACTGACGGCGGCTGACTCGAAGACTGACTCTCGAAGACTGACTGTTTCCTTCGATGACTCCATCGCTGACTGCCGTGCCTGCGCACGCACTCGTACTTATGCGTCACGAGGCCACGCCCCTTTCAGGTAGACATAGGCTAGGTAGAAATGGGCTAGGTAGAAATGGGCTATGTAGAAATGGGCTAGGTAGAAATAGGCTAGGTAGAAACGGGCTATGTAGAAATGGGCTATGTAGAAATGGGCTATGTAGAAATGGGCTAGGTAGAAATAGGCTAGGTAGAACTGGGCTATGCCTATTGCAGGCAGACACAGATACCCAGACGGACACGGGGACGGTCACTCAAATTAAACTCCATGACCCTGATTTCCAACAGTATCCGACAATAATAGTAGATTATTGGAGATATTAGACCAATAATAGCATTTGATGTATGCTTTTGTTTCATCCTATAGCGGCAATAACGATGTATCTTCGATACGAATATTGGGGATTTTGGATTGGATTACGACAATCGGATTTATATAGTGACCAGTGGCTTTGGGCTGACAATCAGGATGTCTCTTACGTCAATTGGGCATCAGCAAAGCCCTCAGGATCTGTGAGCCTTCTGTTTTTACACATCTACGTTGAACACTAGAATAGAGCTGATTCGCTTTAGACAAAGAGTATGTCTAAATTGCCGTCTTTTGCTCGTATATGTGGCGCCGCACACCGTAAACAGCATTAAGTCGGAGATTACACATCAGAGATATTAGAGAAATAGTAAGTTTGTGATTTTTTTTTCAAATTTATTTTTAAAAAAAATTTCTTCTATTTTTTAAAACTTTTTCCCAAAAGACAAGTAGCCAAGCTATAATAATAATAATAATAATAATAATAATAATAATAATAATAATAATAATAATAATAATAATAATAATAATAATAATAATAATAATAATAATAATAATAATAATAATAATAATAATAATAATAATAATAATAATCTTTTCTTTAATTGAGCGCCTGCAAAACGCACTGCGCTTTACATTTACAAGTTATGCAGTAATCTTAATTAAACTTAACTACTAACTGAACAGACAGCTTTGCATTTACAACGGCGCTAATAGCAGCCTACAAAGCATATCCGCCCAACGGGAGCTCGAACCTGCTACCTCTCGCACTCTTGGCCAGCGTGTTAACCATTACTCTACCGGGCCCCCCCTCATTCTATGTCAATGCTCTTGCTATGCAAATTTTTTTACATTTTATTTATTTAAATTAATTAATAAATGTAATTAAATCACTTTTTTCGTTATATCTTCGGCTAGAATTAAGCTAGAGCGATAATTTTTGTGTCATTTTGATGCCTGAGACAAGGCCTTTGAAATGATGCATCAAACGCAATATATTTAAAATCACCTTAATGCTCATTTCGGTGTGCAGCGCCACATAATTATATGCGTATGAATTTTATTCAGAGGACTCTAATTGAGATTCTAATGTTTCCAGTGTAATTTTGCGACTGTGGAATTCATAGTCGTATGTGCAAGCGAATGCCTTAATTATTCTCTTTTCATCGATAGGCCTATGTGTAAGCCTACCTAAATTTATATATTTCACAATATAAAAGCTATTGACCATCACAAATAATACTTTGATTGTAAGTTTTATACACGTGATAATATTTTCCTACGACTTGAAAGGGTGAAATCCGGCAAAAGTCTTTAAACCTGTGGGCCTTTCTCATAGTACTTTAAAATGGACATTGGACAACCATTGTCCTTATCATCGAACAAGCTTCCTTTGCGTCAAATAGCGGATGATGATGAGTCATGCTTGAAGTCTTTGAGTGGCTACTTCGCTCTAAAACTCAGCCGTTTTCCTAAACGCCTCTAGCCATCGTGAAATCTCTCGGCAATCACATTTGATTTATACAGAACAAGTCGTCAGTCATGATGACAACATTTTGTTTTTCATCGTAGGCAAAGTGCACCGAGCTTTGGACGGATCCCGGTCCAGAGGGAACATGGAATAATCTCGACTGTATGCAAGGACGAGGATACATCTGCCAGGCATACAAAGGTCGATAGCTACTTTTAAATTGTTATTCGTTTAAGGAGTGTCTATCAGCCATTATATTAGTCAGTAAGTCAGTCTGCTTGTCTGGCTAGCCTAACTGGCTGATGGTCAAATTAATATTGAAAATATTCAATTTTTTTATTCTTTTGTCCAAGTTTCAAGCCGGTGTTTGCTAACGGCAGAACTTTAACTTAGCTATTGAGTTCAAGGATGTGATGTATGTCTAATGGAACTTGCTTAATCGGTATCAGAATAGATGATCCTATAAGTATTTATTAGAATGAAATAATGGTTTGATTTCAGATGCGAGTTCTATCATTTCGACCCCACCGACCACTCCGGCCCACACCTGCAAGACTGATTACTACAACTACGGTGGAATCTGCTATCGAAAGATTACATCTGGCAGCAGTTGGTCTTCTGCGCTGGCCACATGTGAAGCAGATGGAGCCACTTTAGCTACGGTTCACAGCGCGGCAGAAAACTCGGCGCTGTACATTTTCGGACGGGACATCGCGCCATTTTGGATTGGATACCACAAGGTTTGGCTAAACCCTAAGGAAGTTATCGAAATAGTGAATACACCTGCAGTTAACTACCTAGTTAGAAAGGCGTGTTGATAGCCATGAAATGTGAAATTGGTTGCCATTGGTGACCGCAATGGACAAAGTTGTTAAGTGAATGTCGCGATGCATCTGCTCCGTAGAATTTGAGACAGTGAAAATAGGCATATAGCATATAACGAAGCTCAGGTAGCCATTCCAAAACAATGAGTTTGAAAATATTGCGACCGATCAACATCATTTATCATTCATTCATTCATTCATTCATTCATTCATTCATTCATTCATCCATCCATTCATCCATTCATCCATTCATTCTATTGATTTATATATAGTGCCCCTTCAACATACCTATTCAGAAGCGTTCCTAACCCAACCACGGCAAAAGATAAAAGACTTGAGAGATGTATGAAGGAAAGTTTTATTGGTCAGATTTAATAAACGCAGCTTTGATGGACGGTACTATATTCGAGAAATCTCGGCAGTGCCTGGCTAATGCTCTACAGTGCAGGTAATGAAACAAAGAGTTTTGATATTGCTGCGGGTCTACTAAATTAAAATGAGCAAAGACTTTTTGGCAACATAAAATGCAACACAAGTGTTTTTTTTATACAGTTAAAGGGTTGGGAAGTTGAAACTCGCACAGACAGGCAATATAACAGGGACGACATTGTTTTTTTTAAGAACGAAAACGAGGAATGGGTTTGGACGGATGGTTGGCCGGACATTTACAGCAACTGGAATGCAGGAGAGGAACCAGGAACAGGAGGAGGATGCGCTTCTTTCAATAACAATGGATACTGGAAAGATGACCAATGTGACAGCAATCTCGCGGCCATATGTATGATTTCAACTGGTACGATGAACATCCACAAATACTTAACCATAGAAACTAGAAATAAGAATGTCGGATAACCAGCTACTGAATACTTATAATAATTATTAATACACATTTTACCTATTAGTCCGATATTGGATATTTTTAACCATACGCCTAGGTAGCTAATTTGTTTGATTGCCAGTGAAACACTGCTTCTCCGTTACAGTAGAAAGACAACATTTTACTTCATTAATCTTGTCTTCTAACCAAAACAAAATAATTAATTATAGCCGTCATTTGTTGTTAGAAAATTTCAAGACTCAAAAATCGGCAACTTAAAAAATGCAAATGGAAATTATTTATTTATATGTTTAAAAAATCAGATATCATAGAAAACGGTTCAAGCGCTAGTAGTGGGGTGACTTCGGGTTCTAACGACCCTCATAAAAAAACATTTAGTCGCGACCGCTATCAGTCGCTCTTTGGATCAAAAGCCAAAGTATCCATTCCAATACATGCAGTTTGTTGGAGCGTTTCTAGAAGATCTGAATCTCGCCTAACCTTGTTCGACATTCCGCATTAAAGCATAGCATTAGCCTACAACTACCAGGTCATCAAACTCAAAGTGATTTAAAAATGAAATAAGTCATATAAACTAAGACTAACGAACGGTTTAAAGGTTAAACTTGCATTGTAATTATAAGTATCCATAGCGCCTTTTTATATGCAAAACGTACATGCATTATGAACATTTATACCAACTGCATGTATACAATATTTGAAAATGCTCTATCCTTAGTGTTCCGCATCTTACTTATTGCTTTACGTCATAGCAACCGTGCCAACAGCTCCAGCTCCTGTGGAAGGTGACTGTCCGACTGATTGGGTGGACTACGGAAGCTACTGCTACTATTTCAGCGCCGCATCTGAAAATTGGCAGCTGGCAAAGGCGACATGCGGAACCAAGGCAGGGTATTACACAACAGGAGACCTGGCATCAATTCACAGCGCTGTCGAAAACAATTTCATCTATGATCAGCTTGAAAGTCGTTTCATAAACAATGCATGGATTGGTCTGTACAAAGACGCTCAAGGTGGGTGATATTTAGACAAAAATGGGATAAACGTACGATTTTGTAGCATCGTAATCGAAGTTGTCACGAGAGTAGAATATTTAATACAAAGTATTTATTATAATTGGAGTCCAATTATTGGACTACAAATTAATCGCAATGACGAGCTATTATTTATTATTATTGCATTATTTTCGTGAACTGCGACATTACTTTCCCTTACAATATTCAGTCATTGATTCACAATATCTTTATAGCGCTCTGCAGAGGAGAGGGAGGTTTTCAATTAAAGTTATGGATTCTAATATTAACGTTATTAGTCACGAGCAGACAAAACAGGAGTGTGCAACAACAAACATACAGAAAAGTAAAACCGGAGAGTGTAATGTTGCTACAGGTTCTCCCCTCAAGTGGTCTGATGGTACTGAACTTCAGTACACTCGCTGGGCTCCGGGAGAACCAAACGACTCGAACATGACTGACCCTCAACTGTGCGTGGAATTGTACGTGACAATGTGGCCAGGAATGTGGAACGACCACCTGTGCAATCAGTACATGCCGTACGTCTGTAAAACGCTAAAAGGTCAGTTACCTTTTTAGGGCGTTTATTTCTAAAAGTATGTTAGACTCGAGCTTGGATTCTACAAATAGACGCCAATCAATAAAGGCCTATAATACTTCAACTTTTCAGCCTGCCTTCGTAGAACTGCAATTAAAATATGTAGGCCCTATGCCGTGAATAAACTCACTTATTACATTGCACTCAATCTGTCATGGATCATGATGTAAATGCGATTACCGATTCGTTAGAATGTTCGCCTTGTAGCATGTAGACCACGGGTTTGAGCCCCTCCTACTCTAAGACGATTCCTGAATAGCCTGGATAGCTCGTGCAAGTCCATCGCTTACAATTACTCGGTTGAAGTCTGGCCATTATTGCACAGTGGCTCTTAACAAAATTAATGACGATAATTTATTGAGAATGCATTGCTGATATCTTTCACGTCTTTTGCTTCAATAGTTTAAGGTAAATGATATTGATGTAATGATTTTGAGTTCCCTACTAAAAGAGCAACTTAGATAAGAAACTCTGTAACTTATTTATTTATTTATTTATCAATCTCTCTGTCGCACCTTCAAGCTCCCTACTCTGAGGCGCCTCCGACTACAGAGCGGACACTGCATCGGAGTTTCACGCCGAAACAATTGCGAGTGAAGGACTTGTGTTCAAGGTCCCTTCGCGGCGGCTTGAGGTGGATTCGAACCTGGAACCCTACGACCTCAGGCACCGACGCCACCACTACCAACACCGCCATGTCACACGGTTATGTACTATTGTACTGTTATATGCTGGGCTATTTTGCGTGATGCGAAACGTCTTGCCTTATTTTCTTGATTCGTAATATATGGCGCACTTACAGCTTCTTCTCATTTTGCTTGACATTAAATGTTGTGAGCAATCTGCATTCCAGTGGATCTACCGCCGACTCCAACCATTCCTCCTATTGGATCTTGTCCTTCGGAATATTACTCGCATGCTTATGGAGATTACTGCTACTACATGGATATCAATAAGGACCTGACGTTCAGGGAGACCCAGGAAGAGTGTGTTCACAAGGGCGGTCGTCATGCAGAAATACTGATGATCAAAGACCCATATACGAACCTCTTTGTGATGGAAATGGTGAAGCAAGTGTCGACGTACAGAATCCAAATCTGGCTTGGTCTTACGAGACCGAATAAAGGTATTACCGCAGAACGATATTGGCTGTGCTCAAGTTATATCGCAGAATGAAGTTCTCATAATTTCGTGTTAGCTCTTATAAGTTAATTTTGAAAAATCATAAAGAAAATTTTACCGGACGTTTTTCTGTGTCGAAGTGAATGCTGCCAAAATGGCAACGACAGTATCAACGACAACGACAAGGTATTTGATATCTGAAGGTTTGTTCAATGTTTGTAGACGCAGAATTTCGTTGGATAGACGGCACACAGCTGAACTTCACTAATTGGGCTCCGGGAGAACCGAATGACAGCGGAAACGAACACTGTGGTGAGATACACAGCGACACCGGAGTTTGGAACGATATGAACTGCGAGATAAATCGTCTCGCCCTCATTTGCCAGATCAAAAGAGGTTAGTCCAATTAATTGGTTAACTATCCGCACGGATGCACCTTACAGCCGACAAGCAAAACACGAACAAAACACGGTTCTGTAGAATTTTGGCCACGTCATTATCATTAATACCACTAGTCCCACGGATACTTCTACTAATAATATTCATATAGCACTTCTCGAGAAAGACTACCGAGAGGAACTCTTAGCACTGAAACCCCGGGAATAGATTTACTTATACGAAGAATACGAAGCTCTTGCTGAAAAAACCGGTTATTAGTGCAGCCGTTGGTGAGGGAAGAAGGTCATTGCAAATGTTGCAATTATAATTATAATGATAGGCCTAATAATTATTGAATATCAAATACCTACTTTAGTCTAGCTTAGCCCTGTCTAGCCAGTCGTGTTAAGCATAGTTTTCTTGTTCAGTTTAGTCTAGCCTGAGTCTTGTTATAACCTGAGTCTTGTTATGACCTGAGTCTTGTTATAACACAGGCAAAACAGTTTAGCTATTAGTTTAAATATTAAACATCCGTACTTTTTGATCCCTAAGGCCAGGGTGAGAATTGCCGGGGGGCTGGGGGGTTTCGACCCCCCCAGTCTTTCTTAGAGCCCCATGTTAAAGTATCTTTTTTACACCCCAATTCCAAGTGGATAATGGTCCAACCCCCCCAGTTATTTTTCCACAATTCTCACACTGCCTAAGGCACAAAGTCCACGGAAAGTAAAGCAATAATTATCAAGTCGTAGGCAAGTGCATGGGCTTATAAACACGTTCATGGGTCTCTCGTGCAATGTTGCTTTTGTTCAACGATAACACATGCTTTTGTATAACCTGTGACTTCACCATAATAGGCACGATACATTGCAATATATATGCACTGTGTCCCAATAAATCGGGGCCCCTTTTTATAATGTGAATAAAACTGGCAAATATTCATCGATTGTCAAAATTTCAAAACTGTTTTTATCCTGAGATATTTATCTACAAATTGGTAATTTATGAACGGCCCTCACTAAAATATTACGTTATAATGACGTCATTAATTTACATATCGAAACCAAATGTCAACAAAAATCGTTAGAGAATGGCGTTCAGCCAAGAAGACAAAATTGTAATAAAATTCTTACGGATAAATAAACATTACGGCGCAAAAAGTTTATTCGAAAATTTCCGGACAAGGGATGGACAGTGAGCGGTATAAAAAAGCTTCTAAGAAAAATTTATTTGACCGTTTCGTCGGAGCGTCGCGCTGGTAACGGTACATAACATTTGAATTCTCTGATGCAAATGACGTAATTGTGACGTCAATATTCATGCCAGAAACTTCATATTTGAATCAGTGTAAGATAATTATATCAGGATAAAAACAGTTTTGAAATTTTGAAAATCGATTTAGATTTGCCTGTTTTATTCACATTATAAAAGGGGGCCCCGATTTATTGGGACACAGTGTAGAACTATAGATGAGTAAGACAGAAATGAGTGGGTCTTCTATTTGTATCGACGTACATGTCTTTAATGATGAAATTTACTATGTACTTTATTGTCTGCTTTTAGAAAACTTGCCTGCACCAACCGTCCCACCAGAACCCGACTCTCCAGATTGTAAGTAGACCTAGAGTTATAATAAGTATAGAATTTGTACATGAAGTAGCCTAATTATAATATTATTATCGACTTTTTCTATCCGGGCAGGCCCTACAAGGCCTACATAGCATCATTAGAAGCGCTGAATCTTGTCCATCTTGATTTATTGCATACAAAGTGCGATTTATTGCATACAAAGTGCGATTTATTGCATACAAAGTGCGATTTATTGCATACAAAGTGCTACATGTGAATCCTCTGGAGTCAAAACGGTCACCAGAAAATTGTGATGGAAGAAAAAAGAAAACAGAAACCTATGCAGGATAATAGGGTTTTGTTTTTCTTCATTTACAGTTTTCTGTGTACGTTCTGGCACTAGAGGTTTCTAAATTCCAGGCAATCGCTAATGCCTGTTTTGCTGAAGAAACCCTTGATATGCCTGCACGAATTTCCGTTGGACTCGCATGCACCTATCTTAATTCGCCATTTCAAAGAAATTCCATGCAGTAAAGCAAACTGCAATTTGAAATACGATGCATTACATGTATGCTATCTGTATAGAGCAATATAATGCACTGCAAGTATGCTATCTGTATAAAGCAATGTAATGCTCTTTACACCTTTAAAATTCGTTGAATGCAGCTAAACAAAATTTGCAATGAAACTGAACTGCAGTCTGACAAAATGAAAATAGCATGCGCTATATAATTAATCATAATCAAAAACCTTCTGTTGAAACTGTCTGGACCTAAGTTAGGCCTACGTTCTTTTCATTTGTGCGAGTAGCTGGAATATACTTGACATCCGGTGAACTTGCTGGCATCATTATCGGCACGATGTTAGGAATGGTGGTCATCATTGGAGTTGGATTCGTCATCTTTGGAGTCGTCCGTGGAGGGCTACCATTTTCCAGTGCAAAGAAGAAGCCAGATGACACAGCCAGTACATACGATTTGCCATATAACAACTACGATGAACAGCCATATGGAAATCTTTCGAGGTCGTCGTCTGTGAAAAGCTCAACACATGCGAATAAATCGTTCCAAAATGGGTCGTCAACGGCTTGAAACTTAGACACGCTGTAGATTATTCACACTAGTTTGCTTTTGCAGCATTTTGATAGGTTTTTATGAGACGTTCTCCACTGCCAGCGATAATACACAGCAAGAGTTTGATGCAATTGTCTGAGATTATAGGAATGTGTGTTTTAAAAGCAGTTCGCTACTTTTCTTCATCAGTTCAGCATTTTATTTTTATTGTTGGTTCTTTATTATTGTTGCTATAAATAGTATTGTTATTTATTTATTTATTTATTTTTTTGGCCCCGAGGTATTTAGGATCCCTCAGGGACTGAGGGACTGACAGGTAGGTCTTGTTATTTTAAGTGTCTCCAGCGGCAGTGAATTCTAGAAACTTGTTATTATTGTTATTATTTTACTTTTATTCTTGTTAGTACCACTACTAGGCCTACTGCTGCTATTATCATTTCTATTAGTAATACCACTGCTATTATTTATTATTGGTAGTAGTAGTAGGCCTATTCCAGCAGATCTCTAGGTTTTTTATTAGATTTTATTTGAATTAAACAAATACAAGTGTTTATTTTGATCATTATTGGTAAAGAATTTCTTTTAGATATTTTCATTGGATCTTAAATCAAAGATCAAATAATCAGTAAATCACCAATCTTTAAACAGCAGCCAAATTTACACCTTACATGGAAACAGCGCCAATAAGGGAACCCAAAGAAATTCACCGTTCGGCTTACAGGGTCGCCTAATTAGACAAACAATAATTATTATTAGACCAGTCGAATGGCATTTAACACCGAAAACCATGTTTAATAATTAATCTCATGGCACAATTTTGAACAATAAACTACAGCTTTTTTATGAACTTGATGCATCTCTCCCCGAATTTTATAGAAAATTTCATTATTTTGGAGAAGCAGAGAATAACACAGGCCTAGTCACTATCAGGTTTAAGCGTTGTAGGCATACGTGTTTCAAGTATCCCCTGCGGCAGTGAAATCTAAAACGCTGGGCCATGCAGTCCGAGGATGAAATATTGTCTAATCCTAGTGCGCAGACTACTTTCATGGCAGGTCTGCCTGTTAAGAAAGCACGTTTGATGACCTTGGACCTCATAATTTTTGACAAAGTCAGTTGACAAAGTTTTCAGGTTATAATAATTATTATTGCAAATGGGTTATTCAGAGTAATGGCAGCAGCAGCTCTCATGGAAACACTGCTTTCGTTTGCGTCTTTCTGCTACTTCAGTAAAGTGTAGGCTACTCTGAAATGTATTCTAGCATGGCTTTAGACTACTGAGTGAGTCGTTGAACAAAATAAATATTAGCCAATGAACGCGCATTATATTATTTTAATTGTCATGACTCTTTATTCGGTTATTGGATCAAACGTTTTAGACTATAATTATTTCAATAGAAATAATTTCGATTTCGAGCGCATAGACTCGAGGTCGTATTAAGGCTTGTGCCAGTGTCACGAAATAGAGTGTCCCCCGTATTAATCGTATCCCCCAAATGAAGAGAAGTCGAAAAAGTTCGCTGCCGCGTGTAGGCTATTTATTTTTCAAAAATAAATTTCCATCTGCTTTGTTTTGAACAATGACACAGGTATGTTTATTCCTACTAGATAATTTTTTTTCTTTGGGTTTAGAGCATTTGGAACATTTAAAACACTTAAGAACACAGAGTAACTAGGCTAAATAAATTCGAGTTGCCTTTCTCTGCGCATTGCTTAGGACACTTAAAACAATAATTAAAGTCACTTTAAATTTGATTACAGCATGCATACATATTTCAACTATGCGCAAATTACACATTTTCAAAAGGGGGCTAGAATGGTTCATCCCCCGGTTAACTCAATCCGGGAATAGATTAATTCATCCCCCCGGATAACTTTCTGTGGGAGAGAATATCACGTGACTTCGGCCCGGGTGCTGTAAAATTTCTCCAATGACCACAACTCTGACAGCTTACCGATTGTCTCTTCTTTCCAATCTAATTTGTCCATCACACATATAATTTTATAAATAATTGCTGATCCCTCAAAACTGCGGTTCCAGATGCTGCAGAACCCTCTGCAGTGTCTGCACCCACCTAAATTCATGGCTGCGTAGACTGAATTACGTTGAAAATAATTTCTCTCTTGAGTGCTTTGTAGTCTACAGGTTTAACAGCTTATATTCATCGTATACTATAGAGCATTATTTGAGTGGATAGAATCCAGTGTAATATATCGATGTTCAATAGCATCGTTACAATTATGTCTGCACCATTAATTATAGTCGCTCTAAGTGAAATCGTAGTAGGCCTATAATTATTTATTTAGCGTATGCAGTTCGCGCTAAGCCAGCATACAGCAGCCTCATCAGCAACATGGAGTGCGGTTAATCCGCCCGGGAAACAAGTTGTTGTACAATGTACAGTCATTAACGATGTGGGACATAGTTTGAATTTCTCCACAGCTGCAGAAAGGGGACGAAGCCTGCTTCCTATAATAAAAATCATTCATTCAATCTGATAGCTA
Organism: Lumbricus terrestris; assembly: GCA_949752735.1. Lineage (NCBI taxonomy): Eukaryota > Metazoa > Annelida > Clitellata > Crassiclitellata > Lumbricidae > Lumbricus > Lumbricus terrestris. The sequence goes on along the minus strand of OX457037.1, from coordinate 56,875,194 downwards.
TATAATGGCTCCTTCTCAAGAACCCTACTAAGAGGCACGCCATGTTCACTATCGTTCATCCACGACTAGAAAGAAGGATTTGAGCAACAGGTAGAAAACAGGAATATCATTCCGGAGCCAGTTTCAAGTAGGGTTTCAAACAACCGAGAATGCTCGGCTCAGCTAGAAGGCTGTTTAACCGAGGAGAGGATCCGAGGAATCAGAGGAATCCCTTAGACGAAGAGCTAGAGCAAAGCTAGACGGGAGGTGAAGTCGAAAACCTGCGACAGAGATCAGTTCTAAGTAGGAGGAGGATTTAGGCCTACTATGAGACACCACCAGATAAAATTATGTGCCGCTATCCTGTATGAGAGTACATTGTATTGTATTGTTTCTGACCATATCTAATGGCTTCTAACGCTTCTTGCAGCAGGACCCTTTCAGAAGCGCTCCCAGTGCGTGCAACTTCGAGAGAAAAGGTAGGTATTTAGACAAGAGATGCACTGCGAGGCAGGACGTCAGTGCAAAAAACAAGCATTTAGGCAGAAACGGGACATAGTTTGGAATTGTGACCAACGAAGCTGTAGGCAGCAGAACGAAGGACCCATTCACGACGCCCTATATTAAGCCAGATGGGATACCAGCGATAAACGAGCAACAGTGATCGAGCTGATCAAGGACAAAATGATGTTGAAGATTATGGGGATAAAACTCCAATAATATTATATCAGACCATTTCTAAGGGCTTCTTAGAGCAGGAGCCTTTCAGAAGCGCTCCTCATATATAAAGCCTACGATCACCAGAGGCCTGTTGGTAGGCCTATAAAAACCTTACATTGTTGATAGATATCTATTGTCTCTTTTTTCCAATCTAATTTGGCGATGAAAAAGAAAAGTTGGAATTTCGGACCAAGACAATAGCAAACCGGCCTAAGGCTGATACGGTGTTTCGTTCAAATCTGAAATTCGGACGATTATAAGTGGAGGGCGGAACTCTTGACACGTAAACGACAGTCTGCTTGTATTCTTCAGAGACTCCCCTTAATCAAGCTACTGATAAATCTGTTTTGGCAATCGGGTCCAATAGTCCTATTTGTCTTAGCGTTTAGTTACTAGTCGACGACAGAAGGAGTTGACGATGCACTTGCTATGATTAATTACCGTTTTCATCAGTTAAACCGGAGTTTGTTTGGATATGGATTTGTCCGAGCGAGGATTTCGGGTTTTCTTTGGGATTGTAATCCTGAAAGCATTTCACTTAGGTAAGGATATAAACAAATAATATCGAAAATGACAAAGTCACCGGGAGGATATGATTTTTGCTCCAATATCTTTTAGGCTATTTAAAGAGGTGCTGCGTAAATTCAAGATTACAATGATAGACACAATTAATTTTAATCACACATAAATATGGCTACTTAGTAGATTATGTTTCAACGTTTTCACGTGCATATACTGGCGTATGTTTGCATGTTTCCAAAGATTTCGTGCAATGTCTTTAGCACCTTTCAGAGGAGGTGTAGGTCTATCCACTAATCTCTTGCTTATCGAAAAATATTGTTTAGAATAATTATCAGAAAATAAAATGATCATCCGAGTCGAATGAAGCAGGAAGTATAATACAATACATATACAAAGGAAGACTGTTCCACGAGCAATATCATAAATACACGTTGATGGGCGGAAGCATTGTTTCTCGACGACCCTGACATCACTAGCTGAAATAATTTATGCAAACCTCTATATGTATATTTTCCCATCTTTGTTTCTATGCTGCAGTGCCATTGGTGTCCGGTGTCTGTGACGCACCATGGTTCCAGTCAGACGAAGACTGTTACTATGTTAGCCCCAATGAACAGAGTGAACAGGTGGCATCGTGGCACCAAGCACAGAGTTATTGTCTACAGAACGGAGGATACCTTGCCACCATCAAAGATATCGACGAAAGAAGATTCATCAGCAACACAGTCAGTAGTGTCGCAAACCAGAAAATAAATAATAATCAAGGCTATTATAGCTGTGAATTGTGAAAAATCTAAAATTACTTCTTGTACCGCAAATAATTATTATCATAGTAAATAGGCATAATTTATAGCCTAAGTGATGTGGCTGGATGATGCGTATAGAATTTATTATTAATGACACGAACACAACCACGCATCATCCAAGGCACCTTATATGTCTTATTGTATGAACATATTGTGTTCATATAATAATCAGACATATAAGGTGCCTTGTGCCTTGCGACCCCTGCAGTTCCATTAGTATACGGTCTGTTAAGCACATAATGTTTCTCAGTTTAACAGACGCTGCTTAAACAAACAGTAAATTATTAGCTTGTATAAAATTCCGTAGGCCTATATAATACTACCGTGTGCATAATCGGAAAGCAATTTGGGATCGTAATCGTAATACTATGGCATTCCCAATTCATGTCTATCTTAAATTCTTAACACCATTTGCCAATTGCAAGTTTTCTGTTAAAGATAATTATTATCAATTCTTCCACGTTGTATGAGCTACTGTTTTTATGGTCCATCTTTATGCTCGTGTTTCAGACAGAAGTTGGAAGCTACAACGGAGCTCTTTGGATCGGTCTAAATAAACTGGAGGATCGCATCAACTACAAGTGAGTTAGCCTACCGGTGTTGAAAGCGTCAGTTTTATGAAAATGACAGAACAAAGTGTAGCTACCACAACCGTAAATCTTCCTGTGGACTATATTACGCAATACACACTGAGCACCGATTTAAAAAAATCACTTTTCTGAGGAATAAAAGTAGCATAACAGTAGCCTACTTATTAACATCTTCAAAGTATGCAGTAGGCCGTATTACAGATTTATAGTTACTGTTGACTGGAGTACCCTATAGGCCCGGCCTTAGGGCAAGGCGAGCGAGGCAGACGCCTTGGGCCCCGCGCTTCCAGGGGCCCCGCGCTGCTGGCTATAATTTCTCCTTTGCCGAGACTGACAATGGTTTCGTGGTATAACAACCAAGCTTATGCTTGAAGTCAATTGTGACACATGCGCTCAAAACCCGTCGTTTGACGTTTTTGACTTTTTTGTTCCGTTATATTCTACAGTTATTCTGCTTCAAAATGCTTTTCACAGAATGAAAATATCTTTCTTCTAACTGAAGATAACTGAAATTATATTCGTTCGATTCTGTAACTTGTAGAATCACAACAAGGGAGAAAGTTGAGCTCAAAGTTTCAGCACATTTGTGTCATAAAAGTCCTTAGTAACCATTAATTAAATATTCTGCAATTTTGCTGGTCAATAAATGGGTATATTATGTATCGAATACAGCAAACGGCATCCAATTCGAGCAATTACTTTCCACATTGGGACTGAATTACAGGCAAATGCTGAATTACCGAAGACGAATGAATGAGTCAGTGAAATAACATAGGACAAACAAACGCTTCCAAGATCGAGTAGCCTACTCGGCCAGGAGCGACATAATATCGAACCCTATGAGTGTAATATTTCAAACACACAATCAACCAGGCACTACAAGATGTGGACCTTTGTCCATTTATAATGTAATTAATGTAAACATTGCAACTGATAAGCAGCGTCTTACGAGTAGGCCTATCGGCTCCCTCAAAGAAATATTTACCTAACAGCTTAGTCTAGAGAGAAACATGAATAAAACAAGACAATTGCGTCCGATTCGCCTACAATTTGAACGTAGCATGATAACTCATGCAAGTCTTTTCAATTCTTAAAAGGAATTTTTATTAGGACTATCTGCACACATAGACACTAATATTGTTCCTATTCATTATCTCGTACACACATCGCTCGAACGCGCAAACACTGTAGGTAGAGTAGATCAGAGCCGATTCAATTTGCATCAAGTTACCAAAAACCAGTGCTAATCAAACTTCCTATAGATCTATAATAATTATTATGCTGGGTGGCCACTGAGGGGTGGGCTGTGGATGCGTGGATTGCCAGTTTAGCCATGTTTGCCAAAGTAATTGACCGCTTCGTTGAGCTCGATCTCAGTACCTCTCATTCTACAAGCCAGCGTGTTATCCAATGAACTACCCCCCTAACGAACAATCAACCAGGTTGCGCTTATCACAATTTGAGCAGTTTACAAGACGTTCGCTATTTCCTATTTAACGATGTAAAATAATATTTATACAAATTCTTTCCAAAGCTAACGCTACTTGTAGGCCTGAGTAAGAAAAGGAGCAACAGAACATTTTCGGGTAGGTGCGCATGCGCAGTATCGAAAGTCAGTCTCGTAAACCAATAAGACTCTCAGAAAACTGGGTCGGAGGCGTGGTTTGAGACGATGTCAGGTGGGAATTAAAGATGCTAAACTTTATAGCCAAACTTTGCCACATTCAAGTAGGTGGCAAAATTTACCAGAACCGTCTAATATCATATTTTATGGTATAATCTATCACGCGGTACACATGGCTACAAGAAATAGTCAGGTCAGCTTATGAAAACTCGGTCGTTCATGGCGAATTTTAGCTTTGAAAATAGGCTATTTGAGACCAAGATTCAAAGCGAATTCTTACACCACATGCGCCAAAAGTCACTTTTCATCCACTAATCATTTGAATTCAACATTTTTATTGTAGATATTGAAAGTAGACATATTTTAAAATAATAATACACTATAAAACAATTTTTCATATTTTTGACCTCTGTCGCCTGTTTTGCCTTTTATCTCTCTATCTAGATCGCGGCAATCGACGGGAAAAGAAAGCTTGTGTCACAATTTGTCACGTAAAGAACGAAATTTCTTCACAGCTAGCCTACCTTTTTTTAGCCTAGGCCTGCATGCAGAATTTTCTACACAAAACCGAAATTAACTCATTTTGCTTCAAATTCGCAAATGGACGTCCTCACACATTTTTGCAGGAGAGGGCAAAACACAATGCTAGTGGTGACTTTTTTAGCGAGAGCTTAGAAAATGCAAAACAGAAAATTTAGAACACGGATATTTTCATAGAGGTGTCTACAATAATGTAAATCTACTTCGTGAAGAATTAGCATCATTAGTGCTCTGTCATGGCGCAAAGAAATTTGTCAAAAGCCCAAACGTAGGCCTCAGTTGTTAAAATGTTCTCAATTTTCTCTTGTCCCTAAGTGCGGGCGTTGATGATTAAATTTGCCTTAGGTCTACTTAAATAGGCATAGGCCTACACAAGGTAGTAGGGAAATCCATCTAAGATGGATCGCTTCATAAGATGGGAGTCATGGGACACATCACATTCTATTGCTGCCGCTATTCGCAGAGGAAGTCACTGTCAAGAGTTGCGAATAACATATCACGCATATTAATTAGACTCTACCTAGCAACTGTTAAAACATGTTAATACTTAGATGCTGCTGTCTTTATTTGATTGATAGGCTAATTGAAATTTTTCATGTTCGACGATGCTATTTAGCATTATTAGGCCTAAATTTTCCCAATCGGACATTATAGAAATTATTATCCTATCTTATGGATGCTTAAGTTGGGACATATTAGTAATTGTTTTTAATGACAATAATATCGCATTTTTGAAAAATTGCTATTATTTTACATGCATCATTTGAAAGTCAAATGTGTATAGGCCACATCAGTGTGGCTTATTATAAAATAGTGCTGTTAGCTCAAAAGAAATTTGTGAAACAACGTTAAGTGTCCCATCTTAGGTGACTCTCCTCGACCAGTGTCGTAGCTCTATATAATTGAGAGGCCATGCAACTGTGTAAATTTATGCTTGAGGAACCGATGCTGCCTTGGGCCTCGCAAACCCTAGGGCCGGGCCTGGTACCCTATAAGACTAGACCTTCGTAAACACCTATAGGCTATACATAGTTCTGTAGCTAATTAATTCCAATTAGCAGATTTCCAAAAAGGTGTCCCGGTTTTTGGTAGCTAGAAAATGATCACCTAGCATAGAAAGAGGCAATCGGAATATAGGATCATACAGTACACTATGTCATCATGCATGCATGTAGTCTAAAGTATAGGTTATGTGTAGTCTATGTGTGTATAATGCATGCAAATGAAACATTGATATGCAAAATTATGCATGCAACAATGTTTGTACAAGTGTTCTTGTATGTAGCCTATGTATGCATGGTTGTGCGTATCGTATGTCCATCTGCATGCTTACGTGTGCCTGTGTATGCGTGTAGTCATTTTGTTTATAAGCCTGTCATCTTATAGACAAATGTTCTTCCGAGCCTCTGATTTTCATTCCTATTCCACAAGAAATTCTAGTTCGTATAGACTACCATTATTTTGCTCATACAAACACTCGGCTATTTTCAATCAGATATAAGGTGTCAATATTTGGAGCAGTATCCTCTCAGCCATATGTTATTCACAAAGTCCGCACATTTTCAAGAAATACCTACGTTCTTGTGCAATGAATCAGACTGATTGAATATCTGCTATGTTATATTGGGTTAAGTCGACTTCTTATAAATTAGGTTTTTCCATTACCTTCGTGTAAATTCCTTCTCTGATTATTTTGTGTTTCTGAAACGATTCAACTGGCTGTCATGAACATTTGTGCTTTGTACTTCTGTGATTACTGGGTGGCCTTAATAGCGGGATTATCCATCCCTTCTGGGTCTCCACTTAATGACCACTAATTTACTTAATTCCTTTGTTTTATAATAATTGCTTGTGTGGTATATTCAGGAAAATAAAATTGAATTGAATTTATTGTGTGCGCGTAGGAGTGTAATTTCAAGCGTTATGTCAATCTTAAAGGCACGTCTATTTCAGCAGCGCTTGCATCCATATTTCCTTGCACATTCGACATACCCTCTGATACTAAACAGCGCTCTGGAATAAGCCAGTGCCCGACGCTTGGCTTTAGAACAGCACTTCATAAATTTACACTTTACATTTACAATTACGATATAACTGTTGTTGTATTATTGAAACAACAGGTGGACAGATGGCAGTACGTCAGAGTTTCGTGACTGGGCCGTGGGTGAGCCTGATGAAAACAGCAATGGCATGTGCGTCTACCAGCTGACCCATCCGCTGCAAGGTTAACGTTTTACTTCGTAGAAACAACGCACGAATAGTACGTGCATTTATATAGCGCCACTCTGTAATAAACTGTAGACAGCGCAGGAGTCAGACAATTTCATATGAATACGAATAAGATGTTGAGACCTAAAAGGACGGTGTAGATTTATAAGAGAGAAAATAACTCTTAGATAAAAGGACGTGTAGTTAGGCCTACCTATGCAGATCTCGTTTTTAATTTTTTGCTGGCATTATTTACACCTCTCAAGTGACTTCTTAAATTATTGCATAAATCATTATACTTTGTTTCTCGCTGTTGTTACCTTGTCAATGTAGGTAAACAAACATCATTCTAATTTTGGTGGGGCGTTTGATAAAATCACAAATTCAACTCATGATTTGGATCTTTCGGGTCTAACATCTATACAAGACTTGCTAGTTTTCCCAAAATGTTTCCTATAATGTGAGAAAGCGTTCTGCGTAGACTCATCTGCGATGACTATAGTTCTACTTTTCCTGAATGGCATCTTTTTGATTTCTGCATCCTTATTAGGCTATAAACGAAGTAGCCTAACCTCTGATAAATTATTCACCAGATGGTGTCGATGATTTATTAAACTTCATTCCATCCTCAATTCCTCATGTCGTTCACTCGTATAAGGTTGTTATCAAATAAATACATGCAATTTTGTTCTTTTCAGATTGCTTCACGCATGATCCGGGTGTCAACACCATTGATGGCCTTTTTGGCCATCCACGCACTGAGAATCGTCCACATACTTTCTCTTTTAATTACCTAGTGGGGATGAATGACGCCGATGGTTCGGCCGAATGCCAGTCAAGATGCTCAGCCGAACCACCATGTTACTCTTACACTTTTATATCAAACAGTTACACGACCAACTCAACATGGATGGGAGAATGCATGGGCAGAAGCGATGAGTACGATGTCAGCGAACCGTTTCAATACGCCATAAGTGGAGTGAGATTCACCTGCGGCGAAAGCGGTGAATATAATATCAAGATCACTTCAAGAGCTATGGGAATCTTATAGCCTACAAACATCAGGTCCGCATGCCATCAGCTACAGTCGGTGTCGTAGCCAGGAATTCATGATGGGGTGGGGGTGGGGGTGGGGGGTTATGGCCTGACCGGATGCCCTTTCTGACACCAATCCAACAGTATTACAGTAGGCCCTAAATAAAACGGGAATAAAGTAGCAAAGGGAATAAAGTAAGAAAAACAATTGTTACTGCAAGCGATTGTTTTTGCTTGTTCTTATTTAAGTGGATAAATAACGTTTACAATAACTTGTTTCCTAGGCCAATAAGGTTTAACCCCCGAAACGCCACCCCTTGTCTACGCCACTGGCTACAGTGCTCTGATAAGTAGGCCTAAGTGCTTGCCTGATTAAAAACTTTACAAACAGAAATAATGAGCTACTGGCAATTATACCCTGTACCACAACTAGCCTAAGCCTTATTCGCTGCAGTTTCAAACCCTTTTATGAATTCTGAATTTGCTTGAACACCAAAGAAATAGGGCCTATCTACACAATTAATGATGTTTTGAATGGTGGCAAAGAATCTGAATATTCAGTGATTCTTTTTGTTTAGGGTATTGGTACGTCGGTAATTGCGGGGAGAAGAGAGGATTCGTTTGTAAGAAGCCTGTTGACAGCTCAACAACGCCAAGTCCAACGAAACCTCCAACGCCAACTGTTCCAGGCTTCTGTCCAGCAGGATACATCGACGGAGGAGGTATGGAGAGATACATGCAAAGCTAAAAGCGTGTCTGGACATTTAGTTCCCACATTTTTCGTCAAAACTCATCACTTTCACTTTCAATTTTCATATAAACTTTTATCAAATTTAATTTCATTCGGTATTTTTGTCAAGCATGCAGCAAGTGATCCTTAGGCATAGGCAAAGTAGGCAGTTGCCTAGGGCGCCGCAGTCTTTGGGGGGCGCCGCGGCACCGGCGATTTTTTATATTTTTTTTACACTTAATTCTTTTAAACTGAAGACTTTGGAAGGAATTTAAGATAGTTACTGATTTCATTGCATGAATTCAGCCAGGCCTAATTAAATTTCAAGGACTGCATAAATTTATATCGACTAATAAAATTAGATTTTACGGTATTCTTTACTCTGTGCTTTGTAGTCGACCCGGACTAATACTGGCATAGTGACATCTTTGGACTGAATATGCCAACAACTGAAGAATTGTTGTGTTATTTATAGTTGTTGCGTCTGGTGTGAATCTTTTGATCTTAAAAATTAAATGATATCAAACCAGGGCTGTAATCAAGGGTATACGGCGTATACTCACCTCCGCCGAAAAATGGCATCGTATAGGCTACTCACCTCCCGAAAACCAGGATATACGCGGGTAAAGCCAGGATACACGGGTATACGCGAGTAAATCATAGTAGGCTACATGCGGTTATTTAGGTGTATTTTTAAAAATGAAATTCGTAACGAAAGACTAAAAAAGATCATCAGATTTTTTCGGACGGGAAAAATGGGAAATGTTTCGTCGTCGAATGACTAAAACAATAAGGTCATCAGAAATTTCGCACCCAAAAAGTCGATTTTTCTCCCGGTCAGCGTATAGGCCTACTCACCTCAAAATGTACCGGTACAGCCCTGTATCAAACCCTATGATTCCACGAAGCGTCAAAAGTTATCGTGTGCCCAAAGCCGTAAGAAAAAACAGAAGACAGATGTTAGAATAAAAAGAAATAAACCTACGGGTCGGTTTCCAATTATCTAAACAAAACTGAGACAACTTTATCTGTCAATGTTAGCGCCCAGTCCGACCCAGTCGTCAACTGTAGTAGGCTAATTCAGACTACGCGACGCTGAATTTCGATAGTAAAAATCAGAAGTGGCTTAAGGCACGGGCAAAGCAGGCAGTTGCCTAGGGCGCCAAATTCTAGTGCGGGGAGTCATTTGCACAAAATGTATGTTAATGGGCCTTTTTCACTTTTAGCCATTGTGCACGAAATTGAATTTTATCCAGCCTTCAGTGTACTAATAACAAAAATATAAATTATTCAGCTGAGTGTAAAGGCTCTGGCTGGTTCATCTTTGGATTTTGACGTGGGCTGAACAACTTAGTTTGAGTGGGTATATGAGGGCGCGAAATATAGGCCTATGCTTTGCCCAATGCATGCTTTGCCTATGGCGCAAAATGCATGCTGGGGCGCCAAATGCAAGCTTTGCCTAGGGCGCCATTTTAGCTAAGGCCGGTGTCGCGTGACAGAGTCTCCCCCCTATAAGTCTCCCCCCGGAGACTCTATTTCGAAACAGATTCTCCCCCGGAGGATCTGTTCCAGAATAAATTCGCCCCCCAGAGACTATATTCTGAAATAAAGTCTCAGGGGGGAGAGAACATTTCCTCCGTCTACGAAACAAAGTCTCCCCCGTTGAGCGTGAAATCGGCTACAGTCGCATAAAAGTTATAGATGAGCTGGTTAAACGGTTAGTTTATGTTGCTAGACTATTTAACACGAACATATAGATACTTTTACATCAGAAAAATGTCTTCCAATGCAGATTTTCAGCCAGGGGAGACTTTGTTTCGAGGGGAGACTTTGTATCGGGGGGAGACTTTATTTCGTGACACCGGCCTTGCTGATTTGATATTTATTTAACTAACTACATCATATTAATAAGTCACCTACATCATAGGGACAGAAACGAAAAAGAAGGTACTACAGACATGCATTTTCAGCACTCTGTTATACGGGTGCGAGGCCTGGGTGGTAACGAAGTACATTGAACAAAGACTTATGGCCTTCGAAAGAAAGTGCTACAGGAAAATACTAAGAATAGGGTGGATGCAGAAGGTAAACAACACAGAACTATACAAGCGAGTGCAGTTAAAACAAAACATCATGCAGAAGCTGATCAGAAGGAAACTAGGATTGTTCGGGCACATCTGCAGAATGGATAACAGCAGGAAGATCAAAGCACTGATGTTCGGACGAATGGATGGGACAAACAAGAGAGGAAGGCCTCATAGGGAATGGCTCGACGACATATCCGATTGGGGCAAGGCCCCGCTTCAGGAGCTGAGCGGAACGGCGCTGGATAGGAGAAAGTGGAAGGACCTGGTGAAGAAGGCATCGGACACCTACGGGCGCTGAGCCCACGGTTGCTGATGATGATGATGATCATATTAGACCAGTGTCTCACGAAAAAGGCATCAATAAATTTAACGATAACAGGCGGATAGATTGAAACAGATTTGTAGCGAAAAAATTGAGGCAGGACCATACATTTTGTATATAATAATTCTAGACCATAATGAATGTAGTGTATTGTATTTAAACATTGATAAAGCGCCTCTAGTAGGGTGAACCGTTCAGAGGCGCTCCCAGTGCGCAAGGTCCCGCGAGAAGAAGCAGGTTTTGAGCAGAGACAGAGCAGAGGAGAGACTTACAGAAAGAAGTGTAGAGCGAGCAAAAGGAGAAAGAGCATTCCAGAGAGAAGGACCAATTGAGACAAAAGATCGAGACTGAATGTGTAACGTAGTCTAGGCTATCTACTACTTCCACAACTATTCCTGTATTGAAGACTCGTTGGCACTATTTATTTATTAGCTTTTGCAGTGTCCGTCCAGCCACTGAACAGCAGTCTTATCAGCCACATGCAATGCGGTTAAACCACCCGGGAAGCGAGTTGTTTTGCACGAAATGGAGTATCCCCGTATTGATCGTATCCCACAGATGAAGTGAAGTTGAAAAAAAACACTTTCGCGTGTATTTAATGTTGCAAATTAAATTTTTCCATTGCTGCAAATTAATTTTTCCATTTCCATAAACCTCGTCACTTTTAGGCTTTTTGGCCCGGTAAGTTGATAGGCCTAGATGTCGATTCTTTAAAAGTTGACAATAATGTAGATCACTTTTGATGTCTTCGATTTTTTCTTGCCTTTTTCCAGGTAACAAGTGTTTTAAGATCGTTGTGAAATCCTTTGAGGAGGGCGTCACTTGGGACACAGCCGTGGAACTATGTCGTGCTGAACCAGGAATTGCTCCAGATTTGGCCAGCATTCGTTCCGAATACGAAAACGGTCAGTACTGAACAGTCACATAATAATAATTATGTAGATTGAATGGTGATCTTGACATTTGCCAACATATTTTTAAAATTTAAGGAGAGGGGTTAGTTCAATCGACAAAAATTAATAATCGCGGGCCAGCGCCTTAACGTCGTATTCTGGAGCATATTAGAATTCAATCATGGGCGGAGTTTATCAGGTATCAGGGGCTATGTGGGCTAAGCCCCCCCAAGAAGACCCAGATTCATTTTTTACCGTGTAAATGGTATCTTTTTCCGGGCTTAGCCCCCCCTCCAATAGGGCTTTAGCCACCAAAAAACGGAAACCAAACTTCGCCCATGCATTCAATGACTACATTAAATTTTGCTTCATCGTAGCGGAAATTACGATGCATCTACGAGACGAATATTGGGGATTTTGGATTGGGTTACGACAGTCGGATTTATTCAGTGACCAGTGGCTTTGGACTGACAATCAGGATGTCACCTACCTCAACTGGGCAAAGGATAGGCCTGCAGGAACTTTGGTGAGTTTTCTGTATTTAAACATAGTTTATGCGGCCTACACAATTGTTTTGAATACTAGATTTGTCGCTCTTACGGTAATTCAGACCTCGCATAAACAATAGCGGTCTAATTCTTGTAGTCCCCTTTTCTTATAGGCATACAGAAGACTCAATTTAATTTCTTTTAACATTAGAGATACAAATTATTCTTGGGTAATAATTATATAGGCCCAATTCCATTACAGTGATTACACTATAATAGTGCACCGGTTTACATAAATTACTATAGCCTAATGCGCTTGCGACATTTTTATGCGCGCTGCTTCCGGCGATAAAACTCCAATATTGTCTTTGGCTAAAAAGAATGATTCTCAATCTAGTGTTCAAAGCTGTAAAGATTTACCGATAAGACCTTTCATAGAATTAACTAATAGCTCACCAATGATCATGCATTATTTTAATCATAGCAACAGCATTTGCTTCCTTTGCCCAGAATATTTTGTTAATGATGAATGTTCATTATGATCCATGATGTGCCGTGAGGTCCCGAATGCACTTTGGTGTTGGGGGAGTTTCTCACTTCCAATCAGTCAGTGGGTCCCTGGACATGAAAAATCACCGAGGTGCTTGTCCGTCACGACGTCACGAATAGCGCAATTGCAAAATCCAATATGGTCGCCACCGGCCATATTGGAAAATTAGTCTTTATTATTTCTTACACGGTATGCACGTGTAATAACTCTAATAATACTGACTCAGGTATGTAGAATTCATTTCTGATATTGATTAGGCCTATGCACAAATTACTGAGTCGGATGCGAGTCCACATTGAATTTTTTTTAATTTACCACCATCTTCACTTATACACTCCGAAGTCTAAAAGCACCAATTTTGTAATAATCGCAACATTTTTTGTCAATTGTTCTTATGAAAAACGTGAATAAATCTTGTCTTTCGTAATAGGCAACGTGCACCGAACTATGGACTGAACCAGGACCAGCTGGGACATGGAATAATTTCGACTGTTTACAGAGACGAGGATACATCTGCCAAACATACAAAGGTCTATTCGTTATTATTCATTTAGCCAGTCAGCCAGTCAGTCAGCCAGCTAACCAGTCAGTCGGTCGGTTTTCTCAGTTTGTCTAGGTATCCGTCTGTCTGTCGATCTCTGCTTGTTTAATATTATTGTGACTTTCAGCCAAATAGAGAAACAAATCTTTATCTGCTTGGCTGAAGATCAAAGTAGTACTGAACATTATAATAATTATGCAACTCTCAAAGCGCTTGCAAAGTCCGAGTTTTAACGTTTCCTAAACAGACAATTATTTTGCCCCGCAAGTGCATTATTTTTTTATGGAAACAAATTACGAGTACAGTAATAAAATTATGTGATGATTGCGGAAGGCTACTATTACAGACCTAACGTAAAACAACTCAACAATTAATTGTCGACTTTCTACTTATTATTATAATTGTTGAATAAACGACAAAATTATTAGGTTGGAGAAATTTTACTGGTGAATTGAATATAGGTCTAATGAAATCGATAGGCCTACCTGCGCTGTGTGAAGAATAAATGGTAATAACCGGTATTTATGGACTCTAGTTGTTCCTCCTATAATTACGAGCTCATCCCAGATTTATCATTAAGAATTTAATTAAGAATTTAAATCAACGCTGCTTCGATGTTTAAAGGTTATAATACTAGACATAGTCATAAGACATTTTTATTGACCCCAAGTCAATTATACATAGGCCTACATGCTTAAATAAGTGTAAAGTAGCCTATAAACACAATCAGCAAGAAACAAATCCTCATAAGGAGTAGGCAGTCTGCCTATACTGGTCACGGCGTAATGTCAATACTCATTTGGATTTATCGTTATTCCTTCTAGCGTGTTTGAAACATAATTTGTGTAATATAGAATAATAGATGATGGCTTGTTTCAGATGCGAATTCTATCATTTCGACCCCACAAACCACACGCGCCTACAGCTGTAAGACTGATTATTACAACTACGGTGGAATCTGCTATCGAAAGATTACATCTGGCAGCAGTTGGTCTTCTGCATTGGCCACATGTGAGGCAGATGGAGCCACTTTAGCTACGATTCACAGCGAGGCAGAAAACTCGGCACTCTACGTCTTTGGAAGCGACATTGCACCATTTTGGATTGGATACCGAAAGGTATTACATATAATATGGCCTAATGAAAGTTCTCAACATCAGGCCTATTATTATGCTACCTAGTAAGAATTGCATGGTGACAATCATGAATTCTAGGATCGATGGTAAATGATGATAAAGATGGTGTTTGCAAAGATTATTTAATAACATATTATCACGGTTCATCATCATTGCTCTGATGAGCAGAGAATGAATCGTGTATTACAACTTGAGATGCTAAATATAAATATAGGTCGAAACCTCGTTCATCTGAAGACTTTTTATATTGACATGAACACTAAATGAAAATCCCTTTACAGCTCAGAATAATTGGAGAATTGCACAGAATAACACATCCAGGGTTAGACATTGAAGATTGGACTTTAACCTATAGGCCTAGGTACATTAAAAGTAACGCTGTTCTGATTTAACAGAATGAAAACAACGAGTGGATTTGGACGGATGGATGGCCTGATGTTTACAGCAACTGGAATGCAGGAGAGGAACCAGGAACAGGAGGAGGATGCGCTTCTTTCAACAACAATGGAAAATGGAAAGATGACCAGTGCAACAATAGTCTGGCAACCATATGCATGATCTCTACTGGTATGATGACCAAACAACATATTGTGCAACCTTTTATTTAATTGGTGAAGAATACATTTTTGATTGTTAACTCGGTTTCGGATCTATGTTTAGTCATAGATTCAACTAACTTATTTGAACAATTGTTAAACACAGACCTAGTGTTTCCATCACAGTTTATACGATAATCTTAAACTATTCTTTGCTAATAAAGTTTTCAAATGCGAATTTGTAAACTTTGCAATAGAACAGATTAGCGAAACGTAAACTTATTTTAAGGAACACTTTAAAAATGTCAGAAATTATATTCTTTTCTAATTGCATTTGAAGGAAAGACCAACGTAAGCCTAAGTCTATCTGTTTTAATCAGATCGACATAAATTCTTTGAGTGTTTATAATAGGGCAACTCATTGCCTTAAATCTGTCAATATTCTGCCTCAACTAAAGTACACTCGACGAATGTTATGTGTTTGAAAAAATGAGCAATGCCATAGAAACTAAAACTAGTGAACGGTTTAAACCATGTAACTAAACTGAGTGCAGAGTTTTTTCCTCTGGAAGACATGCATCCAATATAGCAAAATTAATGCATGCAAAGTGAATAACTACTCGTCTTTTGAAAGTAAGTAAGATGGACAATAATGAAGCTTCCCGTTATGCCCCGGTATCCCATTATGCCTCGGTCTCCCCCATGTATTTGTCCCCCCTTTTTTGGCGGCGAAAATATAAATAATATTTCGTCGAGATGTGGGCGGATGACTAAAAAAAAAGGTCATCAACTTTTTTGGCGGCTAAAATATGGTCTCCCCTATAACAAATACATGCAAAGTGAACATCTACTCTGCGAATATAAAGCTGCTTTTAACTTGCAGTACTATGTTTGCAATTGTAGTTAATCGTTTATCTTTCGCAGCTTATTATTGCCTTGTGTTGCAGCAATTGTGCCAACGACTCCTGCTCCCGTGAAAGGTGTCTGTCCCACTGGTTGGATGGACTTCGGTAGCTACTGCTACTATTTCAGCGCTGCGTTCGAATACCTAAGTTGGCAGATGGCAACGGCGTCTTGCCACAACAGGGTAGGGCCTTACGTTGCAGGAGATCTGGCGTCAATTCACAGCCCTGCAGAAAACACGTTCATATACGAAAATCTAAAAACCCTCAGCATCAGCAACGTTTGGATTGGTCTATACAAAGACGCTCAAGGTAAGCTTATGCGAAATCTTGGCGACTTGGAACGAAGCCGTCATATAAAATCGTAGTCCTCTGATTCTTTGCCAAACAAACTCCGCCACTGGTTGTTCTCTGCCAGTGCCAGTCCCAAGCCTGGATAAAGGAGGAGGGCGACACTAATCATCTTTGATATGGCGGTGTCGTTAAACATGTAACAAGCCATTCTTTGCCAACCGGACTACGACCACCATTGGACTGCTCTTTTCGACAACCGTTGCCCTTCTGACTTGATAGGCTACTTGACTTGCTCGTGAATAAGCTGGTGCTCTGCGCTTCACTTTCGAGTGACGCTCTCAAAATAATATTATGGATACATGTTGAGATTAGGCTACGATTACGATTAATACATGTTGTCACAAGAACAGAATATTTTATATCGTGAACTTGTTGTGACATGATAATCAGTCGTCCTTATAATAAGTTCACATTGCATTTACATGTATGAACTGTGGTGCGCAACCGGCAGACGGTGCCCTCATCTTGACACCCGTGCGCTCAGCGTCTGCGGGGCTTCAATCACGCCTTCGACCTCGGTGCGTGATCTGGGCGTTGTGCTGGAGTCTGACTTATCCATGAGGCGCCATGTGGCTAGGACGGTCAGCAACTGTTTTCGCCAGCTCCGTCTCATCAGGAGCTGTATCAAGTCCTTGCCTTTCGAGGCCGCTAGAGCAGCTGTCGCTGCTTTCGTCATCTCTCAAGTGGACCGCTGTAACAGTCTGCTGGCCGGAGCACCTGCGTGTCTTTTAGCACCTGCGTGTCTTTTGGACGGACTTCAGTCGGTGCTAAATGCCGCGGCGAAGCTCATTTGTAATAGGAGGAAATATGATCATGTTACACCACTCCTACGCGACGTCTTACATTGGCTACCTGTCCCGTTCCGAATTGAGTTCAAGCTCAGTTTGCTGGTCTACAAATCGCTTCATGGGACAGCGCCTGAATACATCCGCGAGTACTGTTCCGAGACCCATTCCTCCGCTTCCGGGTTGCGACTCAGGTCGCTTGGGAAGACCGACCTTCGTGTACGGAGGATGAGGACACGTTTCGGCGACTGCGCATTCTCGGTTGCTGGTCCCAGATGCTGGAACAGTCTTCCACCGGACATTAGATTGGCCGCCTCAGTGGACTCTTTTAAAACAAAGCTTAAAACTTATCTGTTTGCCAAGGCGTATCCCGCAGTCGGCCGTTTGTGAGGCGCCCTTGTAGCGGTATGGCCGCGTTACGGCGCCATATAAATTGTCATTATTATTATTATTATTATTATTATTATTATTATTATTATTATTATTATTATTATTATTATTAACTGTGACCTTTAGCCTACATGTACATAGGGATCCTAATCATTGAAAACATTCTTCATTCATTTACACTCATCATAGCATTAGCCCCTTTAGAGCTGTTTTTCACTAAATTAATCGCTTCTTTTATTAATGTAATAATAGGCCAATGGAGATAATGTGAAACGTTAAATATACATAATTGTAAAGACCAGCTAGGTCCAGTGGTGCATTTCTTTATTGCCTTACAGGTTCGCCCCTCAAGTGGTCTGATGATACTGAACTGCAGTACACTCGTTGGGCTCCCGGAGAACCAAACGAATCGAACATGACTCAACCTCAACTGTGCGTGGAAATGTATGTGTCAATGTGGCCAGGAATGTGGAACGACCACCTCTGCCCTGAGTTAAAGCCATACGTCTGCAAAACTCTGAAAGGTATACGTTTCTTTCCGGCGTTAATTTATGCTAAGTCTGACCTCGTGCTTGGATTCTATACTTATTAGACCTACCGTCAACTGGGGTAACTTTGATAGTTTTTGGCATATTTGGTTCCATAAATGGAACTTTTAAAAAATATTTCTGTTTTTTTTTTTGCTTTATTGTACCAAATGATGTCTTGTGATTACGATGAAACTCAATTTAATTTTTTTGAAGTATACCTGATACATTTTTTTAAAGCCCAAAGAGTTATCATTGTAACCCCAGGGGGTGGGGTTACTTTGATACTTTTTTAATTTTCAATGTGTTATCAAATAAGAACCTAATAGGGGTTACTTTGATCATTTTCTTCAGTTTTAAAAAAGAAACACGTATCCCCCAACCTTCTGGGGATCCAAAAAAGTCCATAACTGGATAACTGACCATTGGAGGATATCCAAAAAGTTTCTTTTCCATTGTCAAAGGGACAACGTATTTCAAAAGTTTTTTTATCAGTTTCTTTTAATTCATAACTTTACTGGTGACTTTTTGAACTGGAATTGCAGTCTGCTATTTTCTGTAGGCTTCTGTACCGGTAGTTCTTCAACAACTGCATTATAAGGAACTGCAGGGTCAATATCAGCTTCTTTGTCAGTAAATTTGAAATAATTGCTTCCTGGTTGTTTCTTAACAAATTGCACATTCAGAAGTTTTTTCCTTGGTTTCACATCAAGAATTTTTCCAATGTAGTTGATATAACCTTTCTTTCCTTCATACCGTACTTCACAACAATCCATTGGTCAGGTCCATACTGGGACTTTATGGAGGCCACTGGCGATTCATTGTCACCCCCTGCCGAGTCATACGAAGTACCGGTATGACACTGATCCACCATTTTCAGAATCAGTGGATGGTTCTACCTCTTGAACTTTAGGTCGTTTTGCTGGTACTGTTACCAGTACCGGTACCGGCAGTACCTTGCTTGTTCCAGGTAAAGTTTTATCACTGTTACTGAGATCAGTATGTATGTAAGTGTGTATGTAACTATGTATGTATGTATGTATGTATGTATGTATGTATGTATGTATGTATGTATGTATGTATGTATGTATGTATGTATGTATGTTTGTATGTATGTATGTATGTATGTATGTATGTTTATATGTATGTATGTATGTATGTATGTATGTATGTATGTATGTTTATATGTATGTATGTAGTGTGGCGGACATGCCACAAGACATAATATTAGTTAATGTGAGCGTATAAAAATAATATTGATAGACCCATGAGAGTGTTTACAAACCGTTTAAAACACGTAAAAGTCGTTTGGGATCACTTTGGTACATGATAACTTTTTGGCCGAGGGTACCCCATGTCGGGTCGGGATAACCTTCCTGATAGGCGTACATACATATATATTGGCCCTGGAGGGGTATAAGAGGACGTACGAACCTCAGAAAACGTCTAGGACGACGTATAACAAAGCTCGTATGAGATTAACGATTACCTGTAATATTGCCATTTTTCATACGGAAGACGAATGTCCACGTTTAAGCCAAACCATAGCGTGCAGACAGCGTTATTCCGGTGGAATAAAGCCTGCCGTACGGTGCGTTGCTTATAACGTGAAGTAGTTGCCGACTACTCCATACGTACTGTGTTCGTGAATTCGTGCATAGTTAAATCGGTTGTGTTCGACTGTCTCTACAGGATTGGCATTGGCCATTCGAACATGATTTGGCGATCCTGAGTGTATGCGGTTGTGAGAGCTTGTGTTGACGATCTTTCAGGGTTCTCTTCCTTGTAATCGATCTCACGGGGTTCAATCTTCCGTTTCAGGGGTACGTGAGAAGGCCAGAGACGCCGCAGCTCTGTAGGTCTGCGGGAGGGATAACGTTTGTGTAAAGGGTGAAATCCCCTGGTGAAAGTTACGAAATATTGCAAAGGCATTCATTTTTATACATTACGCTGGTGTCGTTTACCCGGTAGTGCGGCTGGGCCCCGCCTACCACGTTCACGCCAAGTGGGTTGATTTGTTACGTTTATACAGAGAGCTTCGTTGTATTCGGACTTTAGAAACAGTATTCTGTGACCTGTTGTGTGAGACTGTCTGTTCCAGTTGTTCAAGTTCGTTGGGTGTCTTGACTTCAGTTTTATCCTTGTTCAGCTTCAGCAGCATGAATTCCCTGAAAGCGGCACCTCGGTGAAGGGCGACCCGCGGGAATAAGACTCAGTCGGTGAATATCGGAGAAGCCGCAGCTCCATTGGTCTGCGGGTATAATAAATACACGCGTAGAGGGGAGCGCCCTCAGACAATATATACTTTTTCTTACAGTGTTTCATCATGGGCCTGCGCGGATGACCCGGCAGCTGTAGGACTCAGCCCCCTCTCTGCCACGGTCGCGCCAGGAAGCTACTTATATAATTGATACAGTTACTTACGTTTATACTTGGTTCAAACGACAGAGATAATACTTGAATCCTTGTGAGTTGATCGCTTGGTCATACCGACCGCATTGTGACTGCATTGAAGGCTTTCGACTGTCCGCCTCGATCGACGTTGTATCGGTCCGAGGGCTCTTCGATCGCCGGGCGCTGGTGCCGCCTTGGTTTCTTCCGTCATTGAGTGAAGGTTTTGCGCGTTGACCTGTGCGACTCTCGCCCCGATTGATTGCCAACACTTGGTGTGGTTGTATACGTTTGACGTCGCGTCACATAACGTTTGCTGGTGTTTCTGTCAGTGGTTGACCCGTTCGTCTGAGGAAGACAGCCGCCTCAGTTGTGCTTGTTACATATACTATTGGTTACCGGGAAAGTGTTAACGTAAGGCCGCCCGTAAGCAGCCGGGTAGAGGCTTGTCAGATAAGTGTGCAGCTCCTTATACTCTGTCAGCGTAAGGACGGTGAAATACGTGTTCAGTCGGGAAGGATAGTTTGCCCGACTGACGCGCAATTACAGTTACTGGGAAACTAGCGGGAGTAAGTGTGACTCACGTTAGGTAACATTTCCCGTGTCAGGTGAACATTACCATTTGAAGTCCGATCGTTTGAGACTGTGGGTGACAGTGTTCGTCTTACCTTGGTTGCCCGTGAAAGTGTTGATAACTCGCGAGTAAGGCGCAAGGGAAATTCAGTACAGATTCGGTAAACTATTCTCTGGTCTTTGCTTGGTGTCGGCAAAGACCAGCTTCGGTATCGGTCGATTGCAATCGTCCGCGTTTTCGGTTCGGTGCCCCCGTTTACATTTGTCTTCCGTCCTTGTAATGTCCGTTTGGTTAACTAATACAAGAGTTCTATGAAACGTTAAAGACCCTGTCTAGCTCCATTAGATAAGGTTATTTGAAAGTTAAAGTACCCGTAGTTAGGGCCCCGTCACGTCCATCAACTTCAGGCCCGATGCTGGTCTGTTCTTGATCGGACGGGGTCAGGCGCTGCTACGAGGTTTCTTGGAGCTGGTAGGTTGGCTACCTGCAGAACAGCATCGGTCTCGTGGGTCACGTATTTGCAGAACAGCATCGGTCTCGTGGGTCACGTATTTGCAGAACAGCATCGCTTCAACGTGGGTTACGTGCTTACCGAACAGCATCGGTATAGCGAGGTTACGGCCGTGGCGAACAGCATCGCTGAAAGCCGGTGACCAGCATCGCTGAAAGCCGGTGACCAGCATCGCTGAAAGCCGGTGACCAGCATCGCTGAGAGCCGAGGACCAGCATCGCTGGGAGTTGGTGAGTTGGGTGGCTGTCGGCCAGCATCGGTGTACGCGCCGTACGAGTATAGCGAGGCTACGGGTGAACGAGTTGTCCGTTGGACAAGGGAGCGTCGGCGCATCAATTTGACAGAGTTGGTGGCGCGTCTTTTCCCTGTAGGGATATTTCGGCGGAGGTTAATCGGAGCTCCGGCCGTTGGTGAACAGAGTTGCGACCGGCCGGTCAGGGCATTGCTACCTACCGTCTTAGGTCCTGGTGTGGAATATTTCCTGGTGAATTCGTTGTCAGTTCTGTTCCCTTGGAGCGAGTTGGTGTGGTCACCGTCTAGTCCCGGTGACGCCGTCTGATACATTTGTCCGTCTTTTCCGAACGGTCATGCCGTTCTGGCGAGGCCTGGGACTCAGTCCCTTGGAATGGCCGTGGTTCAAATCACTTTGGTCTGCAGAGTTTCGAGAACGTGCCGTGGTACCCGTCGGTGGCAATAGTTCGAGAGTTGCTGTCTGTTGTATGTTACGCCGGAAAGGAGATCGGTCGGGCCAGGGGAAAAGGCCCGTGGCCGCGAAGGGTGGCTCCAAGCGAGGGTCTGCCGCCCGCGAAGCAAGGAACCCTGTGTTGAGCGACGGTCATCCTCAGGCTCAGGATGTTACTCCCAAAGTGACCGTGGACAAGGGCGAGGCAGACTCGGACGCGACCGAGCTTGATACCCTGTCGCGAGCGACCATCTCAGAGGCCACTTCGGCCGAGAGTGAGGACGGGGACGGCGCGGTAGCGTCCCGTCGAATGAGCAGCAGACACAGACACGCTAGCGACCCGGGCGACACTCGGGATCCTGGTAAATTCATGAGTCGTCCGGGAAGCCAGCAGCTCGCCGCCCCTTGTATGTCTGATGTGGCAGCAGGGGCACGAACGCCACAGTATTATGTATGTATATGTATGCATGTGTGTATGCATGAATGTATGTAGATGAGTATACATATATGCATGTGCGTATGCATGTATGTATGTATGTTTGTATGTATATGTGTATGTATATGTGTATGTATATATGTATGTAAATACGTATGTATGTCCGCTGTAAACATTTTCAATCAATCACGTATTCTGAAACAGTTTATGCGGAGCTGTTCTGGGCCCGTTTCCAAAGTTTACATAAAAATTATCAAAGTTACCCCGGGGGGGTCAAAGTTACCCCGCATATCAAAGTTACCCCAGTTGACGGTAGCTATTCAATGCAAGCTTTTAGTTTGAACAATGTGATTATACATTTGTAAGATGAACGTATTAAAAAATTATACATGTATCTAAAAATATGAATTTATAAATAAAATGTAAATCGTGAATTAACGTGCCTATAACCCTGTGCTGTAGCCAATCGGTTACGGTACCAAGTATTGTATTGTACTGTATTGTATCTATAAATTTATAGTAGGCTACCTCTTGCATTGTGCACTAATCATCATCACTTAAATTCAGATTGCTAGCGCCGTACTCCACGTCAAGTTCATTTATTATTTATATCAAGGTATATCAAGGTATTCAGCAGCATGTTTATTTGATTGAAGCCTAAAACATCGAGGATAGGGACTATGTTTTTTGTGAACTGGGAACATAGAACTTTTGCCTTGTAGCGCGATGAGCACCTGTTTCGAGCCGACACTGAGGCGACTACCGTTTAGCCCCTATACAAAGACACTGTTCAAGTCATTCGCTTTCAATTTTTCAATTCATGCATGATCATCATTCATCGGTGTTTCATTAACGATGCGCGATATTGAGAAAATAACTTTGTCCATAATCCTGGATGCTTTGAGCTTCAATCAGTCAAACACGTTGATGAATGCCTTATCATCAAGTAATCTATCATGCTAGGGCTTTTTAACGTGCAGTTGTACACAAAATGTGCAGTTCTAAATGAATTTGTGCAGTTGTAGAAGCATTTCTGTACAGTTTAAACTAGTAAAAAGGTCGTTGTCCTCCGATTGGAAGAAATTTACCATGGAGGATGGGAAAGAAAAGAGCGAGTGTGGAGTTCAAAAAATTCCTTAAAAACAGCCCTGCTGGCGACCAGATTTGAGCTTCCAGGTATCTTTCGTATTGATGCACCATAAAGGATATAGTACGGGATATTAAATAAATTTAAATATTTAAAAAATTCCTATGTTTTACACTAAATTTTGTGGGCAAACTGGATTTCAGTGGACCAACCGGTGACTCCAAGCTATCCACCTATTCACCCCTGCCCTTCTGAATCGAACTGGACAGCTTATGAAGATTACTGCTACTACATGGATACCCATCAGTACCTTTCGTTCAACGATGCCCAGGAGACTTGTGTTCGCATGGCGGGTCGTCACGCGAGTTTACTGACCATCCCAGACCTGTATACGAACTACTTTGTGATGGATATGGTGCGGAAGGTATCGACGTACAGAGTCCAACTTTGGATCGGTCTCACGAGGCCGCATAAAGGTATTCCAGCAAAAGCTACAGCGGATATGCTTAACTATTCTCACGAATTTTTTTAAATAACCGTGTCAACTCATATTTGTTACCGATTGTTTAACGTCATGCTATTTTATTAGTATAGCAATTATTAATTTGATCAATAAAAACACAACGTCTCTGCATAGAAAATGGAATCAATCTGTAAGAAGTTTGTGCTAGGCCAACTTAAGATGTTTCAATACTATTTTTAATGTATAATTGTTAATCGGTAGTCAGTTAATATAACTAAGTCTTTATTAGCGTACACATGTAGCCTAAGTGTTGGTTGGTTAACTTATAAGTAATTACCTAGGAATCATTTATTTTTATGTTTTCTTAGCCGGGAGCTTCCTTCTTGATGCTGTGACTACAGACGTTCGTGATTTCCACCCATATGCAGTTGTGCACTATTATTATTGTCTGAATTAATTTTTAAGTGAACAGATAAGCCACCGAGACATAAACGCTTGTGTTGTATAGCCTAATTATCATCGAGCATTAGGCCT
Source organism: Lumbricus terrestris (assembly GCA_949752735.1). Taxonomy (NCBI): domain Eukaryota; kingdom Metazoa; phylum Annelida; class Clitellata; order Crassiclitellata; family Lumbricidae; genus Lumbricus; species Lumbricus terrestris. The sequence continues at coordinate 56,850,251 of OX457037.1, read as the reverse complement.
ATACATTTAATTATCGATAGATCTATTTAATTTCCAGTTCCCTCTTACGACACGGAATAAGATGTTGGGTTAATATAACCAAAACATAAAAAATATTATCGTAATATGAGTCCATTTCAGATAAGAAAAGAAAGGTAGGAGATTAATACTGATATGAGGAACTTTAATGCCATTAACTAGTTTAGGACAGGATACCTAAACTAGTGGTTGTGTTTAACGAAGAGGCATTTGGTAAACTATATCGAAGTGAGCATAGCCCTACAGCCGACTATATTAATGCTAATCCACGATATATTTGGTAGCTTCAAGTTAGACTTAATAATATGTCTGCAGATGCGGAATTTCGTTGGATAGACGGCACCGAGCTGAACTTCACGAGTTGGGCTCCGGGAGAACCGAATAACATGGGCGAAGAACACTGCGCAGAAATACACAGCGACTCCGGAGTTTGGAATGACATGAACTGCGAAACGAATCGTCTCTCATTCATATGCAAGATCAAAGGAGGTTTTCTGGGTTTTTTTTCCGTTAGCTAACCACACCGACACCTTAGCCATAAAATGTACAAATTATTGTACAAGATTGTAATTTGTGGTTGCTGCTGGTGCTGTTACAATTGCTACTGCACCTGCTGCTACCACTGTAGTTGACAATCAGACCTCGGTTCGGTTCACTTTCTGCGCGAGTTTATGCGCTTCTTTGCAACAAAACTAGATTTATTACTTAGACTACTATTAGTACCAATGCCACCGCTTCAACTACTATTAGATCTACAATTAGGGCCTACTACTGTCGCGATATTGCAGCAACAGCAGCAACAACGACTAATACAACGACAATTGTTATTATTGGTATTAATATCATTGTTACATTAATAATAGACGATAAGAATAACTAAATAACTATTGGTGCTCTTTTCAAAATGAAAGCAATAAACTTATATGATCCACATGACATCAGATTCATTCTGTAGATTAGGCCTAAGCTCTAGTTTCATTCAGACTCAACGTTTTAAAGACCTAATGGTCATGAAAGTGGGACCACGCCCTATTTACCGATTTTGATCAGTATACCTATAGGCTACATGTTCATTTTAAGGGTCAATTTTATTTTTCTACCTAAGTTAAACAGCATTAATCGGCGTTTCAAGCTATCATCGTCAAGAGGCGCTAATCGTTTCTCAGGTAGGGTCGGACATACTAATGTTACAGAGGGAGCACATGGCTCGCAGGAAATACAAATTGTACATACATGTAAGCTCGATTGCAAGATATTGACACGTAAAACCGAAAAAAATGAGAATCTATATTTCATATCAGCATATAATTATTGCGTTTAATGTCCTAGCCATGCCAAAGTCAACTTTAATTATGTGTCTAATCTCTGTTTTTAGAATATTTGCCTGCACCAACTTCGACACCAAAGTATAAGACTTCAGACTGTAAGTAGGCCTGCTTATGCATATAGAATTTTACGTTGAATTGCCAATTCATTCCTTGGTGTGTTATACATATTATCGTATAATAGTATCGCATCGCATCTAAAAACTTATAGAGCGCCTCTAGTAGCATAGACTATTTCCCCACGGGAAAGGAAACGTCTTGAATGAGCGACACGATGCGGGGAAGAGTCCAGACATGAGCCTAGTCGGTGGAGGAGGGGGAAGGCCATTCCACGTGGAGTGACCTCTCACATTATTGACCGGCTTTGAGCCAATATCATTACTGAACAATTTAGGCCTAAACTAAGTTGTATTGCAGAATATATATAATAATTGGCCGCCTCAGTGGACTCTTCTAAAAACAAAGCTTAAAACTTATCTCTTTGCCAAGGCGTATCCCACAGTTGGCCGTTTGTGAGGCGCCCTTGTAGCGGTATGGCCGCGTTACGACGCCATATAAATTGTCGTTATTATTATTTTATTATTAATTGGAGTACCTCTGCGTAGTCCCCTTGAAGACGCGCTATATAAATGCATATAAGGAATAATGAATGAATGAATAAAATAATTCTAAGTCCCAATATAATCAGGATTATACACTCAACATTGAAAGTGCCACAACTTCGATGTTTGTATTATAATTCATGTGCCAACTTTTCGTTTGTCTGAGTGTAGGTCTGGCTGGAGTATGCATGACAACCGGTGAGCTGGCGGGTATCATCATTGGCACGATGCTGATAATGACCGTGATCTTTGGAGCTGGATTGGCCATGTTTCGAGTCTTCAGTGGAGGTTCACCATTATCCACTTCGAATAAGCCGTATGGAACGGAAAGAGCCAGTGAATACGATTTGCCGTATGAGAACTTCGAAGATGAGCAATATGGAACGCTATCGATATCGTCGTTGGTTAACAGCTCAATAAATGCGGACAGTCAGCCACAACACGGGATCTAAGCGTCGCAATTAGATCTAAGAAATACTTTGCAGAATATTCGATTTAGTTAGTTTGTGGCATTTTGAAATTCAATTGATTGGGGGACAATGGAGAGTCTACATGTATAAGAAGAAAGTCTATTATGTACACTCCAAGGGTAATGATAATAGTCGCTGTATAAGATATCGTTTTCTAATGTTGGTATTGTGCGTTTGAAATGCAATATTTTACCACGTTGCTTCGTAAGTGTAACACTATAACAGGCCTATTTTTATTCGAATTATGATTATGACATTGCAATTATGATGATAATGGTGACGATGATGATGATGATGATGATGACGACGGCGACGACGACGACGACGACGATGATGATGATGATGATGATGATGATGATGATGATGATGATGATGATGATGATGATGATGATGATGATGATGATGATGATGATGAAGCGCGTATTTTTCTACAATAATTGTCATGACCAGATCCTGCAATCTTTGAAACAGACGATTTTAATAGGCTACTAACCTCTGATGCACAATGTTAATAACGATAATAATAACAACAACAATAATAGCATGCTACTTCCCGCTCAGTAGGTCCTCTAGGGCCTATATGCTCCCATGGACTCCAAGTTACTGCATTACAATCAAAGATATAAAGGAACCCTTTTAACAAACTGTCTACTAAGTGATTTGCCTAAGGTAGGCCTACACAGGTTTGCGTACTTTGTGATACGATTATAGAAACGTGGAGCCGATGTTTGACGACCCCGACAGAACATTGTTACATTAAAATTAAAAGGAGCTGGATTGAAGATAAATAATTGTTTAATTGTTATTGAAATAGAATTTGGATTGCTGAAAAATAATTGTTGCTGAAATGGAAGCTAAATTGATAAAAAAAAAGTAATTGTTGCTCCAGTGGAAGCTTGGTTGATAAAAATGATTCATGCCAAGGCAGAAGTCGGATTAATACAAATGTTAATAATGCACTGAGCGTAAAGTCCGTTTTTGGCCGGCGCGTGGTATAACTGGTTAAACTCGACCTGCCAAAGGCAGGCTCTGTGATCATCACCATCTGAAAAAATACGTCTTTCTCGACGTTCTTTGTGCAACGTCCTTTACACCAGTCAACAGACCTTGAATATCCTCTCCCATTTTGTCTCATTCTCTCTCTTTCTCTTTTTCTCTTTGTCTCCCTCCCTCCCTCTCTCTCTCACTCTCTCTCTGTCTGTCTGTCTGTCTGTCTCTCTCTCGACCCGTCGATCTCAAGTTCTCCAAATAGTAAAACGAGCCATATCCAACACTGCAGCATCACGATCTGCCTCCTGAATTCTGCTCATTTTCGGTTCCTCCACCATAAATTTTGCAAGCACACTCCGTCACTCTCCTGAGGCTCATCTATCCATCGCACCTCAGGCTTCTCATTCGAAATTGAAGTCACACCTCACCAAGGACTTCTATTCGGACTAATATGATCCTTCACTTTAAAATTCCTGACCCAGACGACATCCGCCTTAGAAGATGCAACGCCCCTCTGATCCTATGATAACCGGACCCGGATCTCCTTTGGACTATCTTACGGACACCGTTTTGTCTCAGCGCGAATAAGCTGGCGCACCGCGCTTGGCTTTCGAGTGGCGCATTAGGCCTAGTAGTTTGGAGATTACGATTACGATTACTAATACATATTAACGCACTTATTGCCAGCATTGTCCCGGTCCATGAATATAGTAGCCTTGTGTCAGTTTTTTCAGTCCGAACACTCTATGCGCTTTTAACAGCCATTTCAAATACAAAACGGATATGGCCAAAAGTATCGACTATGCTCCAGCGTGTTGATTGAACTTGAACAAAGCGGTTGAAACTGTTTGAACATAAAATTGTAATCACAGGCATCAAATCATAGTCATTCGCGTTCTTAACTCTGGTATAAAGTTATGCTGAATATAATAAGCTTACACATTATTCTATGTTTAGCAAATTGATTACGGTATTATCCAACATGTGTTGCCTCCAACAGAAAAAATTATGTAGACTATAAGATACGTGTGATAGCCTACTACTGATAATATTCCAATAACATAGGCCTAAGTCTCTAAAAATTATAAAAACGCGTATGATCACCATAATGTGTATTGGAAGGCTAATACTGCTGATAGATATAGTCATTTCCTCTCCAACCTCATTCGGCGATGAAAAAGAAAAAGTTGGAATTTTGGACAAAAGGAACAACAGATAGGCTGATAAATCGTTCAAGTCCAAATTTCAGACGATCATAATTGGAGGGCGGAACTCTTGAACCGCAAAAGACCGTCTACTGGTGCTCTACATAAACTCCCCTTCGTCAAGCTACTGATAAATCTGTCTTGGGAATTTGGCCGTGTATAGTCCTATTAGTCCCATCGATTAGTTACGCAACAACCGACAGGAGAGGAGAGGCTGTGATTAATAACCGTAATTCATCAGTTAAACCGGAGTTTGTTTGGATATGGTTTTGTCCGAGCGAAGATTTCGGGTTGTCTTTGGGATTGTAATCCTGAAAGTATTTCATTTAGGTAAGGACATAATACCGAAAATGACAAAGTCACCGGGAGGAAATGATTTTTGCTCCAATGTCCTTTTATTTAAAGAGGTGCTTCGTAAATTCAAGATTAATATGAAAATATTCACAATATTGAAATGTTAGGCTACTTATGCACAAATATGATTGCTTATTAGATAAGTTTCAACGTTTTCACGTGCGTATAAAATATGCTTGCATGTTTACAAAGACTTTGTGCAATGTTCTTGGCACCTCTCAGAGGCGATGAATGCGCTGCTATTTAACTTATCTCACAATATTTTTAAGATATCAGAAAATAGCCTAAATGTTCACCTGAGTCGAATGAAGCAGGAAGTATAGGCAGTGTGAGAATTGTGGAAAAATAACTGGGGGGGTTGGACCATTATCCACTTGGAATTTGGGTGTAAAAACCATACTTTAACATGGGGCTCTAGGAAAGACTGGGGGGGTCGAAACCCCCCAACCCCCCCGGCAATTCTCACCCTGAGTATAGGCTATACAGATAGAAAAGAACTAGGAAGACACGTTGATGGGCAGAGATGTTGATCCTTGATGATCTTATTACCACTAACTGAAATTATTTAAACAACAACACTATGTGTACATTTTTGCCATCTTTGTTTCTATGTTGCAGTGCCATTGGTGTCCAGTGTCTGTGATTCGCCATGGTTTCAGTCAGACGAAGACTGTTACTATGTTAGCCCCAATGAACAGAGTGAACAGGTGGCATCGTGGCACCAAGCGCAGAGTTGGTGTCTACAGAACGGAGGATACCTTGCCACCATAGAAGATATCAACGAGAGAAGATTCATCAGCAACGAAGTCAGTAGCGACGCAAAAAATTAGAATTTAATAATAATCAAGGCTATAGCTGTGAATTGTGAAAAATTTCAAATTACTTCTTGTACCGCAAATTATTATCATCGTAATAAATAGGCGCATAAGCGCTATCATAATGGTTGGATGCGTATAGTTGTGTTTGAACCCATAGGCCTAATATGTTCATGATTATCATCAGACATAGGTTATACCCTGCGACCCTTGCGGTTCCATTGCGCGGTTTTTTAAGCTCATAAGGTTCCTCAGTTCGACAGCGGCTGCTTAAGCAAACTGTAAACTATAGCTAGTAGCCTATATGTAAAATTCCGTAGATAATGTGCATAATATGAAAGCAATTTTGGATGGTAGTATTATGACATTCCCAATTCATGTCTTAACACCATTGGCCAATAATAATATTGCAAGCTTTCTCTTTGCGATTTTCTCAATTCTTCCACGTGATAGGCTGCAACTGTTTACTGGTCCATCTGTATGTTTTTATTTCAGACAAAGGTTGGAAGCTACAAAGGAGATCTTTGGATCGGTTTAAATAAACTTGAGGATCGCATCAATTACAAGTGAGTTAGAAAACTAAAGGAATTGTCAGCAAACACACACACCGGGTCCTAATCAATTTTAGGTCAGAGTGGAGAATTTGAAACAAAATAATTATGACCATAGTAATCAATAGCCATGCCCCAAGATTAGTGGTAGACTAATGTCATTTTGGTGGATTATAAACATATCCCTACGCATAATATGGTATATATATACGGTAATATAATTTTATGACTCGTACCTTCATTCATTAGGATGGTTTATAATAATTTATTGTCCCTTCAATGCTAGTACTACTAGGCTATACTCAGATGTGTTCACGATCCAGCACAGCTCAAAAGAGAGTTTTAAGAAGCGCATAGAAAGCGGCAAGCGGATCATACAGTACGCTTTGTCATCATACATGCATGTTATAGTATAGGCTATGTGTAGTCTATGAGTGTATAATACATGCAAGTAAAACATTGATATGCGTGTACATGTACGTATACGTACAGTATGTCTAGCTGCACGTTCGCGTGTGAGTGTGTATGCGTGTAGGCCGTAGGCCGTAGGGCCTAGGCCTATAATTTATTTTGTGCGCATAGGAGTGTAATTTAAAACGCTATGTCAACCTTAGTGGCTCGTCTATTTCAGTATTTCTTGCACGAATTATGACGAATACTTCTTTTTCACATTCAACGTCCCTTTGTTACGAAACAACGCTCGTGAATAGGCTGGTGCCCTACGCTTAGCTTTAGAACGGCCCTTCATAAATTTAGACTTTACGATTGCAATTACGGTATAATAATTAATTGTTGTCTGCACAATTGATGCAACAGGTGGACAGATGGCAGCACGTCGGAGTTTCGAGACTGGGCGATCGGTCAGCCTGATGACGACAGCAACGGCATGTGCGTCTACCAGCTGACCCATCCTGTTAAAAGTTAGCGCTTTGTTCTTCGTAGAAACAATGCACAAAGAGTAACCTACGCCCATTTATACAGCGCCACTCTAAGTTTTAACTATAGACAGGCAATTCCATATGAATACAAATAAGATGTTGAAACTTAAGAGGACGGAAATTATATGGATAAGAAGTGTAGTTAGGCCTAGTTACGTAGACCCTGATGGAAATTTTCACATCGCATAATTTGTAGGATACTCTTAAAGGCGTTTCAACATGACATTCATGATCATATTTTATTTCTCGCTGTCGACGTGTTGTCATTGTTGATAATGATCATGCTGGCTTTGCTGGGGTGTTTCACAAATCACAGATTCAGCCCATAACTAGAATCTTTCGGGTCAAACATCTATGGCATGAACCAGTGGCGGCGCTAGGGGGGGGGGTAGGGGGCTAAGCCCCCCTAAAAAGGGCCATCCATTTTTTCTCCCATGTAAAAATAAAAAAATTGGACGATTTACCCCCTTTAGCCCCCCCCCCCCAAACTGAAATCCTGGCGCCGCCACTGGCATGAACTATACTTGCTAGTTTTGCCAAAATGTTTCCTATAGACCTAGTTATGGGAACAGTGATCTGCGTTGACCTAGTCGTGAAGATTATGGGTCTACTTGTTCGCAATGGCATCTTTTTAATTTCTGCATTCTTGCTATAAACGAAAAACATCTGTTCCATTACTAACCAGATAGGCCTAGTGACGGCGTTTCTTTATTAAACTTTCACCCATTTCCATATCATTCACTCGTCTAAGGTTTTTATCAAATATATTAATTTTGTTTTGCAGATTGCTTCACGCATGACCTGGGTGTCAACACCATTGATGGCCTTTTCACTTCTCCACAATCTCAGGCTCCACCATACACATTCTACCTCGGTTTCCTGGATGAGATGAATGACGCCGATGGTTCGGCCGAATGCGAGTCAAGATGCTCCGTCGAACCACAATGTTACTCGTACACTTTTATATCGAACAGGTACACGACCAACGCAACATGGATGGGACAATGCATGGGCAGAAGCGAGCAGTACAATGTCAGCGTGCCATTTGAATACGCTATTAGTGGAGAAAGATTCGTCTGTGATGAAACCGGTGAATATAATTCAAAAAATAACTTCAAACGCCATGGCAATCTTGTAAAAGAAATGAACGAAAGCATAATATTATACAAGAAGAACGTCGTGCAAAGGACACTTTTAGCGCAAAATTATAACAGTCATCATGTTGTTGGAAACATAGCCTACCAAAGTTCGAGCGTAATAGGCTATTATATCCAGCTTTACACAGGAGGAACTTCACTGGCTAGAAAAGTCTAGAAAATCTTCAAAAGATTTTAGGATTCCATCACATGAGAAAATTCCATTTGAACAGAGCCCAGATAGCCGGCCTCCTCGCTTGATTGTTGTCGTTTTATGTCACTTAATCTTTCCAATACATCAAGGCCTTTGCAAGGATTTTAATGAGGGCGTTTGCTCTACCTTGAGCAATCCGACAAGCAACCGAATTAACGGACTAAGGATTGCGGTTGATGACTTAATAATTAAATTGTAAAATATCACATATAGACAGTAGAGCTTAAACTGAAATTCCCATAGTCCTTACATCATGATTGTGGTAGTAAATTCATTACTACATTATAGCATTTTGTTTGGGCCCTTTGGGGAGGGGGTTATCGAACACCCAAAACACCCTTTAAATACGACCTTGATTGAATCGATTGGTTAATGCAGACTATATTATAGTTGAATGGAACAAATCCTCACTAGGCCAGGCAGGCCTACAGTCAGTGTTTGAAACGCAACGATACAGTCAGTATGATTACAGTATGATATGATTGCAGTTTGTTGTCTTCATTCTTCTCAATATATCATATCGTTATTAAAGGAAGCATTTATCACTGTGGTCATGATTTTAATCTCAATAGCAAACATCAGATCTGCCTGCCATCAGCTACAGCGCGTTGATAAGTAGGCCTACGTCCCTTATCAAAGAACTTTACCAAAAAATGCAATGAGCTACATGTACTTGCATTATTTTACACTGTACCACAACTAAACCTTATTCGCGGCAATTTCAAAACTTTTACGACTTCTCAATTTGCTGGAACACCAAAGAGATATCCACTCAATTAATGATGTCTTCGATGCTCTCAATGAAGCTGAATTTCGGATTTCTTCTTGTCTAGGATTTTGGTTTGTGGGTCACTGCGGTGAGAAGAGAGGATTCGTTTGTAAGAAGCCTGTTGACAGCTCAACAACGCCTAGTCCAACGAAACTTCCAACGCCAACTGTTCCAGGCTTCTGTCCCGCAGGATATATCGACGGAGGAGGTAAGTAGAGATACATGTAAACTTAAAATCGTCTGCATTTAATTATCACATTTCATCAAAACTCATCGCTGTCACTTTTCAACTTTCAGGTAGACTTTTGTCATGTTTCATTTCCTTCGTTATTATCATCAAGCATGCAGCAAGTAGGTCTAATCTTGGTTTGATAACGTAGGCTAATTATTGGCAACCTCTATAATTGGACCGGTGTCTAACGAGGAAGGAATCTGTCCATTCCACGATAACAAGTGGGTTGATTGAAACAAATTTGTAGGCCTAGTAAATGAAAACTGAGGAAAGACTATTTATAAAATAGGTCTATGATTATAATAGGACCGAAGCCAGGATTTTATTAGAAGCGAGGGAGTGTTAAGGTATTAGATATAGACTATTACATTAAGGTAGGCCTATTAATATAATACGTCACTTTTAACAGCTTCGATTTTTGATTAACTATTACAAGGTAACAAGTGTTTCAAGATCGTAGAGAGACCTTCTGAGTCGGGTGTCAATTGGGATACTGCCATGGATCTCTGTCGCGCTGGACCAGGAATTGCTCCGGATTTAGCCAACATTCAATCCGAATACGAAAACGGTCAGTAGTCAAGTCAAGTTTATTGATCCCATCATCAACTTAAAACGTAAAAAATTATAAGTAAGTAAGTAAGTAAGTATATACTTTAATGGACCGCCTGCAAACGCACTGCGGGAACATCAATCAGTTATGAACAACAATGAATATATATATATATATATATACACACAAATAACTAAATAATCAATAGGCCTAATAAAGTAAGTGAAAATGCAGTTAATCTCATTGTTACATAAAGTATGCTAAATAGCAGAATAAACATATCGATAGTCATTTATATATCATTCGTGTAATAAAACCTTTCCTAGTTAATGTATCAGCATATGGAATCTCTCGATTGTGTGAACGAGGGCGGAGGGAGTAGGTAACATTCTTTATAGGAGGCAGCAAGCAATCAAGAACATGGCTAGGATTATAAAGCACAGACGAAAAAAGAGAGGTGTCAGCACGGCCACAGAGGTCATCAAAAGACTTCTGGTCTTCAGGCAGATACTTGTGTCGAACCAGTTTACGTATAATTGAGGTAATACGCGTTTTCTGTGCAGTATTAGCAAAACCATACCATGCAGGAGAAGCATATAGAATATATGATCACATAGTAAGTAAAATAACATACATGGCTTACATAGTGGTGCAGTGAGAAAATTAGCTAGGAAATTAAATTAAGTGAGCCAGCAGATTAATCAAACAAATAGCAATCAACCATTCACATAATAATTATTACGTGACTGGATGACGATCCAAACCATCGTCAAAAAACAGTGGAAGGGGTTCACTAAAAGTGATATAACTTTTGTTCTGTTTCAAATATTACAATGAAATTTGGCTATTGTAGGTAGATATGAATTACCTTTAAACACGTAAAACTTGATCGGAAAAATTCTTATTTTGGTTAAGATATTGGCAAAAATCGTAGAGGATTACTTTTTACGGCCCACCCTTTATAGTCGCAGACGATGACATCGTATTCCAAAAGATATTGGCATTCACTAACTGCTATAAATTGTGTTTCGTCCTATAGCGGCAATTACGATGCATCTGCGATACGAATATTGGGGATTTTGGATTGGATTACGAGAGTCGGATTTATTTGACGGCCAGTGGCTTTGGGCAGACAACCAGGAAGTCACCTACCTCAACTGGGCATTGGATAAGCCTTCAGGATATACGGTGAGCTTTCCATATTTAGACCCATAGCCTAAACGGTCTATTCAATTGGGTTGAATTCTAGATTCGTACTCTTATAGGCCAACGGGAAGACTTTTATTGTAGCAGACTCCATTTTTAGTACAAAAAAAGAGATACAAATGATTCTAGCGTATTATTTTGACGATGCAATTGAGTTTATTCAATCAATATATGATTATAGGCCTAATTATAGGCTATGACAGCGCCTCGATCACGCCAATTATGCGCTTGTTGTCATTTTTTATACACGTTGCTACCGGTGATAAAACTCTGATCTTGTCTTTGGCAAAAAGGAATTGTCAACCTTATGTTCAAATCTGTAAATACTTGCCCATAAGACTTTGTAGCGAACGAAAGTTTAGTTTCCGCTGCTTTTATGTTGAAAACTTTAAACCTGATGAGGGGCCACGTCCAGTTCAATAATTACCGGTATTTGATAATTATTGACCATCCATTATCGTAATCAGAGTAGCAGCAGTAGCTTCTTTTGATGCGAATATTTGTTAGGCCTTATGATGACTGTTCACATGGGCGGATACAGAAATTTGGGGGGTGGGTCAAAAATTTTGTTCTTGGGTAACAAATTCTTCGGTCTTTCGCCGAAAAATTTGATGACCGCTTTCAGTCTTTTCTCCCAAAAGTTCTAAAAACCGTGGCAACTCCGACTATTCAAAACTGATGACCTGTTTTTGCCCTTTCTCCCAAAAGTTCTAAAAACAGTCGCAATTCCGGTTAGGCCTATATGAAAGCTGATGACTTTTTAGTCATCGTATGCTACTTTTTCTCTCTCACCTTTTCCCGCTGCTTTTATGTTGAAAACTTGAAACCTGATGAGGGCCGCGTACTGTGCAAATTTCTTATTGGGGAGGGCCGGATTGGCCCCCGGGATCCGCCGCTGAATATTCATAATACAAAAATACTGAGACTTCATTTAATTTGTTAAATTTCGTTCTAAAGATGATCACCATCTTCACTTAGGCACTCTATAAGCACAACAATTTCTGTAAAATAATCGTGAAATTTTGGTGTTGTCAATAACTGTTCTTGTGAAAAACGTGAATAACTCTTGTTTTTTGTCATAGGCAGAGTGCACTGAACTGTGGACGGAACCAGGACCAGCTGGGACTTGGAGTAACCTCGAATGTTCATTAAATCGAGGATACATCTGCCAAACATACAAAGGTTAATAAACCAAAGGTCTATACAATGTATACATAGGTTATTGTGGTTCCTTCGAATTTAGCTTATTGTATGGGTTGCTTATCAACGATTATGCCGGCCAGTCAGTCAGTCAACCAGTCAGTCAGTCAGTCAACCAGTCAGTCAGCCAGTCAGTAAGCCAATCGGTCAGTCTGTCAGTCAGCCAGTTGGTAGATATTCTAAGTTTGTCCATCCATCCATCCATCCATCCATCCATCCATCTATCTATCTTTCTGTTTTTCATGTATGAAACTTCTGATATTATGATTGATCCAAAATTAATGAGTAGTGACATTATGTCGTGACTTGTCTATGCCTATAAATCTAACCTTTGAAAGTAGAGAAGCGTTGATTTAAATTCTGAAATCTAGGATGCACTCGTAAATGGAATGTAGGAAGAACAACTGGCTCAGTTGAAGTAGCCTATAATAGTTCTAAGAAGTTACCATATCTTTTTCATGTATTATTATGAAGAGCAGGTATCGAATCTTGATTTAAGAATGTTCAATTCACAAATAAAGAGTCTCAAACCTGTGCTTTGGGTCGACAATTTATAGTTTCGTTGTTTTATATGGGGCCTACTGCAATCTCCGCATATTACAGTGCTCATAATTTCTTTCCGTTTAAAACAATGCGTTTGAAAGAGAAAATAATTATTGTTTGTTTAAAGGTTTACATGTTCAATATTACTTTGATCTGCAGCCATGCAGATACATGGTTGTTTCTCTATTTGGCTGAAAGTCATAATAATATTATAGGCCTACGTGCAGAAACAGACAGACCAACAGACAGACATGTATGAAGCATATTTGTAATTTAGAATACTAAATGATGGTTTAATTTGAATAATTTCAGATGCAAATTCTGTCATTGCTACCCCACCAACCACTCCAGCCCACACCTGTAGGACTGATTACTACAACTACGGTGGAATCTGCTATCGAAAGTTAACATCTGTCAGCAGTTGGTCTTCTGCATTGGCCACATGTGAGGCAGATGGAGCCACTTTAGCTACGATTCACAACGAAGGAGAAAATTCGGCAATCTACGTCTTTGGAAGCGATATTGCACCATTTTGGATTGGATACCGAAAGGTATTACATTATATGAGAGTTGTAGGTATCTGGACTAAGAGGGTAGGCTACCTAGTAAGAATGGCATGGTGACAATCATGAATTCTCATATTGATCGTCATTGATGATAACTATTGCAAAAATTATTTAATAAATATCACGATTCTTTTTCATTGCGAATTATATATATATTACATATATGCTACAACTTGCTATTCTTTATCATTGCGAATGATATAAATATATATTTGTATATAATATATGTATAGATTTGTATATATACGGGGTCCCGTAGCTCAGTGGTGAGAGCGCTGGTCGTTAAACTGAGAGTCAGCCGCGCGGACCCGGGTTCAAGCCTCGCTCAGGGCAAAAATTTATTTGAATTTTCTGTTAGCTGCCGCTGGCGCTGGCGCTTTGCTGATGTGTTGCTTGACTCGGGTTCTGCTAAAAATAAAGATAGCCCCTCCCACTTCTGGCTTGGCCGACTAGAAGTGATCCAGTACTTAGGCCATTAGTTAAATTACCGAACCCACTGCTGTAGCCTAAAGCCGATCTGCGTGTCGTGCTACAGTGGGCCGTATTTCGTATAACATGTAGGGGTAAATGGTGCAAAAGTGGCAGGGTAGGGTAAGAGTGGCATCCCCACTCTCGAAGTATGTACTTATTTTCTGAAACCTTTACCTAGTGCGAACATAGACTATCATTAAGTGTTACGTTTTCATAAGCCAAGAGTTTCCAAAAGTTTAATGGTAAAAATTTTATATCATTTTTTCGATTTTTCGCGTTTTTTGCAACTCTCCTGATTATCACAAATATGTTGCTCACTTTCAGTATTAAGATCGCACTTGTTAAAGTTTTATTTTGTATTATGCAGGAATGTGTGTTCTTTTAAATGCTAAAAGTTTTAAGAAATTAGGCAACGCAATAATGTTGATAGATACTCGTAATTATGAGCACCCAAATCGGGGCAAAAGTAGCACTGTATGCCACTCTTGCCCCCGTTTTACGTGCCACTATTGCCCCATCACTGACACTTTTGCCCCAGCGGTATGGCAGTTTTGCCCCAGCGGTATGCCAGTTCTGCCCCAGCGGTATGCCAGTTTTGCCCACAGGTATCCTACCGGTATATTAATTTATTAATTGGTTGGTACTTTTGGCATTGTACATAATGTAGGCCTTCTATGTTATTAAACGTTATATATAAGCGTAAAGCTCAGCGAGAAAGTCACACTGACGAAGTATTGTGCCATTCCATGAAAATGGTGTTCATGGGCGGAGTTTGGTTTCCGTTCTTGGAGGGGCTAAAGCCTTCTTGGAAGGGGGGGGGGGGCTAAGCCCGGAAAAAGAAACTATTTACACGGTAAAAAATGAATCTTGGTCTTTTTGGGGGGCTTAGCCCCCCTAGCCCCTGATAAACTCCGCCCATGATGGTGTCTAGTGGAGATTTTTCGAAATGCCAGGCAATGATCAAGCATGGAATTTCAAGCTATTGACCTACGCCATTGGAATCCTGGTTTTGTGCATGTCAATATGCCTGTTGAGTCTATTGACGTTTCAATCAAGCGTCGGGACATATCGGTGACTTAATAATTGGAGATCTGCTAGACCAGTGCAGGATGGAGTGAAGAAGGCAACCAACGTTAGGTTGGAATCGGCCACATCAGACAAACAAAAAGTGAAGAAATTTCAACAGGATATTCATTCATTAAATCCATTTGTATTATAGCGCCTCTTCAAGGAGACTACTCAGAGGCGCACCCAACCTCAGCGCGGCCAAATAAAACTGTCTCAAGAAGCCTGAGAATGACTTTTAGAAAGCGAGCAGAGTGTCAGAGAAAGGCTATTCCAGGTTGATGCATATAGTGGAAGTAGGCCACGAGCAAAGGGGGACCGAGAACAGACTTTTCAGTTGAACGATGGAGCGGAAGTGGCGAGCACTAAGAGTAGGGTTACAGAGCTCTCAAAGGTAGGAAGGAGCAATGCCTAGCAGGCAGTGCCAGACTAGGGTAGAGATCCTAGTCTCTATTTGCTGCTTGACAGGAAACTATAGTTGAGAGCGTCAAGCATATAGCTGGAGATAATGGCTGAATTTGGGCGTGGGGCCACTATGGCGGGTTGCAGAGAGCAGGACGCGATCAAGGCAACTCAGACAGGCACTCTTCCGCGCTCAACCAGCGTGCTTCCTTAGGCAAGCATAGAAAGAACAACAGTAGTCAAGTCTGGTGGTAATGAAAGAATGGACACGGGTAGCAACAACAGTAGGAGTAAGCGAGCGAGCGAGCAACAGTGCGTAGTTGACGCAGTTGATAATAACAGACACGGCTGAGTGAGTTATTGTTTGGAGCAAGAGTGAGCTCTTGGTCCAGAGCAACACCAAAGTCACGGACTTTGGTTGAGAAGACATAATCAGGAAAGGCAGCACAAATAGCCCATATTATACAGTAGCAACTTTGAAACAGGACACGAAAGTGAAAAGGCTCCAATTCAAAAGCTTATGAGTTATGATGAAAAGTAAACTTGGAACATCACCAGATTTCAAAGAATCAATGCAAAGCTCAAATCGCCCCGGAAAACCAGAGCTCCGTGCTCAATCAGCTTGCTGTCTTGGGAAACCTGCGAGCACTAACAACTGAGAATTCAAAACACAAGATAGTGCAATCAATGTTAAGGTAGCACCTGCCTTTGAAAAAAGTCATATAAGACCGCCCATATTTTTCTTTGACGAAATTGAGATAAGTGATGAGAGAGAAAGAGATAAAGAGTTCCTGTCTGGTCCTTCCAGGAAATGTATACATGATAGGCTACCAATGGGGCCCATCTTTACCTACGAGGACATTCAGAACAGTGCTGCTACTGACTCCCAGGCTGTCCCAGCCTATGCTCAATGATTGCTCATCTGCGAAGAAATGCAGATAGTGATACCGCTGATACTCAGCATATCCTCACCTGTGAGAAATTCAGGCAAGTAAAGCAGCGTTTAGGAATAAAGTGGCTTCATGTAAAGGCTTGACGTCTAGTTCTCTTGTTCAGAAAAGCCATCGCCAGGTTCGTCTGCCTATACTGCTGCTGGCAAGCGTAAAAGAAGGAGCGAATATTTAGCAATGCTGCATGAAGTCAAGTGCGTGCAAAGCAAGTCTATAGAGGAAAACGTGCTAAAGATATGGAGCAAAGAGAGGGCTACCTTCTGCGATGGCAGGTACCTGAAAATAGAATGACAATGGAAGCCGAGAAATAAAAAATACATTTAAAACACAGAAAATTAAAATAGACTTATTTCTTGTGTGCTTTTGTCTTTGTTGATTACTGACTAAAACTTTTGTCTAAATGTCAGAAAATATTTAACATTGTTGTGATTTCGTGATTCAAGCTTAATACAGAGCACCAATTCTGTAGATTGCTTAGCAAAACCGGTACTTGAGGGATTTCAGGCAAGGTATCTTCTCATCACACTATGCATTGCTGTGTGCAATAGTCTGATTTAATATGTAAAACATAAATTCCTGCTAATTGTAAAGCAAAATTGTTGAAAACGTAGCCTATGCTACTGTCTCTGGGGGTACGAAGGGCATGCCAGTCTTGCCCTCAACAAGGGGTAAAAGTGGCATGATACTCATGCCCCGCATGGTGGGGCAAGAGTGGCCTTTTGGGTGCACCCACCCCAAGCCAGATTGTGATTAAGAAATCGTATCCAGTAGCAATTTAAGGAATTTTATGGATGCACCGATAATCTACCTACACTGCAAAACAAATTTCATCTTGATATGTTTAATATTGCACATTTTGTTCCACATTTTGTGACTTTATGCCACTCTTGCCCCCACCTCCCCTACTTGTGATCGTTCTGCGGTGTGTCAGATTGAGTTATTAAAAGAAAATATTATTATTATATAGCCTATATATTACAACTTGTCATTCTAAAGACAGCAATAATAGACCTCGTTTATTTGAATACTTATTCTAACTTCAAAATGACCACTAGGAAGTGAAAAATCAGTTGACAGTTCAGAACGTGAGAACTATTATCTTGGCTTA
The DNA here is from genome assembly GCA_949752735.1 of Lumbricus terrestris. Taxonomy (NCBI): domain Eukaryota; kingdom Metazoa; phylum Annelida; class Clitellata; order Crassiclitellata; family Lumbricidae; genus Lumbricus; species Lumbricus terrestris. Next base: position 56,832,571 of record OX457037.1, on the reverse strand, counting down.
CAAATTCAGGGCTTATACATTGAAGATCAGATGTGCTGTAGGTAAATTAATAGTAACACTGTAACAAGGAGTAATAATTATTAGTAAATTATATTGTGGATATTTGAAGAATGAAAACAACGAGTGGATTTGGACGGATGGATGGCCAGACATTTACAGCAACTGGAATGCAGGAGAAGAACCAGGAACAGGAGGAGGATGCGCTTCTTTCAATAACAATGGAAAATGGATAGATGACCAATGCGACAACAATCTGACAACCATATGTATGATCTCCACTGGTACGAAGACCAGACATATTGTGCAATCTTTTATGTAATTGGTGAAGAATACATTTTTAATTATTAACCAGGATTCTATGATGTCTTGTCATTGATTCAACTAACTAACTTGTTTCAACACCAGCCTATATAACATCGACCTAATTTAACGTTTCCAACACAGTTTTTATGGAAAAATATATAGGCTATATTTTTGTCATGGGCGGAGACTTGGGTGAAGACTTGCTGGGGGACGAACGAGTAGCCGAAGGAAGGACGCGATATTTTGGGTGGACGAATTGGTAAGTCGCGCGACGAAATTTTGCATCATTTTGCCGACCAAATTTCTGACGACCTCTTTTTGACTATTGACTGTTTTCTCAGCCGAAAAAGTTGATGACCTTTTTTTAGTCATTTATCTCTTCTTCTAACCTTATAACGACACCAGTGTGTTCATGAAGTGTACGTCCTAACACTTGACGATTGGGGGTGGGGGGGGCAAATTTATGGACGATTCCCCAACACATTTATTCAAGGAAATCGTTCCCCCGTTCCACCGAAGTCCCTTGATTTCGTGGTCAACCAACAAAACTAAAGGAAAGAGTAAAAACACGTTTTTAATCTGTAACGAAACAAGCGAGAGGAATCTACGTTTAATTTAAGACAAATTTAATTTGTTAAATTATTTTAAAGATAATTAAGATTCTTTTCTAACGGCCTTTGATTGAAAATCCGACGTATCTGTGTTGCCATTAGATCAACATAACTTTTTTGAGCGTTTGTAGTAGACCTAGGCCAATTAAATGCCTCAGACTTGTCACCATTATAGCGCCTCAAAGTGGAAATACACACTTACACAGTCCGCGAACGCCATCCATATGAAAACATTAATAGGTCATTGAAACTAAACCTAGGCCTATTGGTCGGCTCAAAGCATATTATAACTGGTACCGGTATTGCAAGTAAATTTAGAGAAGAGAATTTCTCTCTATAAGACGCACATGTATCCAGTTAACTTCATAATATGAATTTACTGGATACATAAATTATTATGTTATAACAGCAAATGTGTGCAGAGTGGACAGCTACTCTGTGAATACAAAGCTGTTTTTGACATACATTACTCTGTTTACAATTATTGTAGTTAATCGTTTATCGTTTGCAATTGTCTTATGTCATAGCAACCGTGCCAACAACACCAGCTCCTGTGGAAGGCGTCTGTCCCGCTGGTTGGATGGACTTCGGCAGCTACTGCTACTATTTTGGCCCTTCGTCCAATTCCGTAAGTTTTCAGATAGCAGTGGCCTCGTGTCAAACTGCAGTAGGGCTGTACGCTGCCGGAAATCTGGCATCAATTCACAGCCCAGCAGAGAACCAGTTCGTATACGAAAAGCTAAAAGAACTCTACATTAGCGTCTCTTGGATTGGTCTATCCGAAGAGACTCAAGGTATGTGGCATCTTGGCGAAGTGGAACGAAGCTGTCATGTCAAATCGTAGTTCATGATATTACAAGAATGGATTGTTTTCTTAGTTTTAGGGTTTTTTTCTGACATCATTTCAACCGAATAATAAGCTCCCATTGTATTTCTGAACTAAGACTATACAGTTCCTTTACATAAGAATCTAAATCGTTGAAAAACTCTTTCATTTACACCACTCATGACTTTTTTTATAGCACCTTATGAGTGCTTTGATGAAATTGATCGTTTCTTATATTAATGCAGTAATAAGTCAGTGGAGACAATGTGAAACGACAAATATACATAATTATAAAGACCAGGACCAGTGGTGCATTCTTTGTTGCCCTGTAGGTTCGCCCTACAAGTGGTCTGATGGTACTGAACTGCAGTACACTCGCTGGGCCCCCGGAGAACCAACCACATCGAACACGACTCAACCTCAGCAGTGCGTGGAAATGTACGTGCATGATTGGCCCGGAATGTGGAACAATCGTGCGTGCAATGAGTACAGGTCATACGTCTGCAAAACTCTGAAAGGTCTGTTTCTTTCCGGGGCGTTAATTTTTTGTGCATGGCGTCTGAAATCCTGCTTCTAAACCAAGTAGACCTACTCGGTAGTACATTACTGGAATCTCGTTAACATTTTGGAAACGCTCATTTCACTCTAAACCATAGACGTCGCCCTGTTGAAATTTTTTTTGATAAAGATTATGTTTTGAATCTCCAAAGGCAATGTTTTACTTTTCAAACATACTTATTCCTCAAACTGTAGGCCTACCAGGTATTGGTAAATGTTATTTAGCCTAATTGAATGCTTTAATTTTTGCTAAGATGTGAACCCCGATTATCGTTCAAAAAATTGTATAACGAGGTTAAGGAAGAATATTCTGGTCATGTGTAGCCTATTCAAACGGTCCTTGTTTTAAACTTATTAGCTATAGGCTACAATGCAGGCTTATAGTTTGAGCAATCTGATAGCATTTTGGAAGATGAATATGTATGTGCCTATTTATCTAAATATACATCTAAATATATGCAGAATATGTTGATCATGAAATAGCGTGCCTATGAGTTAGTGTTCTAGCCATTTGGTTACCAAGTATTGTATTGTAGCCTACTGTGCTGTATCTATAAATTTATATTGCACCTCTCGCGTTGTGCAATATAATATCAGAGGCGCTTCAAATGATTATGGATTGTAGCGCCATGCTCTGCGTCCAGTTAATTTATATTAAGGTATTCGACAGCGTATTCATTTGATTGAATCCTAAAACATCCAGAATATAAACTATGTTTTTGTGAACTGTGAACTAAGAAATTTGCCTAGTACTGCAATGAGCACCGGTTTGAGCCGCTACTGAGACGACTATTATAATAGGCCTACCGTTCAGAGACCTCGAGCAAGTCCTTTGTTACCAATTTTTCAATTCATGTTTGGTCATTATAGGCTTCATCGGCGCTTTATAAATAATGCGAGATATTGAGAAAAGTACCTAGTAGGCCTACTATTACACAGTCCACATCCTGAATGTTTTAGACTTCAATAGGACAAATACGCTTAACACTAATTAACCTTTGCATAGAGTATACATGTGATTGTGCTCGCAACCAGAATTGAAGCTCCAAGTCTCTTTCCATACTGATGCATGTTCGGATATTGCACGAGGTATTAAAATATCTCGTCAGTCGGACTATAACCCTGCTTTAACATAATAATGGCACACTAACAGTGATTCCGTTAAGGTCTGAATTCTTGGAGTCATGGACGCATCACATCAAAAAAATTGGAGTCCACGCCAAACGGATAAGAGTCATGGACTCCACACCCATCCATTTTTGGAGTCGCATTGGGCCATTATGCCATAGTAGGTCAAATGTAAAAAACTCCGAACTTCTTATATTACAGACGACAAAGGGCCCAACCATTAGGCCTATTATTACGTAACCTACCCAAAAATTCATATTTTGACCCTCTCATTGTGTTGCAACTTGCAACTCGTAGGCCTACATTTTGCGAACAGCCACATGCGTGCGTAAAAATTAGCTCTAACCCTCCTCCGTTTACAAAAGTTCGTTTATGCTATAGGCCTATAGCTAAAGTCAGCTATAAAATTCATTTTACCGTTGGCTATTTTTTGTGTGTTAAAATCTGAAGTTGTCGATACCAATACAGAAAGTACCAAGTCATAAACTCATAAATTACAGCCAGCTTCACCAGAGGTAGGCTGAATTGGAATGAAATATAGGCCTATCGTGGAATCGTGAAAGGTCTAGTAGGCCATAGGCCTATAGGCAATAGCCTAAGCCAACGATATATATATTATAAGTAGAAGTTTTTAGTTTTTAAAATTCGAGAACAAATTAACAGCCATTTAGAAGCATAAGCTGGTGTTAGACCACAATCAGATCGCATCGATATTGCATTAATATTGACTGGAGAGCGACTCTGAGAGGGCTTCTTGTAAAGGTGTTAATTATATGTAAGCTTAACTTATTGAAATGAATGAATGAAGGCAGAGCCTGAGAGAGCTAAAATGCGATTGTCGTTATAGCAACGACATCATTTTTAAAAAAAACAGGGAAATTTGAGGACACAATGGCCTATAACTAGTACCAATCTTCCCGATGATAATAAATTTTATACTTTCCAGGAAAAAATATTTTATCATTGTTCTACTTCTTTTGATTTTCCTGATTTTCCTGATTTTAGGATCTATCCGACGACGATCATTACTTTTTAAGCCAGCTAATTGGAACGGTTGAACGCTATAATATTGCTGAAATGTCGATGGTTTAGGTCTAGACCTGCATGTAGGCTATGTACGTCACTCACTTACAAAGAAAGGAAATATTCATAAATAGGTCATTGCATAAATTATTCACCACTAACCAGTCAGTTAATACACAATGCATAAACTGAGACAGTTACACATAATATATGGACGCCAAGGTATTTCTTATTGGTGTGCCATGGACGCATAGTTAATTTATTTGTGCGTCCATCCACAACTTCAGTGCGTCCATGGACGCACCGCTTTTATTTTTGTGCGTCCGGCGTCAAAATTTGTGCGTCCGGGACGCACGGACGCACGTTAACGGAATCACTGCACACTAATACTTTGTCTTCTTATGTTTGACGCTCAACTTTGTGAGCACACTGGATTTCAGTGGCCCAGCCACCGGTGACTCCAAGCTATCCACCTATTCACTCGTGCCCTTCTGAATCGAATTGGACAGCTTATGAAGATTACTGCTACTACATCGATGCCAATCAGCAAGTGTCCTTCAACGAGGCACAGGAGACTTGCGTCCACATGGCGGGTCGTCACGCTAGTTTACTCACCATCCCAGACGCCTTTACGAACCTCTATGTGGTGGATATGGTACACAAGACAGCGTCGTCCGGAGTCGAAATTTGGATCGGTCTTACGAGGCCGCATAAAGGTACTTCTGCGAAAACTTCAACGGCTATATTTAACTTATCTCAAGAAATAATTTTTTTTAACTTCGTGTCAGCTCGTAGCCTACTTGTTATCGATTTTTTTCAATGCCATGTTATTTTATTAATAATTATTAATTTGACTTATCAGAACACAACGACTGTGCTTGAATGAGGCTATATCTTGAAATGACGTTTTAAGAATTTTAAACTAGGTTAACTTCAAATATTTTTTCATATTATTTTTAATGTGATTTATTGTTAATCGGTTATCAGTTATAATAGGCTAATTGTGTCAGTATATGTCTAGGAGTTAGATAATTTTTAACTGTGAGCAATTACTTATACGAATCATTCAATTTTTATGTTTTCTTAGCCCTGGCTGAGCTGGCTCTTCTTTCTTGATGAGCACTATGACTCCAGAAGTTCATGGTTTCCACGAGTGTGCACCATTATTGTTTGAATTTTTCTGCCACTGTGTCATAAACTTGTGAGCATATCATCGAGCATCATACGGTTCATTATCGCTATTCGGTTTCCAGCTTCCCACTTCCGGCACGGAATAAAATTTTGGGTTATTAAGGCAAAGTTAAAATTATCATCAACAATACATATAAGACACCTGAATTAGTGAGTTTTATTTTTAACGAATATGCATTAATTTGGTCTATACCTATATCGAAGTGAACAGAAATCTACAGGCGACAATATTATAACGCAAATCCAAGGTGTTAATTTTAGTAGCTTCAAGTTAGCGTTATGTTTGTAGAAGCGGAATTTCGATGGATAGACGGCACTGCGGTGAACTTCACGAATTGGGCGATGGGACAACCGAGTGACGTGGGCGAAGAACACTGCGCAGAAATGCGAACCGACACCGGAGTCTGGAGTGATAGGAACTGCGCAACGGATCGTTTCGCATTCATATGTCAGATCAAACAAGGTTTTCAACTTTTTTGTCAGCTGACCTCACGAATGTTGTCAAGGGCGGATACAGGAATTTTCGAAGGGGGGGCCAAAATTTTTGGTCTTGTGAGACAGGAGAAAAAATTTTTAGTCATCGACCAATTTTCCGGGAAAAAAATACCATTTCATCCGCCGAAAAAACTGATGACCTTTTTTTTTTTTTTTTTTTAGTCACCGACCAAATTTTTCGGGAAACATCCGCCGCTGAATCGACGGGGGGGGCAAGTCCCGTGTGATTTTCTAATAGAGGGGGCCTGATGTCCTGTTTTTCTCTCCCACTACATTTATTTAATGGCTTGTTGAAACCAAATGGGGGCCACGTCCCATGCAATTTTTAAATGGGGGGGGGGCATGGCCGGATTGGCCCCCCTGGATCTGCCCCTGAATGTTGTGGTCTTTGCTGGTGCTGCTTCCGTTACCACTACAACTTTGTGGGGCGCGGTGGTGTGATGGTGGCGTCATTGCCTTGAAGCCGGAAGGTTCGAGGTTCGAATCCACTCAAGTCGCCGCGTAGGGACCTTGGGCAAGTCCTTCACTCGCAATTGCTGAGCGCTTCGGCGTGAAACACCGGTTCAGTGTCCGCTGTGCAGTCGGGAGCGCCTCTGAGTAGAGTGCTTGAAGGGGCGCTATAACAAGTGCACATACAAACAAACTGCCATTACTACTACTACTAGGCTACTACTACTACTGCAATTATCCTTATTATTATTATTATTATTATTATTATTATTATTATTATTATTATTATTATTATTATTATTATTATTATTATTATTATTGTTTTTATTATAATTATTATTATTATTATTATTATTATTATTATTATTATTATTATTATTATTATTATTATTATTATTATAATGATGGTAAAAGGACGAGAAAAATGACTATATCTGTTTAGCTGTCTGTTAAGTAGGCCTACCTCCCTTTTCCGTACCTTGACTAGTCTAAACTTCTGCAATGTCGCGGAAGTCAACACCGACGAAATTAAAGCGGCAGTCAAGACCAAAGCAAACCTTACAAACAATTAGAATTACATATTGGTTCTCTGTCGAAATAAAAATAATATATTTAATAATATATATATACCATTATGCCGATTTCTAGATTACGCTTTAATTGTATTCAGAGGCACGTTTCATAATGGCCATAAAATTGCACTACGCCTGATTTCCCAACTTTGATTATTACACCAAAGTTACGTGTTCATTTCTAACGGGCAATTTTATTTTTTAAAGTTTGTTAAGCGGTATTAATCAACGTTTCAAGCTATTATCGTAAGGATTTTCTCAGGTACGGGCACACTTAATTAAGTCACAGAGGGAACAACACCTAGTTCGCAGGAATTTCAAATTGGACTTAATAGTGTTTTATTTTTGCAGGATGTTGATGCGTAAAACGCACAATTGAGCATGAGTTTATATTTATTACCACTTTAAATGTCATTGTCAAAGCAAACTTTAATATGTGTCAATGCTTTGCTTTTAGAATATATGCCTGCAACGTCGACACCAGATGCCAGCTCTTCAGGCTGTAAGTTGTCCTACTGGTGTATACGGAATTGCACGTGAAATTGCCTAATCATAACCATCTGGGTGTGCTACACACATTACCGTATAATAGGCTATCGTATCGCATCTGAAAACTTATAGAGCGCTTCTCGCAGCATAGACTATTGCCCCAGGGGAAAGGAAACGTCTTGAATGGATGACAGGATGCGACGAGGAGCCCAGACATGAGTTTAGTCGGTAGAACATGGGGGGAGGCGTTCCATGTGGTGGGATCTATCACTGAAAATGACTGGCTTTAAGCCAATATCGTTACTGAACAATTTGAACTAAATTGCATTGCAGACTGTGCTATAGAATAAATACAATCCACATGTAAAAATCAGGAAACTAATTTCAACATTTGTGTAATAATTATTATATGCCTGCATTCCTTTCGTTTTGTGTAAGTAACATCCGCTGAAATTGCTGGCATCGTCATCGGCACGTTGTTGGGAATTGCCGTCATCGTCGGAGTTGGATTTGCTATGTTTCGAGCCTTACGTGGAGGTTCACCATTTTCCACATCGAATAGACCAGATGGAACAGAAAGAGCCAGTGAATACGATTTGTCGAATGAGAATTTGGAAGATGAGCAATATGGAACGCTATCGATATCGTCCTTTGATCAATAAATGTAGACAGTCAGTCTCAACATGAGACATAGCCTAAGCGACATATGATAAACGTTGCAGAATATTCACTTTAGTTAATTTGTGGCATTTCTAAATTCAATTGTCGGACAGTGGGAGAGTATATCATGAGAAAGTCTATTATGCACAATTCAGGGATAATGATAATAATAATAATAATCAATCGAAGTAAGATATATCGTTTTCTAATAATGTAGGTAGAACTATTACGCGAAATGAAATGTAATATTTCACCACGTTGCTTTATAAGTGCAACATTACAGTACTATTATTTGAATTCTGATTTTGACATTACGATTATGATGATACCGGTAATCATAGTGAATGAATTAGTGATGATGATTGATGATGATGAAAAAACGCATACTTTTATATAAAAATTATCACGACCAGATGCTACAGTCCTTGAGGTATAGCCTACGATAACATTAACATACAATGCACATGCTACTTCCGGCTTAGTGGGCTCTATGCGCCCCTATGGTCACCAAGTTGCTGCATTACAAGCAAATATAAAAACAAACTGTCTAATAAATTATTTGCCCCAGGGAGGCCTACTCACGTCTGCCTGCTTTGCAATAGGCCTACTTTTGGTAATTATTCCATCGATCTTAGAAACGCTGAGCCTATGTTTGACGACCCCAGCAGAACATTGTTCCAAAGCTTTTGGTTTCGAAAATCCGCAACAGTCTTTTAAAATCTTATAGCGCAAGACAAAATTTATTATGTCATTTTGCGCTCATTTATGAAACTGTTTTATAACAGGGTCTTTTGTTGATAGTGTTGACTAATTCAACTTGTATACCGTGCAGGCCTCTATCCACATATTGACAGCTTATTGATACATAGATATTCTTGCATTTCACGAAGACCCAGATCAATATGCCTCGGGAAATTTCTGCCCTGGATCTACCGAGATTCATGACGAAAGTGGCACTGTGTTGTTAATTATCTTTGGGAAACCAATTGCTATGGAGACGTATCGGTTGATTCAAGGTTGAATGCACGGATTATATTTTTTTTCTTCTTGTCATTGTTGAGAGTCAAGAGCTTCGAGTATTCGTCTCTTGGCTGCTGCATTTCGCTCTGAAAATTAAATCAGACAGAAACATTAGAAAATAATTCATCCATCTTCCATTCTATGGGTCTCTAGTGTTCTTATGTAGGCCTATATTTTGTCAAACATTGTTATTATAATTACTACCAAATTTTTTAATGCAGCAACACGGACGACACGGAAACCATGGCAACCAATATATTCATAGGTACATGAATGCTTACATAGCTAAAACTTGCTATAACTGGTAGCATGTTCTTACTGTATAGAGTGTAGCCTAGATGATAAGATTTTAGCTGAGATTAGACCTACTTTTGTAGGTGACTGACAAGGTCAACGAAATGACATTGATAAAGTAGCCATAAATAACTAATTGACGCCAATAATTATAGGTACAACCAGTTTGGCAAGACTGACAAAAGTCTGACATATATTGGACCAACGGAAGCACGAAGATTAGCCATTAAGCCAATATTATTGTGGTGACAGACAACAGGCAGAAAGAAACTTGCGCATAGACAGACATACAGACAGACAGACAGATAGAGGAACAGACAAAGATAATTTCAATCTGTTAGTGACAGTTAGTCGATCGTTGCATAAGTGGATGAGAGCGTCTAAATGCCTGAGGTTGCGTGTGTGGGGTTCAACCCCCTAGTATTTTCACTACCTTAGTTCATGCTTTCATATGTTCTCGTATTGACTATTGCAATTCTCTTCTCATTGGTCTTCCTAAAGTTCGTCTTTCACCGATTCAGTCAGTTCTCAACTCAGCTGCTAGATTAATTGCCCGCCTTCCCAAGTACTCTCACATCTCTACCTTTATGTTTGATGAACTTCATTGGCTTCCTCTACGTGCTCGCACACAGTTCAAGATCCTCACTCTGATCCTAAAGTCTCAACGGGGTCTTGCCCCAAAATATCTGACTAAAACCTTACTTCGTCCTCACTCAGCTTCCTCCCACCGTCCACTTCGCTCATCCAACAGACTTGACCTATTGGTTCCCCGGTCTAGAACTGCTATGGCTCAGTCTCGATCTTTTGTCTCAATTGGTCCTTCTCTCTGGAATTCTCTGTCTCCTTCTGTTCGCTCAACTCTTCTGTCTGTCAGTCTCTCCTCTGCTCTGTCTCTTCTCAAAACCTGCTTCTTCTCACGGGGCCTTGCGCACTGGGAGCGCCTCTGAACGGTTTACCCTACTAGAGGCGCTTTATAAATGTTTAAATACAATACAATACAATATTTCTTTGGACCCAATAGTAAAGTTTTCATCCCACACAATAATCCACATAAAAATGTAAATCAACATCTGATCTTCCCGGTTATTTTTCAACGATTCTCGTGCTGACTGCATACCTCTGATCAATCGAGCGAGACGGTAGTTGAAGTGCATGACCGTGACGATGTTCTTCCATTTGGAACAGACCATGGCCATGTTCCGCTGCTGTACTCTTCGAGGTCCCTGGTGGAGGGCCACCGCCTTTAAGAAGATCGTCTGCAGAAACTTCACCGGAAGTTCATTCAATTTCTCCGTTCGATGGTACTCACCAGGTGGCACCACACGTTTCTGTTTCTCGCTGCCAGCTGCAAAAACCAATCAGTCACGTGTACAGTACTGTAACAGGCCACATGTGCAAAACTACTCTGTAGTTTGCTTATATTCGTTTATTTTGAAAATAGTACAATCCTGGTCTCCTGGACATTCCTGGTGACATAACGCGCCAGGTTACAGGTCAAAGTTGTAAAATAACATACAGAAGTCAGAATAAAATCTATAATAGAATATTTTGCAAATAATGTAGTCAAATAAAGAAATAAAAATAGACGCAAAAAAGTAAGAAATTAGAAATAAAAATTGAATTACTTACGGGCCTTACTATCCAGGTACGGTAAGAAAAACTATAGCAGACAGATAGCTTGATACGATTATGGGGACGTGCAATGTAGGCTAGCCCTATAGACTAGAGCATAGACTCTAAGTGAATAATTGCAAAGGTAATTGTATGCTCTTACTCATCGACGCATCTGATTCTGTTTTGTTCTCTGCGTCTGACTTTGGTTTTACTCTGCCGTCGTCATTTTTGGGCGCACTAAAAATGAAAATATCAATCACTGTGTGCGTAGAGACAATTAGTTTGGGCAAACAATGGCTCAAGTGCATCTGCTGGATTCAACTGTCCAATGACCTTTCCCATTGAATGAACATAAGCAGCTTACATTCGAGTGTTACTTAGCATACCACTAAAGTGTTTCTTCTATGAAGTCTAAAAATAAGCCAAGGCCTAAACTTCTTCTGTAGACACGTGTTGCAAGACGTAGGTTAAGTGTTTTATTCAAAGTTTAGATAAGGAGAACAAAATGGTATCTCAATCAGTCAGTTTGAACGGATTAGCCTGTTTCACTGAGAGTTGCCCCACGAGAGCCTAGACAGTGCACCTTGCATTCAATGTCCTCGCTAGCCCACATAAGAGTAGGCTAGCCTATGCATAATTGAGCTGCGACTTTGGTGGGTGAAGCACGTGGTTTAACTCGACAGGGCAAAGACTGTGCACAGTGTGCATGGTGCAGCGATCATCAACATCTGATAAAATTCCCTCTTTCCGGAATCGCGAGCCGTAGAGCAATAGAGCAACACGTGACCCGATCAGCCAATAAGACCAGCGAGACTGAATGCAATGGAATTCCCCGACGACAGATATAATTTTGATGTTCGTTGTCTATTTTTGCATCTGAGTGACTTGGTCCATTTTTACAGATGTGCCTTGAATGAAGAGCAATGCTAAGTATAGTCCCCTCTGCTGTGTGAGGGACTTCAGATTTCTGGGGAGCCTGGGGGACAAACGACCGTTTGAAGGATGACAACCTCTGAGGTGCTTAGATCTGACCGAGGGAGGGTTTTCAGTTGCATGCAAAGTTGTAAAGTTTCTTCTCTGGTGTTTATTTGTGATGATATTTTTAATCTTTCTGCCAATTTACAACCCTTCGTAAAATGGTTCTGATAATAATCCTAACCTCGCCATTGGTTGTTCTCTACCAGTGCCAGTCCCAAGCCTGGATAAAAAAGGAGGGCGACACTAATCATCAAGGTTCTGAGAATCCGATGATATTATTTTCTTATTGACTTTGAAACACTTCAAATATGATTTCATCTAGGCGCATAGAGACTCAAAGGCATGATATGAATTAAAATAATGTTAAATCTATATCTATTCGCCTTAGCTTCACTTTAAGTAGGGCCTTCAATTATACATAATCGATGCCTTCCGTATAGTGCTTGGGCGCGAATCTGGTTATCTACAAAGCAAATATTGACGTTAAACTGATTGCACACAGCTAATCTCAAAACCATCTGCATTGCATTCGATAAAAATAAATTAAGTTTTTAGTATGATACTTGGTGCGGTATGATTTAAAGTCTGGTACTTAAATCTTACAGGATAACCGGAGAAATATAGGCCTACGGTCTAAACTGGATGCAAGTCTATGCATGCATGGAGAGCAACACTCAAACATACTTTTGTGGCGAGCACAGATGCTCCTATGCAATGTATGCTTGCATGTAGGCCAACTCCATGCTAAACGTATTAGTAACATGACTGTCATGATAACGGTCGACAAGTTCCGTGAGTGGTTCCAGAATACAAGTCAACAGATCACTTGGAGATTTATATAGACGATGCTTAACACAGTTAAATGAGCACAAAATGCATGATCACTGAGGTCTGGAAGAATTAAACTGACACCTACCAGAAGCAATTGATTCCTTTAACTAGTAGATCATCATGGTCACTTGCGAATTCGTGACATGGATAAGCGATACGGTAGACCTTAATTATTGTGTCAGTCTGGACTACGTACAGAGTCCCATTTTGATCATCAAGGCAGAGCCGCCTGGGTCTCGAAGCACTGGTTACATCCTGCTGCACTAGATGTCGCCTTAACCGGAAGTCCCTCTGCACCAGATGAACCCGACGGTTCTCTCGATCACACACCAACATCCGTCCTCGACCGTCATGGATCAGATCCGATGGCCAATAGAGCTGTGTGACTCCCGCACCAATCGTAGATCCGTAACAGCGCATCACGTGACCGGAAGTGTCGAGTTCGACGACGCGATTACCAGTCTCCAGGAACCCGTGGATGAGAGCGAATTTGCCTGGTTCCATGCAGATAGCCTGATGAGGAGCCTCACAGTCCAAAGGCATCTCTAGGACCTTCTGTCCAGACGTTGAAAACACACGAAGGCAATTCGGTGACTCCGATACAACGATGACGTAATTATCACGTGATATGCTGATTCCGATTGGTCGACCGACGTCATGAGCGAACTTCATCACAGCGCCATCTTGTGTAACTCTCCAGACGCAGCCGACGTTCTGAGAGAAGTCGGTGAGGTAGAGGGACCTACTCTGCTCACTGGCCGCCATATTGAACGGCATCTCGAGCGGTGGGACGTTGATAGTCCGGACTAGGACGTGATCCGGAACCGTTCTAAGGTTGAGATCGATTGATGAAATGTCTGGAATGCTGAATACTTCGATGGACGATGTCTCTGCTCGAGCGACGTACAGCAGTCTTTCGAGGATGCAGACTCCGATGGTTGGCTTTGGTCGATCAGAAGATGAGACTATCCGAGTCTCCAGAAGAACAGGAGAAAATAAATATGGCTTCATAGACGCTGCAAGAAATAATGCAAAGGAAACGTTAATGTCATCTTTCGTTCAGCACGGCTAAGTTGTTATGGAAGCAGGAAATACGATTGCAAGAACTTCATCAATCGGCTACAACTTTCAAAATCAAGAGGCCAAAGCATTCTAATGTAAGACTATATTATAATGAGATGAGCAAAATGTTAAAAATGCGTTTCATAGCAGTAGTAAACAGAAAACACAGAAAACGAGCTAAGTTAAGTCCTGTTTGGTTAGAATCCTAGATTTTCGGACTGGTTCAAACCTTCGACGAATCGTTTGTAGGTCCGTTTGAACTGATCGTTATTTAACGCTGTGTTCCATGTTTGGCAGACTTTAGAAAGATGTTCAGTTTGTACGTCGATTCCGACCTCACGGGCGGCAAGAGTCTGATGCAGGATTAGGTGCAACATCTCTGTAGGCAGCTCGCTTTCTCCGCCCTGTAAGTAAACACATACAATTTCAACAAATTAAACTCATATTTGTGTATTTTTTGTGAGGAAGTGAAGGGCACGATATTAAGACATGCACACGCATTAAATCCTACATAATTATAATCCGAGACACACACGTAAATTCTTACAAAAGACCATCAATTTTATCCGGCTTTGTTCGGATTTTCTCTTATTAGTGAGTTTATTAATTAGTAATAATAATCAAAAATGGTTAAGGAGCACTGTTCAAGTAAGAAACGGTCCCAATAAAGTCCCGCTCTCTTCTCTCACCTTAACTTCCATCCTTTTTCATTTCTTTCAACTTTTCTTTCCCTCATACCACACCCCTCCGACTAAAGAATCTGAAACGCTCTAGCGTTACGAATAATTTTCCAAAACGTTCTCTTGCAAATTTTACATCAACGCAGCTGTTTTCAGCTCGCAATTCACTTTAAATCCAAGGATGTGCACATTTTAAATTTCGATGTGGTAGTCAACGCCTGCGAACTAGAGCTGCAATTTCACCGTTGCACAACAATTATTGCGTCGAGGCCATGCAGGTAAAAATGATACATAAATCCAAAACGCATATCAGAACAGCCTACAATTATTTCACACCCATAAATAATGTCGGATTGATCGGTAGGGACTATATTAATTTTATTATTTACTCTGCGGCATTAATAAAACGTAGGCTAATTAAATCTACTTTCCCAATTACGTCAAGCGACGAAGCAATTTATGGATCGGTATCTTACGAACGGTGAAGGTGGCGGCGGAAACAGTTCATCCAGATTGTCCAGACACCGATCGAATGACCTTTCGTCCACAGTGACCTCTACATCGATGACCCTCTGAAGGTCCTTTGAGATGAGAGCAGATCGACAGACGGACAGGAAGTCCTCCGACCGACACATGTATCGTAAATCCCAAACGGACTCTCGACTCAAGCAGAGGATTCTCATGACGATGCTTCCCATTTCGACGGATAGCACCTCGCGTGTGAAGTGCTGGAGAAGGTCAACCAGCTTTTCCACGTACTCCAGTTTGAGGTCACCTGGATCTGCCAACGTCCTCTTCCGTCGCTTCCGTCTTGCATCCAGCAGTTCATCGATGTTGTGGAGTCCATCTTCCAGCAGACGATTCATCATCGAACGAATGTCGTCTGCTTCCGGTGATGACTCAGACGAAGAAGAAGAAGAAGAAGAAGAAGAAGAACTGAACTCATCAGAATCATCGTCAGATCGTCTTCGCTTCAGATTCAGTCGAACGGTGACTTCAAGACCTGCACACAACACATGCAATGAATTTTATTGTCGCGTCTTATGCCTATTCATCTCATGGTTTCTATGGCGTTACAATATAAAAAAGGGTTTGAGCCGCTGAGCGACATCAATTAGTGATGCTCAGCTCAATTAGACTTTTGCTAAAAGCATAATAAATTTCTGAAGGATGATGAAGTGCTGCTCAGTTTCTTTATTCACATTCACACTTTCACACACCTCACATACCCACACACACGTACACGCACACACACACACGCGCGCGCACACACACACACACTGCCAACCATGCGCTCACCTGCACACACACACACACACACACACACACTCTTTCAGACCAGTATTATAGGTGTATATTATAATTTATATGGATACTACGCGGTGATTGTCACAAGCTCTTTGCACCAATTGAATCTGAAGTGAGTGTGATCTCAAGACGAACATTAGTCCACTTAGATAACGCAGTATCAGTAGACTATACTGTTCTTATGAATCAACAGACAATTCATAACAACGTGTGTACTGTGTAACCCTATAGAGCATTAGATCTCGTCAATCATGGCAGATAATAAAAGTTGAATAATGATGTTATTCCTTGAAGTAAGGCTTCAGCTAACGTTTCGAATGCACATTTCCACGCAGTGATTACTTCAAGTTTAATTCCAATGACTGTCTCAGTTATAAATTATGTGCTCAGCGTTGGTGTGGGAGTAACTGTTTCTGGGTCAATGGGCGCAAAACTGGCTAATTCTTCTATCGCTGGCGCAATTGTTATTGAGTGCTTGATATAGGTCTAGGTCAGCGGTTCTCAACCTGTGGGTCGCGACCCCCACGGGGGTCGACTGACGATTTGCCAGGGGTCGCCTGGGGCCTTCAGAAATTTTCAACATATGCACAAATGTTCATGTACTGGCAATTTCAATGCTACACTAGGCTATAGCAACTTACAATATGGAATAAATTTGTAGACTACTTATACTTTTGTTATGATTTATTCGTTAGAACGCGGCAGCTAATTTAATTGTTGTTGTTTTAAAATGTAAATTCCACTTTCACCGTTCTTCAAAAAAATAGCAATACCCGGCACCCGGTTTGCTCAAAGAATGTATGCTAGTGAGGCCTATTATACACGGGCGGAGACTTCGAGGGACAGGGAACCTTCCCCCAAATTTGTTGTGTGGCCGAGCTGCCTATATCCAAATGTCTCAGAAATATTTCATTAATATGTGGAAATTTATAAAGAGCAATTTTGTTAAAATGTCAGTTGAAGATACAATCATTACCATGTGTAAGGTAAAAAAAATTGAACAATGGGGAGGGAATATTTTGTTTTAGTCTTAGGCTAAACCACGTCGATGAGTACTGAAATCATGAGTTGACAGCTTAAAGTGCTACCACTAGTGTGAAAATAAATCAAAAGCAACGGGGAGGTGACTTATTGAAGTCTTAAGTCATGTAGGCTATTTCTGCATTGAAATTATGGGAAATGTTTGTTGAGCTGACGACCACTGCAGTGTAGGAATTTAAAAAATTAAATAATGGGACCGATACTCTGGAAGTCTCAAACCACGACTAGGCGTATCAGAGCTGAAATAAAGAGCAATTTCATTAAAATGACAGCCTGAAATTCTACCAATGCAGCGTTGAAATTCGAAAAAATCGATAATAGGAAGAGATACATTTCTCCCCAAGTTCATCCCCCTGCTAGTTGCATTCGTTAAGAATACAATTAAAGTTTATGAAATTGATAGCCTCCCAAAACAATTCAGCTGGGTGAAATAAGTGTCAAGAAAATAACTATTTATTGACCAATTATTAGAGCAGCCTATTGCTTTAATAGTTGCAGTTAAATAGAGAAGCTACAATGTCTTATTTTTACCGACATTTTGTCGGTCGATTCGATAAAACCCTACAAATACAGAGGCGCCATTCAGATGCTAAACAACCTAACGATGCAGAAATGCATGAACAGTATTTCTTAGAACAAAGCTGATGACGCCAAGAAGGCACATTTGGGAGTTCCAGCAGCAGCACGTGATAGCTATTGAAATTTTACAAAACGAACAGACTTATGAAATTCAACTGTCGAATAGGTAGGCTTAGCTCTCAGAAGCGCAAGAACCACGAAATCTCAAACAATGATTGCCAAAAACAGTTTTCGAATAATGAAGTGAAAATGCATGACAATGGGCAATGACAAAAATGCAGTGACCATGAGGGTGGTTAACTCAATCAATCTTGTCGTTGGGGGTCGCCACCACATTCAAAATGTTACCAAGGGGTCGCCGCACTAAAAAGGTTGAGAACCGCTGGTCTAGGTGAATTCCCACTAGATCACTGAAGGCTATCCCATAGTGTTTTTAGAGACACGCCACATGAAAACGGAAAATAGACCTGAGACAAAATGGAGCATTAAGACGTTCCAAAAATAATTACTGATTCGGCTGAGTATTTCAATCAATGTCTAAGTTTATGGAAACCAATTCTGTTGCTTACCTCCCTGTAGCAAAGCGTTTGCAATATGTTGTTGATCGCAGAGCAGCAACGCTTTGATGAATCCATTGAACGCTGTGTCTGGTCTCCGTAGGAGACACTTCACTAACAGATCCGCCTGTTTCTTCCAATGACCTTTCTCAGCTCGTATCAGCTCAGCATCCGTGTGGGTAACTGCCTCTGTGCTGATGAGCGCATGCAACAATTCACCCTCTACGATGACGTTCTTCACTAAGGTATCTCGACAACGTTTGAGAACATTCTGATGAAACTCACTCATCAGATTTTCATCTGAAATAGAAAATGAACATGGATTTGAAAATGTCCTGGAGAAGCAATGAATAAAAGCATCTTCCGATTTCCAGCCATTTCTTACAAAGCTCAGTAATATTATTGCTTACGACGTCTCCTTGAACTAGGAAGGTGACCGGTCGTAGGTTGTGAACAACGTTGTTGTTATAATCGTGTAACATTTCACACAATGGCTGTTGAAGTTACTTAAAGCTATATGGCTTACATCTCAACTCAATCAAAATATTGAAAACTCCTAACGTTGTTTTAAAGTCGGTCAATGTCGAGTTTTAAAAGATAACTAAATGGCTCACAATTAATGTCATTGTCTAACTTCAGTTCAAGTGAAGATAAGCTTATGCAATCAATCGAAATGTAGCCTAATTAAGTAGGCATAGCCTTCATCTTCAAGTATAAGCGTAGGCTACCTTTTCCGAGCAAGGCATCTGCGATGTGCTCCTGTTGCGTTTCTCTCAGTGATTCTAAGAATCCGTTTATCGCTGAGCTGGGTTTTCGCTTGAGAATCTTAATCATTAGCTTGACCTGGCGATTCCAGTTTCCAGTTTCTGACTTAATGATCTCCACATCTGCGTTCGTAAAGACTCCGAGACTTTGTGCGGCTGCGATGAAGTGACCCGCTGGGTTGATGCTTCTCGTCAAAGCTCGCCGTTTGCCTTTCAACACTTTCCGATTGTGGCGGCTCAATGTCTCGAAACGTCCTGTAGTGACAGAAGCAACTGTAGCGCAGTGTGTTAGTGCAGAGCAACATAATAATTTCACATTGGAACTTTTTAAAGGAAGTTTTAGAGCTGCACAATCTGTTCTTTCCCTTCGCATCCTCAATGGTAAATTACTCCCAATCGGATGACAATGATCTTTTTACTATTTGTAGCCGCACGGCAGTGCTTGAAGTCTACAATTGCACGAATCCAAATGGAACTGCACATTTTGTCAGGAACTGCACGCTAAAAAAGACATGCTCAGAGTAAATTAGCACCGAGATGTTTGAAAATAAGAACTAATCAAGCACATAACCTATGTTTGTAATTATTCGGGGCTGATCATTCTGGAGAGAGTGTGTTATTGAGAATTTTCATGTTAGAGGCTTCTCAGCTTTTTTATCCGTTTTTCGTCGTGAAGCAGCAATGAAAATTGGAAGAAAAAATGTTAATAAGGCAACTTGATAGAATTTCGTCAGGAATCGTGTGTTCATCCACGCTGTAGCGATCTGAACAAAATCAGTTGTTGATAGGCCTAATGATTATAATTTATTTTTGCAGTGCGGCAAACTCACTTCCGCTGCCAAAATTGGTAAGACTACGCCAAAACGTATGCGCACTAAAAAGTCCACCAAGCAATATAGAGAATCGTTCTAGACAACGGTTGATTGTCAACAGAATTAGGCACTAGATTATTTCTCGTTCCTATGCATTCTACCTATAGGCTATAGCACAAATAGGTCATTAGTTGGTGTGTTGACATGAAGAAGCACGTTTTCTCATTCCTGTCGCTTGTTTGTCCAATGTCCAATGTTTACAATATAAATGTATCTGTCTTGTCACGGCCGTATAATTTACGTCATCATATTCGTGCTTCCTGACAATTATTGTAGTCTGTCCGACGTTTGTGTCTGTCCAGATGAACTAAGATAGGGGGCCGTCCATAAAGTACGTCACGCTATTTTTGACCATTTTTGACCCCCTCCCCCCCTGTCACAAACTGTCACAAAACTCTGACCCCCCTAAAGTACGTCACACTTTCGAACAAACAATTTTAAAACATAACCATTTACCTAACCCTCTAAACCCTAGGATACTATGTGGGATAACAAAGATCATCAGAGTCACCCTACTCCTTCATCCAGACTTGGAACTTGCGCTGTCAGAGTACGAGCAGTGACTGAGTTAAACTAAAATATTACGAACAGACATAATTCATATATAATACATAATTTATACATTATAATACTGTGCAATCATTCAATTATTATAACAATTAAATTTGAATTATGATGTAATGTATACGGGCTACGGATTCATATAATATATACATACACAGGCCTATAATTGATCATGTTTAACTAAATTTGTCATTATATAAGCTACACAATGAATACTATATAAATTACGTACTCAACTTTACCCGGTCAATTCTGTTTCCTGTTTTATAACCGCACAACCACAAGAATGGTATGTATTCATCTAGAATGAATAGAACAACCGTACGCTATCCCACTCATGTTGGTCAAGTTTGTCGTGAGAGGACTAAGCTCATGGCTGCTCGATATGCAGGAACGTGTTTGAACACCAATTCAAACTCCTTGAACATCCTATGTTATTTGGATAACAATATGCCTCTTGATCTTCAAACTGCTGCGATAACAACGGGCATAGACGAGTACGAGTAGTCCCACAGCAATGCACGATATTAGGCCTATTTGCAACACGCGTTCAAATGATATCAACTCTTAACAAGGTTATTAAGTCCAATAATTATTCTTACTACAAATGACCGCCGTCACCTGTTCAACTTTAAAGACGATCATACATTAATTGTAGCTGATTGGTAACTTATACTATTATAGAATGATTATTAGGGTGTCCCACGATTGCACAGGAAAAATATTTTTCTTGAAACTTGAAATGCAGTCCCTCCAAAAAGTTTCCTTATGGTCCTATGATAGTACCTGCCAAATTTCTGGACATTTTGAAAATATTTAGAGGCCGCTCAAAGCTCACATATAATATGTGTAAGTTGTCACAAATTATACGTGCGACATATAGGCCTAGGCCTATGAGTTTGAAATTTTCGGAGGTCCACACTTTGATCCCACTAGCGTGCTTATGTATTGCTTAATAACCTTATATTGCTCTGAAATACTAAAATCTACAAATATGCAACCTTATTGTATTTGCGAATGAGGTTTTTCAAGCATAAGGACGACAGTTAAGCTCTCGAGCAAACGAATGATGTAAATGTCGTGCACTAGGATTGCAGGTCGCTACCTCCACATGGCAATCATCAGTGGAGTAGAAATGAATAAGGTTAACAGATTGTCAGTCTGATTTTTCTCTAGTTGGTGGAAGTAGCCTACAAACATGTTGGTGTGCTAAAGTTGACCTCTGGACCAGGACAGGAATCAACGGTTGCAGTTTGAACCTTTTGAAGTCGTGAAAGTGTGATGCATTAGGCCTAATTATTGGCAAATGCTTTGAGACAACGGCTTTCAATAACTGCATATTAAATAGAGTTTGCAATGCCTTGCACCCTTCTACATCAGCCATCAGTCGTAACATCTTGTTAACATCACAGAAATCTTTTAAGTCCAGTTGCCTGGTGCATTCTTTGTGTCCTTGGTAAAAATTTGTCCATCAATGGTCTGTAATTAAGCTCTGCAAGCCATTTAAAGATGAATGCTCCAATCTGGTTCACCATCAACCAAACCCTCGACCAATGCTACTGCAGTCTGCATCTAACAAATCATAAGAATTCATTACTGAACAGCTTTAGCGTGGCCATACTCGAAATATGACTATCAAGAATTTTCAAAACTCTTGGTATTCATGGTTGGATTGAACAATTCGGTAGCATTTCGCAAGCCTGTTGCCATCACAGAGCAAGTTGGATGGGTAAGGCAATATAGATCTAATTGCTTTATGATGGAAACGAATCACATATACAGTTGACGACCGTGAATTACAGGGCATCCAACCCAAACAAGTCTCAGATTTGTGATTGACATCTACAGTCAGGCGGTGTTCTCATGTAGAGTCACTGCTCTCTTTGAATTAATCCATAGCTTTATAATTCTGGCAATGCTGCTCTAGATGACAAGTCTGAAAATGATGCAACATCATTCTTGGTATACCAGCACCTAAGATATAAGAGATAGCAATTCTCTCTGTTCTTTCAGTGAGTTCTCATTAATGTGGAATAACGGGGTTATCTCTTCCTAAAAGTTTTTCCCAAACCATGCTGCGTTCAAATATAGTTTTCTCGATCTTTCGGTGAAAGAGTGGCGAGATAGCCAATCGTATAAGACCACGTGTGATTTTTCATAACGTTGGTCTGTGTAAATGACTGTGCTGAACAAACATGACGCAGCTTTGATACAGAATTTCAGCTCAACGATAACGAAGAACGTAGATCGGAGACAATTTCTCGTACAGGTTGTCGAAAAACACAGGCACATGTTTTCTAACCACAATTGTGACAATCTTGTTGACATGTGTAAATGTAGAACGTAGAACTGAAGAACAATTTGAGTGCAGTGATGTAGAATCAGCAGATCAGTATGAGAATAGTAAAAAAATAACGGTCCAGACGTTGATTTGTTGTGTAGCTGCATGGGGTGTGCAATTAAAACTTTACTGTGTGGTCCTAGGACAAATAGGGGTTGAACCTCACAGCCCCCTCAGAATTTCTTACTATGAAGCAGATGAAGGTATGGAGGAGCTAAAACCACGACTTGTTACATTATCAAGAGTTTGTAATGACTACTCCCAATGATTAGTTGTGTGTGCACTGATATTGTGTCCAAAGTTCAAAAATCTCAAATTTTTCTCGATTTTGCATTTTTTGAGCATAAGACTATGCCCAAAATATCCATTGTATCCAATAAAGTTAAATACCTGTTAATTCTACCATTCACGAGCTTTCCAAGGGTAGTAAATTTGTTATAATAGGATCAACGATTGGGATATAAAGGCATTTAGAAGTTGGACACATCAGGCGCAAATTATGCCAATATGGGTTAAATTTGGGCGGCTTGAGCCACCCCTAAATATTTTTTTAGTGTCATAAAACTTTACAGGTGTTATTATGGGACCATATGGAAACTTTTTAGGGGGACTGCATTTCAAGTTTCTAGAAAAATATTTGTTGGGACACCCTAATGATTATTGGTAGTCATTTCAACGCATTTTTTGACGACTGTCGAATTGTCGATGCTCTCAACTTCTTGTTTGGTTCTTGAGTTATTGAACTGTTTAGAGTGTAGGCCTGTGCAATTGAGACGTTCACAGAGGTCCATTTGTGTCTGACAAAATGTTTAAGTTGTTTGAGGAGTTTCTTGAAGGGATGGACTAGAAAAACCACGGACTCTCGACCCGAACCACCACTGATTACTCTCACAGAACAACCCTTCTAACTCAACGCAGCGCTCCTGAATAAGCTGGTGCCCCGCACTTGGCTTTTGAGTGGCGCTTTAGAAATTTCGAGTAAGCTTATACGATTACGATTTGATTTTGTTACTGAAGATTATGCCAAGGCCAGACAAAACGCTACGGTCATCCATGCAGCTTCAGAGGACATGTATGGAAATGGATTCTTAACTGTTGTCAGGCAGAAGAGGAAACATGGATGCGGTACAGCCAATAAGTCACAGATAACTTACAGTGGTGTGAAAAAGTTTTGCATCACCCATATATTTTGCGTTTCTATGCATCATTTCTTCTGTATTAAGTTGAATAATGTACTGGTAAGCATGTGGGCGTTAATTAAAGGTTTTCTTATTGTTTGGTTCGAGTTTACAAGCATATTTCTTTAAATTTGACATGATGAAAGTTCGTTTACCACCTCGTGACTATACCATCATGAGTAAGGCCATACAGGCTTGTAACCCGCTAACGCTTCTTCTGTGCATAGTGCAATGTGTTGGGATGAAATGACCGGTTATGTGTGGTCGTAGGCCTTCTTTATGATTTAGAGGCCTGGAAAAAGCCATTTCCGCATGTCAGTGATGCAGCAATTTTTTTTGTCCAGCCCTTGTTCTTCACCACTTGTCTCCAACGTTTCGGCATCGAGTTGACCAGCTTAACGAGGTGGTCATGGGACACAACGCGGTTCCAGGCGGCGATGAGCGATTCGATGAGCTCGCATTTGGAAGTTGGATATCTCTTGGATATCTCCAAAGCTACTTTATGCCACAGATTCTCAATTAGATTGAGATCCGGGGACCGGGCGGGCCAGTGCAGCGTCTTAACATTGTTCTGTTTGTTCCAGTTGGTCACCAGTTTGGCACGATGGCATGGTGCATTGTCATGCTGAAAGGGGAACTGGCCTGGGAAGAGTTGCTGAACTGATGGCACCATGCACTTCTGCAGTATGCCGATGCACTTGGTTGCGTTGACCATTCCATCAACGATATGCAGACGTCCGACGGCACTGGCAGCCATGCGATCCAAACCATAACGAAAGAAAACAACGCTGGACTGGCCCGCCCAGGCCCCGGATCTCAATCCAATTGAGAATCTGTGGCATAAAGCAGCCTTGGAGATATCCAAGAGATATCCAACTTCCAAATGCGAGCTCATCGAATCGCCCATCGCCGCCTGGAACCGCGTTGTGTCCCATGACCACCTCGTCAAGCTGGTCAACTCGATGCCGAAACGTTGCAGACAAGTGGTGAAGAACAAGGGCTGGACAAAAAAAATTGCTGCATCACTGACATGCGGAAATGGCTTTTTCCGGGCCTCTAAATCATAAAGAAGGCCTACGACCACACATAACCGGTCATTTCATCCCAACACATTGCACTATGCACAGAAGATGCGTTAGCGGGTTACAAGCATGTATGGCCTACTCATGCTGGTATAGCCACGAGGTGGTAAACGAACTTTCATCATGTCAAATTTAAAAGAAATATGCTTATAAACTCGAACCAAACAATAAGAAAACCTTTAATTAACGCCCGCATGTTTACCAGTACATTATTCATCTTAATACTTAAGAAATACAGAAAATATATGGGTGATGCAAAACTTTTTCACACCACTGTACATGAGAACACCGATAAGTGGTGCTTTGCAAGAATAACTGCTTTGCTGTATTACCTCCAGGGTGGACTAAAAAAGTAAACCGCTACGGCGTTTGCCAATATTTTGGCCAGAAGTGAGAATTTTTAAATCAAGTTTCGCAGGCTAAGGCCTAAAGGTAAATCATATTAATGAACAAAATATAAATCTACCACGACATTTCAAAAAGAATATTTTCTATATAACTCGTAGAGTTAGCCCATTGTTTTTTGTCGAGCTAAAAACGTAACGCAGAAAAAAGTAACAAAAGCAATTTTATTAATTCAAAATATCTCAAATAAATTGGTGTCAAATAAACTTAATACTGCTTCACAACATGCCAACATGTGTTCAATATGTTCACAATTGTGCCTACACTTGTTTGAGTCTCTTTGTAAAGTTCTTTATGGACTTGTTGATGTGTTCCAGAGGTAAATCATCCAAGGTCAACTCGAATGCAAAAATCAATTATCTTTTGCTCTCAGTTTTGTCCGCGGATTTTTTGGTATTTCTATAGCATAGCTCTCCATCCTTGATAATCTATCGGGTTCATATCCGGAGATTTGCGGACTATTGGTTCCGCTCAATGAAACCAGCACAAAATATTTAATGACGTTGAGCCGATCTCCTTTCATCAACGGCGTAGGTTATATTTCTTAACTTTCAATATAACTCTTAATTTCTCCGTTCTCGCTGTTTAACAGAGCAAGCGGTGATCATGGCTTAACTCCAAGACCTTCCTCATGGAGTGTCTGAATGCACACCTTGCCTTTAATTGACACCTTGACAACTATAAAGTGTCATATAAAATATTTCAATTTTAATGCTTTAATAACTTAATTATTAATCTGAAAAATTCATTGTTTACCAACTTTATAGTCATCTTGATAAATGAAGTCACAGTGACGTGTAGCTACGCTGGTGTACGTTTCTTTTCTGAATTATAAAATTCACTGTTACATGTACATGTACATATGTAGCCTATGTGTAAATATGAATTGTCTAATTCTGTAAACTTGATTTAAAAAGTCTTCCTTTTGGCCACGATATTGGCCAAAATCGTAGGGATTACTTTGTTTGGTCCACCAAGTAAAGGTAATTATTTTATTAATGTCTGTTCCAAAATTGTTGACTCGTTGAAACAAACATGCGCTATATCTGATCAACTACCTTGTCTGAATCGAATTAGATTTGATCCGCTCTAACAGCAGATTAATTTCCAAAGCGGTTGATAACTCCAGCAAAATTATGATAAATTGATTTAGCATCTCGGTATGGGGTCATTGCATAATTACGTAACGCTCGAGGGTGGGTGGGTGGGGTCATTGAAAACGTTATGAAAACGTTACGGGGGTGGGTGGGTGGGTGGGGAGAGCTGAACGTTACGTAACGCCTTGAAAAAATTATTAATGAATATTAAATTACCATAAAATTACACTTTAGACAAAATAATGATGTGATCGAAGTTTAAACTTCGTCATTGATTTAAAATATAACCAAAGTAGGTCTATAGGCTAGATCTGAAGATGCGGCCGCTGACACCATGCAGTTACATGCCAGGTCAACATTATTTGTGCTTCCCTTTGTGCAAACGGGAACCGCTGTTCAAATTGTTTGGATCTGTGATAGTTCTACCAACGGAACAACGATGTAGGCCTAGGACTATTTCCCTTGGATTCCTGACATCGAAGATTCGAGCCACTTTGAAGCATATTTCACCTAGTGGACACGAAACATGGCCTAGGTTCTAAGCTACCCACTACACCACTGCGCCCCACAGACGAAGCAGATAATTAGTTCATCTTAATTTTCATCAACTAGGTTATTAATGAGCAATTTAGTCCGTGACACTTTTCAGCAGTTATGTGCAAAATTTTATTCTTGAGGTAAAATTTGAGAAAATTGCAATTCAGGCAAGACTGTCATTTATATAAATAAATCATTCTTTATATTTTGAGCCTAGTCTACTGTCAAATTATAATTCCCATACAATAAGCTTATTAAATTCGCCATGAAAATATCAATTATACATATGAATTCGCATATAGGTCTAGTAGGATGGTGGTGGGTGGGTCTTAACTAATTTTTCGTAACAATCGTCACGTAACGCTGGGGAGGGTGGGTGGGTGGGTCAAGGGAAGCGTTACGAAGCGTTACAGGGTGGGTGGGTCAAAGACGGTCATTTTCGGCGTTACGTATTATGCAATGACCCCTATGGTTCTCTGCCAACTGGATTGGTCTGCAGTGTCGGTTACGTGTGGAGATGGTGACCCGAATCTGGCTTATTCCTTATCCTACGATTGGTTTAAAAATGCCTATGACCAGGTATTTCCGACTATAACAAACTATTGAGCCAAAAGGCAATTCCGGGCAACTTTGAATGACTTGGGGCTCATGGCGGTCATGCAGATAGAATGCGAAGCTACGCTTAAAAAATCAATGGTTTTAATTCTGAGAGTTGAATGCGCCAACTATACGAAAAGATTTAGACAGATACGAATCAAAACGGCAGTCTCCAAGAAACGTGTTGCGTTATCCGTTCCTTGCTAAGGGCTTAAGTCCGTCCAATACTTAAATTTATTGCATAACTTTAAATGGGACGAGGATCAGTGAGCGCAAGTCTGTTTGCTGAGGTATTGAATGTTTAAGCTACTTCGATAGCTTTGGACGATAATTCGCTAAAAAGATCTCAACTAGCAAAATCACATAATTATAGTAATTTAATTAGACCTCCGCTACATAATTCTTTTTCATTGCTCTAACTCTCCAGAGGAGATTATTAATTTGATACAAGCAATTCGTCCGACGCACAGTTTTGGTACTAATGGTTCCTGGGTTTTCTCTGCGGATCGCTCGCACTGGGAAGCCTTCTGAACTGCTTTGCCGAGAGAAGCGATTTATAAAAATATGGCTACTACTACTGCTGCTGCTACTACTACTATTACTACTACTACTACTACTTCTACTACTACTACTACTACTACTACTACTACTACTACTACTACTACTACTACTACTACTACTACTACTACTACTACTACTACTACTACTACTACTACTACTACTACTACTACTACTACTACTACTACTACTACTACTACTACTACTACTACTACTACTACTACTACTACTACTACTACTACTACTACTACTACTACTACTACTACTACTACTACTACTACTACTACTACTACTACTACTACTACTACTACTACTACTACTACTACTACTACTACTACTACTACTACTACTACTACTACTACTACTACTACTACTACTACTACTACTACTACTACTACTACTACTACTACTACTACTACTACTACTACTACTACTACTACTACTACTACTACTACTACTACTACTACTACTACTACTGTGCCTTCAATAACCGTGACAATCTAATAGTCAGATTCAATAAAAGCAGCTGAGCAATTGTGAGTGAAACAATTGATCGAGGTCCCTACTCACATAATGATCGTCTCGGGGAAAGGTCAAACCCCTATAAAGCGAAAGTTCTGACTAATTGGCTACAGTTACTGTACTTCAGAATTAAACCTTGTGTTGTCAAAATTTTGAAACTTGTTGCTACTCATCTACAGATAAACAAATACCAATTCTCAACTTGCGTCTTGAATAAAACGTTAATATAAAAAACGACACACAGGCAATACAGGATACACAATGCAAAGCAGCATTCAACTGGAAATTCTAATGACGAATATTATTATCGCAAGACACAGCCTCAAAGTTATTGGATTCAGTGCAGAATTTGTCACCATTTGAGCATACATGGCAGGAAAATCGACTACTATCATAGCACTTTGATATCAGTACTGTTCATAATGTCCTATTTAAAAAAATGCAGTAGGGCTGACGACCCCAGAGTTATCAAGAAATTTATGCATGATATGACAGTGACGACAGCTCCTCTGATTGTTACCCTTGAATAAACTAGCAGTTTTTATCTAAACGCAGTCCACCATCCAGCCAAACTGGCATAAATTGCATTCCAACTGAGTTCCCTTTTAATAATCGTACTACAACTACATGTAGGTTACATGACTTCATGATGACACTAGTTTTATAATGCTCGCTTAAGTATATAATAATAATACACACAACTCTTTATTCTTGCCTAATACATAAATAGCATTAAACCCGATTACATATTTGATTATGATTGCCATTTAGTGGTCCTTCACCTTGCAAGCATTACTTCCTGTAATATGCATATAGGCCTACACCGCCAATGACTATAACTCCCCCTAATAATGCTACACTGGGCTGTAAATTAGGCTTATATTAACAACCAGTTCCGATTCCATTATTAGATTGTCTTTATTGCATGTTCAAATCTGGTTATACAATCATGAACAACTAAGTACAGTACAACGCAAAAGGAGTTATCAAAAGCTAATAGATTATATTATCCTGACCCCTCTTCCCAATTAATATACATGAATGTTTTCATAGGATACCTATAACTTAACTAGAACTTAACTAGCTATGCAACAGTGCTAATCATAATAATTCATTATAGGACGAATAACAATAATTGCTAATACTTATACTACCACCAAAACTATTAATGCTAATGATAATATAGTAGTAGTAATAATAATAATAACAGAATATTCCATTGATTCCCGCAAGGACTAGAATACTTCACCGTAGCGTCATCAGCTTTTCGACATTTTCAGCTCAGTCACTGCAAGCGTAAAAAGACATAAAGATTATAACATGGGCGAAACTTTTTGTAAGACCGTGACATTGAAGTGAATGCTCTAAAACCGAAACAACAAAGGCTCTGTGGAATTTAATTTAAGGGCAATAAAAATTTAACTAACGGTCGGACAGTGGTGCGATAGGAAATAATTAGGGTTCCGGTGTGTGAAACGATAAGGATCTAAATAAATTATCTATATCTATAAGAAAGGAAGTACGCTTATTTGTCAGTTATGCACGCTCACACTTTTGCAACTACTCACCTGAAACGTTGCATTTAGATAAACGTTCACCCAAACCATAGATGTAAAAAACGATGGAAACGGAATAAAAAACGGTAAAAACGTCGTTTTTTCGAAAAAATAAAAAACGACAAAAAACGATAAAAAACGGAAACGGAAAATAATTTGACTTTGCTACATACAAAACCGCATTTTAGCCTTGAAAACATTGATTAGGAACCTACTACACGCAGGCTATCTCTTAAATGATGATGCTAAACGATGAAATTATGACTTCAGTTAGCTGAATCCTTGAGAGTTGGCGAAAAAATAAGGAATATCAGAAGAAATTGAAATTAAGGAAAATAATAACAGAAAGCATATGAATAATTAAGGTTAAAGAAAAAAGAAAAAACGATAAAAAACGATGGAAAAAATAAAAAACGAAAAAACGACGTTTCTTGGGAGAGAATAAAAAACGGAAAAAAAGTTTTTTACAACTATGACCCAAACCATACAAGTACGCTATTTTCAGCTCTTTAGGCACTTGAATTTTCAAAATATAGACATTTTAAATCAGGGCTTTTTTAACGTGCAGTTCTACACAAAATGTGCAGTTCTAAATGGATTTGTGCAGTTGTAAAATCATTTTTGTGCAGTTAAAAAATAATTTGAAATTTCACTGTCATCCGATTTGGAATAATACGACATTTGAAAAAGACATTTAGAGAAGCCTATAGTATACCTATTGCAAGTTTTGTGATTGAAGTTTGTAGTTACACTTTGAAACCAGCCTATCTAAATCATCAACTTATTTTGCGACTCTGCTTACAGTAGAAAAACTGAGTGGGATGTAAGTGCCCCCACTCGATGCTGTAACACAGTGTGCGTTTGATGAGTCCATCGTAGTTTCTTTCACAAGTTGGCGTAGCATTGTTTCGTTGAAATCACTTGGTGTACGAACGTCGCAAGATTCTGGAATAATTGCAATTAATTTGCCTTCTTTTCACTGTGGCAAGCTAGCAAAGGCGACATTGCAGATATCAATTCGGCTCAGGATCAATATTTGCACCAGATGACGGGTCACGTCTTGTGTGAGAGAACGAGACACAGATCTCAGCTGCCGCAGTATTGCGAAGCTGGTTCGCACAGCATTACTCCAGTAACACTGGGCAACAAATTCTAACTTTTTTTGCTACTGGAAAAACTTCAGCTGTTCTTAATAGATTATGGTCTGCCGAATGAAGTGGAGTTTTGGTTTTTCTTGTAGCACGTCAGGTTTTTGAGAAAACTGAAATAATATAGTTTTTGGCACACATTTGCAATTGCACACCTTTTAAAATTATAATTGCAATTATGAACATTTCAAAACAATTAACTTTTTAGTTTTGGCACACATTTGCAATTGCACAGCTTTTTAATCATTGTTGCAATTAAGAACATTTCAAAACAATTTACTTTTTAGTTTTGGCACACATTTGCAATTGCACACCTTTTTCTATCATTATTCCAATTATGAAGATTTCAAAACTAAAAACTTTTTAGTTTTGGCACATATTTGCAATTGCACACCTTTTTAAAATTATAATTGCAATTATGAAGATTTCAAAACTATGGACTTCTTAGTTTTGGCACACATTTGCAATTGCACACTTTTGAAATTATAATTGCAATTATGAACATTTCAAAACAATGGACTTTTTAGTTTTGGCACACATTTGCAATTGCACACCTTTTTTTTATCATTATTGCAATTATGAACATTTCAAAGCAATGTACTTTTTACGTTTGGCACACATTTGCAATTGCACACCTTTTTTATCATAATTGCAATTATGAACATTTCAAAACAATGGACTTTTTAAAAGAACTGTCACTCTTCGAAAAAATGGTATGATGTTTTGGGCCGAGAAATTTTTTTAGCCCCCCCGCCCAAGATCGGCAACCAAACTCCCCCCGTGAACAGTCCTTACTGTTCTTTTCTTAGCCTTTCGCCAACGTCTGTCGCAGCTGGTAAGTGTGAAATTACTAATCACTACGTCCTATAATGTTTGTTTCTATGTTTGCATGTGTACTTGTTATAGCGCCCTTCAAACTTTCTAGTCAGGCGATCCCGACTACAACGCGGACACTGCATCGGAGTTTCACGCCGAAGCGCTGAGCAATTGCGAGCGAAGGACTTGACTAAGGACTTAACGCGGCGATTTGAGGTGGATTCAAAACTGCAACCTTTCGGCTATAAGGCGACGAACACACCAACTACACCAACGCGCCCCACAACGTTGGTTATTGATTATACTTCGTAAAAACTACGCTACCTTTTTTTTACTTGCTGTGCTCCTATAAAAAAGCTATACAAAAATTCCAAAAATTAGCATGTGCTTACAATATAACGCTAAATTACATCTGATACTGCATATAAATGTGAATAATGTTGCTTAATGTTGCTTAATGTTTTTCTGATGTGAAGAATAAGCAAAAGTAGCTAATATAGCTAGAGTGTACTACTTCACAAGGAGTTGGTTTATGTCTACAAAATTCGCTAAGACTCAGCTACAATTTCAAACATTCTTCCTGGGCTGCCCCGGACCCCGATAAAACCGGAAGTCAAGGAAAAAGAACGGGCGTGGGATGGGGATGGGAAAGGCATGAGATGGGTGTATGGTTAGGTGGTTGGGTAAAGGGAGGGGATGCGATAAAGATACAGTGAAATAGGAGAGTATAAAGAAAAGAGGAGGAGGGGAAGGAAGCTGGGGGGAAGTTGTGCAGTTCTAAAAAATCCTTTAAAAAAGCCCTGTTTTAAATTTCGCCGTGTTAATTATGCTATCGCTGAAGTATACGACGCCATTTGTAATGATGCACGTTGCCTTTGACGTCATTTTGACGTTCGCCAAAGCTTATATTAGCATGAAACTCAAACGCTCTCACGCTCTCAGTGCAACAAGCAGGGAGTATATATACAGTGGCGGCGCTACGCCAGGGCATGGCAGGGCATTTGCCCTGCCAAAAAAGCCTTTGCCCTGGCTGTTGCCCTGGCCGTTGCCCTGCCTGAAATTTTACCCTGGGAGAATTTCTTCGGGCATATTGTTTCTTACTGTTCACATCCGTCCGCTCTCGGGCAGGGCAAAAGTTCTGGCAGGGCAACATTCTGGCAGGGCAAAAGTTTATGAAGAGAAAAAATCTGACAGGGCAATTTTCTGGTAGGGCAAAAATTCTGACGTGGTAAAGACCGTAAAATTATGGCAGGGCAAAAGTTTTGACAGGGGAAAATTCTGGAAGGGCAAAAATTCTGGTGGGTCTAAAGTTCTTGTAGGGAAATCTCTGTTGCTGTCTATCCACATTGCCATAATACAACTAACAGCGAAGGCCTAGCTGTCGCTTTATTGTTTTTCAAATGAAGCGTAAGCATTTGCGTAGACATGCAATAGACCTACATGTATATACCTGACTCCGTTACTTTATTTGCTGAACGCTTTGCTTTCGAAATGCTACTCGAAAGAGGATTTGCAATGCTTCACTAAGTCACCGAAATTGGTCCACAGGCTGGGCCATAAAATTAAGACCCGAAAGTTTTTTCGCCCGTATTCTTGGCCAGAGGTAGTAGTTTTTTAATGAATATTTAAGCTTAAAGAAAATTCATATTCACACATGATGGCCCGATTTAATTAAAATATTCAAACAGAACAGAAATTATATCACTTTTAGTGAGACCATGCACTCACTGTTATATGACGATTCAAAAACATGACGCAGCAAAAAGTTGCAAAAACGAATTTATTAAGTAACATCTCAAATAATTGGTGTCAAATAAACTTGTTATTGACAGAAAATCGTTATTATTGTTTTTAAAAAGCAGATACCAGCATAGCTGCACGTCGCTGTGACATCATTTAGCAAGATGACTGTTAAGTTGGTAAATAAAGAATTTTTCTGATTAGTAATTTTGGTTTTAGGATAACAAAATCGAAATTTCCATCAAATTAAATTGCCCAAGGTGTCGATAGCAGGCAAAATTTGTATTCATGCACTTCCGGAGCAAGGTCTTGGAGATAAAGCTATAATCGCCGCTTAATCTGAGGAACAGTGATTGCAGAGAAATGAAGAGCTAAATAATTTATTGAAATAGAGAGTTAAGAAATGTGCGTATATTATGAAAGGAGTTCGGTTCAACGTCAATATTACTGTACTGTTTCCATTGAGAAGAACCAATGGTTCCAAATATCCGGATTTGAACCCGATGATTTTATCAACAGTGGGGAGCTATGCTCGAGAAAAATCCTCAATCTGCAGCCAAAACCAAGAACGATAAGAGACTGAAAATTGATGGTCACATTGGAGCTGATTGGGACGATTTACCTCAGGAACACATCACCAAGTCCATTAAAAACTGTGCAAAAAACTCAAAACATGTGTGGGCATTGTTGGTGGACACATTGAAAATCGCTTTGTTGCTACTTTTTATTATGTTTTGATTCGTCAGAAAGTCGGTTGTCTCACTAAAAGTGTTCTTGCTTGAGATATTGCGGTGAAATCTGGCCACTCTGCGTAAATAGGCCTAGTTATGAATTGTCTTTAAGCCTGTAAAATTTGATTAATTTTTTAACTTCTGGCTAGGATATTGGCAAAAACCCTAGGAGGTCTTTTTATGGCCCACCCTGTAAAAGGATTCTAAGATTTGCTTTTCAAATGTCAAAGTGTTCGGTTTCATGGCTTCGTCCATTTGATGCTCCGACCAGCCAACCCTAATAGTGTAGGGTAGGTGATTTATGGCATGCACGGTAGCGCAAAATTATAGGCCTATGTGAGCCCGTACTATACCGAACACGCGACTCGCCCTCTGCCCTGGTTACTTGAGTGACTGCCCTGGCAATGCCCTGGCTACAAAAAGTGTCTGGCGCCGCCACTGTATATATACTAACTAAGAGGAGCGGCGCCCCATGTCACATGAGCTTAACGAGTAAAATTACCATTTATAAACCCCAAATGGGCGGCGAAGCCGCCCCGCAGGGACGTGTGGACCGCGGAAGACCTTCCAAGCAGAGCTAGGGGCATAAAATTACCATTTATAAACCCCAAATGGGCGGCAAAGCCGCCCCGCAAGGACGTCTGGACCTGGGTTTGGGCACGAAAATCAAAATTTTCCGTGCAAAGCCGAGTGCCCCATTATTCACTTTAAATTTCGCGGTATGCGCTATAGGCTATTGACGCCATATTTTAATTGTTTTTCAGTAGCGGCCAAGGAGTATATACAATTTATCCCGCGCAACGCCGGGTACCCCAGCTAGTATGCGATAAGAATCTAATTAATTATCGCCAGGTGGTCCGTTAGTGATATCATTAAGGAAGTAATTGCCTTTGTTGTGGGGGCTAATGACTCATGGGGCGTGGCTAATTGCTTTTTTATGATTTTTAAAGACTGCGCCAGAACCTGCACTTACCCCACTACAGCTGTAGGTTCAACGTTAATGAAACAGTGAAAGCTCGACAGCATCTGACCTGTTAAAAGTATTGCCGAAAGAGCTGGAATTCTCTGCTTTACATATTCATTCACATCTTCAACCATGCGATCAACGTCCTGCTTGAGCGATGGCATTTGCGTGTCTAGTTCACTCACTAAAGGAACCAATAAAGGTGCCATTCGAAGAGTCTCTTCAAACAGAAACAACACGACAATCATCATCTTTGAATTAAAAGTCATAATGAAAGTAACTATTTACCGTCGAACGTCTTTCGTGGTAACTTTACTTCAGATAGAGGCAGTAATTTTATGGCAATTAGGCCTATATTAAGTGCAAGAATTGCAATCGTCTAACGCTGTAGATCCGCCTAAGAGGACACCGCCTTGACATCTAGGTCTAAGTAGCCTAAGTTAAGATTGGTCGGTCATTATATAACCATATTCCTAGTGAGCCTTGTGGTGTTGGTAGTTCTGATAAAGAAGTAAAATTACTTCTTGAATCATTTGATTCAAGAAGCAATTGCTCAAATGATGACAAATTCTGCATTGAATCAAACAACTTTGAAGCTGCATGTGTCTTGCGACATTAGGCCTGTAGGCCCTGTAATATTTCTTCATAAAACTTAATCGTATACAAAATCGTTATTGCTATTTCAGAATTTTGGCAGAAACTAACCGTCCAGTAGACGTGTCAGTCTCAACATTCCAGTGTGAATTTCTTGATAGGTTCGCTTCTCGCTCTCTTTAATGAATGATGTTTCTGAAGAAATTTCTTCGCTACTTTCCTGAAAATTTGGAAGTATTCTTCGAAGTAGATGATTGACACCTGCATGTGTACAGAATCAAATAATAAATAAAAAAGAGTCTCAGAATCTGTAAAATCATTTTAGCAACTTTAAGAAAAACTAAAGAAAAGTTACTGACAAAATGGTATTGAACACGGAAAGAGTTCAAATGGAATGCTCCTAAATACAATATTGTGTGTATTGGCTCAATTTTCATAAGTTTCAGAGCTTCAAGTTTAGCCTACACGTTTCAATCCTGGTCACATTTAGAAGCCGGCCCACTGAAATTTCGTGTAGAAAAGTTAAGTCACGGCCATAATTATGGAATGAAAGATGAAGATCGAACTTTAGTAATTCAGCCAAAAAAATGAAAGTCATTCGGAACGCCGAAACCGTCATTTGGGCATGAAGATTGAACATGAACTGTTACAGTCATACCAGGGCAGTGAAATCGATCCCAACAATGAAGTTTATTCGTGGTGAACAATTGCACGGTCATGTGCAGGGTGTTTATAGCACGATTCGTCATTTTTGCTCCGAAATTCATTCCTCTGCGTCCGTACTGCGACTTAGGTCGCTTAACAGGATCGACCTCCGGGTACGAAGTATGGGGACAAGTTTCTCGACTGCTGGTCCGAGATACTGGAACAATGTTATCCATATATCAGATTTGCCGACTCGGTGGACTCTTTCAAATCAAAGCTTACATCCTATTTGCTTGCTGAGTCTTATACCACTTAGCTGTTTGTGAGGCGCCCTTGTAGCGGTATGGCCGGGTCTCGGCGTCATATAGGCTAAATTGTCTACATTATTACGACAGATCTAATATTGGGGCATTTATTGTCCAACTCACGGATTGCAGGAGCTCGCCTAGTTTGGTCACACGGCAAAACACAAAATATGTAGCCTATGCTTGTGCGCTGGAGCTTTGAACGTCGTTTTGTTAGAGCACATCAACGAGTCATATAATATTCTGTCCAGAGATGACTCAGTGCCCTGCTTTAAACACAAGACATTAGGCCTATAATGGCTTACTCTAATAGGTTATCATCGATGACTGTGCAAAGCCGGGAGTCCTAACGCAAACTGATGATAATAATATAAATCCAGAGAAATTAATCAATTAATATATCAATTAATAGAAGTGAATAAAGTCAAAACAGACCTTTAGTTTTTTTTATGTATTGAGTGAGAACCAGAACCGTTTTTTGCAACGACTTCTCTAATGTTGTTCGTTTTTCTGTTCGAGTTTTCTCGTATATGTGTCTCGTTTCTATAATGCAAAAATAACAAATACAAATAGGGCCTACAATAGGCCCTAATATTTTCAGAAACTCAAATTTAATCGAAAACGACTTTCCAGTGCGAGAAATGCGTCTGCTTCGGCGTTTTTTTTCAATCAGTCGGATTCTTGGCAGACCACAGATTATATTTGTATAGATACTATGCCAGTTGATCATACTATGTTGGTTGACTGGTTATTGTTTAACGCCACTGTGCCAATACAAAGATAAAAGTTTTATTCTGACTTGGACTGGCGGTGCTAAAGTAGCCTATATAGGCTATGAGCAGTGGCGGAGTCGTGAGATAGGCATTGGGTGACAAGTATACGAATCAACAGATCCAAATCTACTTTGCATAACCATATTATAGCGTTGCCCCATTTCAACAGATGTCGCCATGATGATACCGATTCCCGGACAATTAAAAGCCGGACAATATTCGGAGCCGGACAATTTGGAGCGGACATTTCTGAGCGGACAATTCAGTGAGACGGACAATTTGGGACCGGACAATTCGGTGAGGACAATTCGGAGCCGACAATTTGGAAAGGATAAATCAAAGCGGACAATTCTTTGCAGTCAGAATTAATTATGAGACTCCCCGAGTCCCGCTGTTAGGCCAGATTTGCACCACTCCGCTTTTGACCATATTTTTCATCTCCATCACCCTTATACAGAGGCTGACCGGATAGGCGACTTCACATATAAGTCAATACTAGATCATCTTTGCACCCACTGTCTAATCTGTGTGTAGGCCTATGACTGTTTGTTCTATACGTTTTTCTGACAGTTTGTGTATGCGTCTGTCTGTCACTATTTCAATATGTAGGCTATGTCTGCCATTTCGTTTGTTATCTACGTCAACCCACTCACTTTGAACTTGTTCTGGAGCCTAGGGTTCAGAGTTTTCCCCTTTTGGATCTTATAAATTTATGAAACTAAGTAGGACAGTAGGTCCTATGTCGCAAAGTTCTAGCTCCACAGTCCACACACAACTCTATGTTAAATCTGTCCACATAATATTCATTGGAATCGATGTAATCTGTCCTCATAAATGTATTAGTGTAAATCTGTTATCATAGTAATAGTGGTGCAAATCTGGCCCCATAAAGGGAGTGGTGCATATCTGGCCTAAAAGTGGAAGTGGTGTGAATCTGGAAGTCCCATCAGTACTGCCAAATCATCGAAGACGATCAAGCGAATGATTAAAATATCTTAGTTGAAAGTTAATATAACAAATAATGTGAAACCAGAATAACTAATGATGTGCAAACAGACTCTTAGGCATAAAAGCCTGAGATTACTAGCTCAAGACGTTCTGCAAGCCGTTTCCGAATTGTCCGGCTCCGAATTGCCCGGTCCGAATTGTCCACTCCGAATTGTCCTACTCCGAATTGTTCGTTCCGAATAGTCCGGCA
The DNA here is from genome assembly GCA_949752735.1 of Lumbricus terrestris. Classification (NCBI taxonomy): domain Eukaryota; kingdom Metazoa; phylum Annelida; class Clitellata; order Crassiclitellata; family Lumbricidae; genus Lumbricus; species Lumbricus terrestris. The sequence goes on along the minus strand of OX457037.1, from coordinate 56,793,314 downwards.
GCAAATTGCCCGGATACCGATAGACCTGATACCAATTTTCCCGGGCGTATGGAAACATAGTAGGACTATACGCATAAACAAAAAACTAAGACGTTAAAGCATACCCATTTCTGGAGGCTTAGGTGACTCTGGTAGCTGTTACGACTTTGACACAAAAATATACCGAATAAAGCACCTGATAAGTAGGGATAATCTTATGAATACAACAGGTTCTTCCGCGTCGTGTTTCATAGAGTATGGGAATTTTTTGCATTTTAAAATAGCCTTAGACTAGTCTTGTCTTGTCATTAACCGTCCTTGGATCGAGGGTTGGTCGCTCCACGGACAAGTTTCTTCCATCTTTCTCGGTCCTTTGTTTCTCTCATTATCTGATCAAAAGCATCTCCAACCAGTCTCTGATATTTTGCTATCCAGCTAGTCCTCGGTCTTCCCTTTGCTCTTTTCCCCGGTACTGTGCCCTGCAGTATAATCTCTTTTCCCGGACAACTTCTTTCTTACCTCACCAGATGACCGAAGTAAGACATCTTCCTTCTTTTGATTGAGTTGAGCTTTCCATTCTCGCTGCTTCCAATACCCATACGTTTGTTTTCTTGTCCGTCCAGGATAATCTCATGATCTGTCTTAGACATTTCATCTCGAAATCTTTTATCCTATCCTCATCCTCCTTCTTAATGGTCCAGCTTTCGCAACCATATGTTGCCACTGTCCAAACAAGGGTCTTCATAAGTCGTATCTTTGTCCCCCTTTTATGCTATGACCTTTCCATATTTTGTCTCAACGCTGCTGCTGTGTTCTGTCCCCTCGCAACTGTTTCTCTCGATTGTCTTTTCTGCACTATGCGTTTTAATGTGTGATGTGGACAATAACAACCTCACCTATAATTAATTCTCCGGCAAGCTTACACAAGTCATCGATAATCTTTGTCACCGGCAATTTTTCTATCCAATCGAACATATTTTCTTGCATTGCTGTTAAAATAACATCAAAACAAGAGTAGTGTCTGCTCTTAAAACCATTTACCCATGTTTGTATAAGATATGGGCTTACACATGAAGACTCATACGAAAGAGTCAAGAGGCTACTTGCATTTAATTTTAAATCACTGCTGTGCTCAGCAAAATTAATGTAGGCCTATAAAACTGCGTATTGAAACAATTCTTGATGAGGTAGCTGGTTTAGGCAAAAACATAGGCCTACTATTCTTGAAAATAGCAACAACCTTTGAAACCCTTTCATGATACCAGCGACAAAATAGTCGAGCTATTACAGTTGCAAGACTGAAACCTTCAAAGTGTTTGATCGTTATGGTTTGGTAAACAAGCTCGAGAAATGCTAAGTTTGAAACATAATTTGTGTTCCGTATTTCATTTTATTATATTTATTGCTCCGAGAACGACAAGCACAATATTAAACAGTGAACGGAAAGAAAATAGCAAACAAAGTAATAATTTATATGATATAATTGCGAACTGGGCGACCCAAAAGGGATAAATCTCTATGGGAGGGGGCTCCGAGAAGCGATTTTAAATAAGCAGATCATCATGGAAGGTTTGGGTCCATGCAGATGTAGTGAAAAATCAGGTGAGACGGAGTACACATTTCGAGCAGGGTAGGTCTAGTTTTAGTAGGCTATACACACAAAAACACAATAAAAACCCAGACGAAACGACATGCTGTGCAAAGTAAGATAAATAGGCATATTCTCGCTGCGTTTGCACGCATTAGTCACGTAAATATACAGATAGACTCTGCGGTTTGAATCAAGGGCGGATACAGAAATTTTCGATGGGGGGACCAAAATTGTTCGTCTTGGGCCTTTGGGTTTTGGCTATTCCATCCGTCAAAAAACCGATGACCTTTTTTTAGTCATCAGCCTCGAATTTCCCAAAAAGAGACCTTTTACATCCGTCAAAAAAATGATGACCTTTTTTTAGTCATCCGTTTTGAATTTCCCCCCAAAAAGCTACCATTTCCGCCGTCTGCGAACCTCGCCGTGTAGACAACGGACATGCGCAGCTACTCGCGGGGGGCACGCCGACTTGTCGGACCAGGATAGCTGGTGAAAAATAAATAAATTTCTAAATGGGGGGCCATGGCCGGATATCCGGCCATGGCCCCCCTGGATCCGCCCTTGGTTTGAATGGAGTCCGGCAATTTGTTCCACACCAACGGCCCTTAAATTTTAATAGAGAATTTACCTATGTTGGTTCTCGGGATAACGGATTCAAACTCCACAGGATTTCTGGTTACGTAGGCCTAATGATAGGCGGTGTACTAAAGCAGGAGGCAAACGCTGAAGGTAATAGGTTGTTTCCAAATTTGCGCAATAGTTCAGAGATCTGAACAAGTTTAATTAGACTGATGTAGAGGAGGTGAAGGTAAAGGACTAAAGGCTTTGTATGTGAATTTTAAGGTGATTTAATAATGACTCTCAAGGATTTTTATGAAGCTACTTTAATATAAGTTGGACTAAGTGGGTTTCATAAGTGAGTGTCCAGATAATCAGTAGGTCTACGTATGATAGGGATATATGAAAGTGAAGTATAGTTCCCGTAGAATAGGTAAGGTGAACAAGAGGAAGATTCTTCTAATCAATCCCATGTGTTTTGTATTTTTCTTCAGACTTCAAATATACGAGTTGTCCGTTTTAGGTGCTGATCAACGGGTTTGGGTCCACTATTCCGAGGGTCCACTATTCCGAAGGTCCACTATTCCGAACCCTAACCCTAAACCTAGCTCTGAACCTAACTATGACCCTAACCCTAACCCACCCCAACCATAACCATAACCCTCAACCTAACCCATCCCAACCATAACCCTAACCCTAGCCCTCCCAACCCTAACCATAACCCTAAACGTGATCCTAGCCCACCCAACCCCAACCCACCTTACCCCAACCATAACCCTAACCCACCCCAACCATAACCACCAAGGATAACGAACAAAATATAGGGGATATTCGGAATAGTGGACCTTCGGAATAGTGGACCCTCGGAATAGCGGGCCGTTACCGATCAACGTGTAGGACCTACGCGCAGAAACTTAGAAGACGAGACATATACACTGTGTCCGGAAAAAGGGACCCATTTTGTAAATATGAAAATAAATAGTAAATATTCATCGATTTTTACAATTCAGACACCGTTTTTATCCTAACATATTTGTCTAACAATTGTGAAAATATAAAAGTTCCAGTCTCAATAATGACGTAGAAATGACGTCATTTGCATCAAAATTCAAATTTAAGAGATAAGTGCAAAAATTATCAAAAATTTTAATATTTTTAAGATGTCATTTATCAGTAATAAATGTTAGTTTAATTTAATTTTTATATCTGAATTATGTCAGACTGCAATTTGTGTTCAAATTGTCCACCTTCGGCCTCAACACAAGCTTCAAAACGATCGTTCTAATAGCCAACAGCAGCATCGATAACCAGCTTATAAAAAATCCTCCCAGGCATTAACAATTCGTTCATGGAGTTCTTCAATGTCTCTTTTCCTTGTCTTGTACATCATCTTTTGGAATAGTCTCCAAATTTTATAATCAACTGGATTTAAGCTCGAGACGTTTGGCGGCCAAAGATTGCAGGAGGAATGAAATCCGGGGTCTCCTTAGTCAACAGTTCAACAGTTTAACGAGCTCAGTAAGCTGAAGCGCCTTCTTGTTGAAATGTTTATTAAGCCGATCGAGTATTCCCGGATATCAGGCATGCATCAATTTTATATGGAGTGGACAATTCCTGTAATAAGCTGCATTTATTTTCACTCCCGGTTCTATTAAATTGATTTCCGTTTTACCAAGAGCAGATATACCAACCGAAACCATGCATGACTGGCCGGGTAAATGAACTTTAATGCAAATGACGTCATTTTGACGTCATCATTGTGACTGGGGCTTTTATATTTTCACCAATATTAGATAAATATTTCAGGATTAAAATGTTGTGAGAATTGTAAAAATCGATGAATGTTTACTAATTATTTTCATATTTACAAAATGGGTCCCTTTTTTCGGTGACAGGACAATTACCCCTGGACAATAACCCCCCGGACAATTACCCCCGACAATTACCCCCTGGACAATTACCCCCCATGACAATTACCCCCCGGACAACTACCCCCGTACCAACTACCCTCCGGACAACTACCCCCCCGTACCAATTACCCCCCGGACAACTACCCCCTAGAGTATCCCAAAAAAACTTTTTCTTGAAATTCATAGGTCTCTCCAGTCAAAAAGTTTCCTATGGAGATGATAAAATTTGTGTAATTTTTTCGAATTTTAAAAATAATTTTTAGGGGTCCCCCAGGCTCGACATTTTATATATAGCGTACTATGATATTCGTGTGCAAATATTCATTATATGAGGCAACGTCATTCACACCACATATATTTTAAATGCTTTTGCACAAAATATGGTATGTCATACAATGTAATTGGTCAAAAAATGTCATGCTGTGTTCTGCTCAGACTGGTTTTGCAGTTAATTGACTGAAATTTGACAAAAGTGATATATAAACAGACTTTCATATAAGCTATTATTAGAATTTGGATTATTTAACCATTATTGACTACTATAACAATTCGAGCAGTTATTCAAAAAATAGTATACTTTGAGATGGTATATTGGTACACAGTACCAAATGTGAGATAGCCACATGTATGGTCCAATCAGTAGTTCACTACATCGGAAGAAGTGACTCTTTAAGTGAGTCACGGTTGCAATTTGGGAAGTACTTTCGATGTTTTTCAACAGCTTGCAATTGGAACTGTTTATGACTTTCATTTGTTATGACATTAAATGTCTGTATCAGGCACAGCCATTGACACATGCCAAGTTGTTCACGATTACAATGGCGTAATTGAACGATTTTCCAGATGGTCAAACCTCTCTAGAAAGCTGTCGTCAATGCCGGTAGTCTGGAAAAAGCTTTGAGAGATATTTAGCTCTGGTAAAGTTGTGGAAGAAAGTTGGCCAAGTGAGATCCAATTTCGGTGTCATGTGCAGTATGAGAGTTGCTTCCTTGTATGGTGTTATGAGATCGGAAAACAATTCAAGAGTTGTGTGCTCTGGACTGAAGTATCAAGAATTGCATTGCATTACTTTAAGTGCAGTAATACTGAGACCATGCAGGATAATCATAATTATGCTTGTAATCTTCAAACTAACATGATGCAATTAAATGGAGCATCAGCTGAGGTCGGACAGTGCACCAGGATAGGATGTAGGCTTACACTGATACAACAAAAATGGTTAAAGTGTTTTAATTACAAATGAATGTCTGTATCTGTTAAACAGATGACAGTCTCGTTTCCATAGGACAGCAACTCCATTTTCATTGAGTAATATAACGGCCTTTGCCATACAACGTACTCTATCTGAAGAGCATCAAACTTGCAAATACCAGTTATGTCTGGTACATCCATCCCACCATCAACTCAGCAAATGTAAAGAATTCATGGAAATCCTCCATATGGTGATGCTCTATGAGCCTGATCCAAAAACAAATTTTAAAGCCCTCAGTTTACAATAATTATCTTTTGGGATTCTTGCTGCAAAAACTGACGTTTGTTTAATTTGAACCAGTTTTCATCAAACATCTTGAAAACACAGAATATCTGCAGCCTTGTAGATGGTCAAAGACATGTATAAAAGTTGCTGGAAAGCATCACCTCAAACAAGGCCGTAACTAGGGGGGTGTTTTGGGTTTTTGAACACCCCCGAAATGGAAAATGGGAAAAATGCATTGACGAGCACATGATGTAAAAACCATGAAATGTAACCACGAAAACACCCCCCGAAATGGAAAATGTACAAAATTGTGAAGTTTTCTGCCAGATAAAAAAAGTCATCAGTTTTTTTAGACTGGAAACTGAAGAAACACCCTCCGAAATAAAATCCTGGCTACAGCCTTGACCTCAAAGATAGCACAAGTTCTCATTATAGATGGTCAATTAATCAACTTTGACAGTGCTTTAGTTTTACTGTGACTTGCCATGACAATAAAATTAACCAATATTGTAATATATAAAATATATGTAACCGTTAACCCATATTTGCATTAGGGCCTATGTAACCGACTGTAGTGAAAAGGATATATCAAACAGTCTGAAATTTCGTTTTGCACACTTAACGAAATGGCTGCTCCATACATGAAAACCTACGAAATAGCAGCTCTGCATGAAATTATATATATACAGGGTGGCTCAATAAAAAATGTCCCACCTGATAAAATGCGATATCTTCGCAACCGATTGAACTTTTTCTACGAAAATTTCCCAATTTGCAGGGGAATGAATTTCCAACAATCCCTGAAAGTTTCATTGGAAACTTTTCATGTTTGCAAAAGTTACAGCTGTTTAAACTTTCAATTTCATTTTTTCAAATTTCCGCGGAAAACGAACGTCATTTGTAGATTTCCATGTCAAATGATATCCATTTTCACTACGACCTAAGAATTCCGTTTTGCAGTTTATTGTAAGGCATAATGAGAGTGTCCACTCCCTGCCGTAACACGAGCTTGAATTCTTTTTTGTGAAGCTTAGTATGGCCTTGTTGATCGGGTCCTGCGCAACTGGATCCACATTAGCAGCAAGACTTGCTTCAGCTGGCCAATGTTCTCCAACTTTGTATGAAATGTCTTGCAGCGTTCCAGCATAGCTCCCCAGACGTGATAAGCAAGAGGGCTATGGTCTAGCAAGTTTGTTAGTCATCTTTGCCAATACATTTACTTTAGTTGATGGCAATAAGGTAGCGCCATCATAACCAACCTTGCCGTGCGAGCAAGCAGGCGTGCCGTCCTGCTGGAAAATAAAACCAGATGTTAGAGCATACCTGGTCTTCAATGAGTCTGGGTAAGAGAGTTCAACGATGAGTTTGACATCTAACCTACTGAATGGGATTAAATGCAGTCTTTTCTTGCAGCCGTAACACACGCCAGCATATCTGATGCGAAACCATGATGTGCTTTGCAAACTTGACCCTTTCGACTACCACGCGAATTTCGTGAATATCACTTCCCGCCTCTCTTCCGACATCTGATCTCCATATACAAAAAATGATTACATTATACATAAACACGTTTGCAGATAGCATTCAATGTGCCCAGGCTTCACTTTTCACTGGGTATTTTGCTATTATCACGCGATGTCCCAGTATCTGTTCACGCAACGTCCGAGTTCCCATTTTATCATCCGCAGAAACTTTGCCCATGACGTTCAGATACGGATTCACAAATTGAGACCTCAATATATAAAATATCACCAAATGCTAACAGCTTGGTTCATAAACAACTTCTTTACAGCTCTTAGTGAGGTCGTATGACATTATCATCATCATGTGTGTTGTGATTTGCAAAAATATCTTCAAGAAATCACATGTATTGTTACGTGATTTCACGGAAATTTAAAAAAATGGAAAAACGTTTTTGCACAGCTGTATCTTCTGAAGTAATGCAAATACATTATTGAGATTTTCAAGAATTGTTGCAAATTCTCTCCTCTATAAATCCTGCTATTTTCACAGAAAAATCTCGATTGGTTACGGAGAAATTGCATTTTTGCTGGTGGGACATTTTTTATTGAGCCACCCTGTATAATATTATATGATATTATATATGTATATATAGCATATACATATATATATATATGTAGTGCACTTATTCATAATGAAAATGGTGTTGGGCTGCAAAAAACACAAGGTTCATGAAATTACGCATGAGTGATATTGATAATGATAGCGGCAGACCACAATGTATTTTTTGATATCTTATAACCCTGTGGGGGACCACTAAATGTCCTTGAAAATATTTGAAATTATTTCCCTAAAGTTATTTTCCACCAATGATACTTTTTGGCTGGAGAGACTTAGCATTTTCAAAAATAACCTCAAATTGGGACACCCTACTACCCCCCGTACCAATTACCCCCGGACAATTACCTCCCAATGCCTATTACCTCCGGACAATTACCCCCCCGTACCTATTACCCCCCGGACAATTACCCCCCATTTAAGAAGTCTGCGACTGAGTGTTAAATGTTCAAAGCTAGTTGTAACGCCTGCATAATAAAATATTTTAATGTTAATAAATAAAATCCAATATAAAAACGTTCCTAAGCTAGTTGTAACGGCTGCCTAATAAAATATTTTAATGCTAAATAAAATCCAATATAAAAACTGTTCTAAGCTAGGTGTAACGTCTGCCTAATAATATATTTTAATGTTAAATAAAATCCAATATAAAAACGTTCCTAAGCTAGTTGTAACGTCTGCCTAATAGCAAGGGGTGTGTATAAGTGTATACAATAAGTAGGCTATTGTAGAGTGATATAATGAGTAAAAATGTCTACACAGCAAAGTTACTTTAGGATAGGCAAATACGAAGACCATGACCATGAGAATTCATTCATCATTCCTTCATTCCGAAAACTTGCTCACACTGTGCCACGGGGGGTAGTTGTCCGGGGGGTAATTGGTACGGGGGTAATTGTCCGGGGGTAATAGGCATTGGGGGGTAATTGTCCGGGGGTAATTGGTACGGGGGGTAGTTGTCCGGGGTGTAATTGGTACGGGGGGTAGTTGTCCGGGGGGTAATTGGTACGGGGTAGTTGTCCGGGGGGCAATTGTCCTGGGGATAATTGTCCAGGGGTAATTGTCGGGGGTAATTGTCCGGGGGGTAATTGTCCAGGGGGTAATTGCCCTATAACCCTTTTTTCCGGACACAGCGTAGAATAGCCTTATCATCCATGGAGACTAGGGTGGTCGTTAAAAATGAAAGTGTGAATCTACTGTTCTCCAAGTTTCCATTTGGTGACACTCCATCCAGATATATCACACAAAAAGTTGCATGAGAAAATATTAATATTTATGACTTGCACAACACCATCAAAGTTTTACCATGTATCAAAGAAGCGAAAACTCGAACATTAAGCATAATGACTGTAGTCAGCCATATGTCTTCAGACCAGAAGTCATTACAATGCAACTATATTATTGCATGCCTGATTATTAATGATTACACTGCTTGGTGATTAAAATTGCAATCGTTATTATTGATGCCGAGGCACTTAATCAATGCCAATGTGACCTTGAAGGTTTTACGGCACTATCCTTTGCTCGCGACGAGAACGAGTTGTGATGCTCTTCTATAACTTGTCATAGAAATTGGTTGGTCCTTCATTCCTTTATTAATTTATAATTCATCCATTTCTATAGCGTCCTTTCAAGCTGTCCACTCAGAGGCGCTCCCGACTACAGCGCGGACACTGTATCGAAGTTTCACGCCGAAGCGCTGAGCAATTTCAAGGCAACGACGCCACCACTACACCACAGCGCCCCACACTGTGTCCTTGTAATTGAGGCATCGAGGTGCTGAATACGGGCAACAACTCGCTCAGCTATATCACTGATGTCCCTAGTTCGTCATATCACCGCTGCTGATCGAGCATTAACTCTACTGTAGTCGGCATCGCCATCGCAATATTAGATGCAGACATTTAAATATTGTACCTTTGATGTTGTACAATGTGTAATAATAATTATGTATGGTGTTGTTGGAAACAATTTGACCATTGAACAGCACAGCCTGTTTTGGTGAAGATAAAGCACATGCATGCAAGCTGATGCAGTATGATGGAAGAGCAGTATTCACAACCGGAACATTAAAGGATATCGTTGTTTGGATCACTTGAAAAAGTATAATAGGGCCTTCATAAATGTTTAGTGTATGAGATACTACACAGCATTATACAGGGTGGGCCAGCATAAATGTCCCGACTTTGCACGCGTATAACTTCGCCAATTTTTAACATTTATTTATGCTTAATGCGTCAAATTAAAGGCATTTCACTCTAGTATTGGCTCCAAAAAAGTCGAACTGATACTAGTTTAGGTTTTAATTATATGCCCGGAACAGCGCTAGCTATCATATTTTGCTGTCATTTGTGACGCAATCTGGCGCCGTTGACAGACGATGATCACGTTTCGTTCTTAATTTTACGAACTGATACGGGGTTTAATTCGTTTGAAATGATTAACGAATTTTCTAGCAGAGGATGGAATAAACAATGCCTTGAATTATCTGATACGGAAACTTGATAAAATAGGACTTTCTACTCGCAAACCATGGGAATCGGTGCGCACGGCGCTCACATCCGCTAACATTGCTCGTGTGTCCGAGTAAATTTGCAGCCAAGACAATGACCAGGGCAGGTCCTACATGCAAATCTCCCAGGGAAATTTAGCGCAAAACAGGCAGTCTTATAAGCACTGCAGTAGATAGATTAAGACTATTCTAGGACATTGACCCATAACCATGGTTCAAAAAATCAGCCACCCCATAACCATGCTTCAAAAAATCAGCCACCCCATAACCATGGTTCAAAAAATATGTCGACCCATAACCATGGTTCAAAAAATCAGTCACCCCATAACCATGGTTCAAAAAATATGTCACCCCATAACCATGGTTCAAAAAAATTAGGGAATTTCCGCCAGTTTCGATCCGCCGTGCATAAACCTAATCCATGGTTCAAAAAATCAGTCACCCCATAACCATGGTTCAAAAAATATGTCACCCCATAACCATGGTTCAAAAAAATTAGGGAATTTCCGCCAGTTTCGATCCGCCGTGCATAAACCTAATCTCTGGTTCAAAAAATAACCACCCTAACACGCGCCTATGACTCATCGCGCCAGGAATTCCCAGTAGTTTCGATGATGAGTCATAGGGTGGCTGGGAATTACCTATGGTATCGATGAGTCACTTAATCATAACAATTTTTTTTCTCTTGTGTATATAAAATAACTGAAAAATGGAATATACAACTCGACTTAAAGCCAAGAAATTCCAATATAAAATGGACTACTCAACGAAAACTGTTAAACAATTGCAACAAATTCCTAAACAAAGAGGACAAAAAGGATACTCAAAACTACCAAAAACGGAACTCATGGCACTCATAACGCAGGGAGATCTACTAGGCGCTCGGGCACCAGACATCAAGGCTCCAACGCGTACTCCCGGCACTGTACGAGAATTACGAGAAATTGCGAGGCGAAGAGGTACACAGGGATACTCAAGTCTAGGAAAAGCGAAACTTACAGCATTCGTGTCTACTATTTGGAAATTTGTGGGGAAAAATAAAGCTACTTTTTCGAATTGGTTGACTAGTGAGATTAGTCAGTTACCCCCTCAAATAAAACCACCCATTCATAGGTTCAAACTTCGAGAAACTGCGACGGCTATCAAAGGGTTTACAAAAAGATACACGATCGAGGACAATAACAGGGTCGATGTTGCATCTTTTCTCAAGGCTGTAAGACCGCAGGTAGTTAGGCTGCTAGCGAAAAATCGAGGGGTAAAAGTTCAACTCAATCTCATGTGTGTAATGGAGAAAGTAGACATGAAATCCGGCGAAATAGCAACGGCTGAACCTAATTTCAAATCAAAGACTGATATTATTTTAGAAGCAACCGATGTGAAGGAAATATATACCAACGCAGTGGATAAAATTAAGGAGAGTATGGCGAGTTATCAGATGCGGGGTAGTAATTGGCGATTCAAGGCCGTTTTGAAGTTGGATATCGATACAGTGGTATACAAGCCATTGAAAGGTAGTTCATATATTCAGCTTCCCGAGTATTTGACAAATAAAAAGGCCATTATTAATATGAAAAACGAAGACGAAGAATGTTTCAAATGGTGTATTACAAGGGCGTTGAACCCAGCTAATGACCACCCTGAAAGAATCACTAAAGATCTGGTAGAGCAATCTAAGAAACTCGATTGGCGCGGTATCGTGTTCCCAGTTGCTGCTGATGCCAATATTATAAATAAGTTTGAGTGCCGTAATAACATTAGCGTTAGCGTATTCGGCTTTGAAAAGAGCGTATACCCATTATATATATCGAAGCATGAAAGTGATACCTGTGTAGATCTACTGCTTATTTCCGACGATGAAAAGAAGCATTACTGTTGGATCAAGAACTTTAATAGATTGATGGCGGCACGAACAGAAAAATCTGTAAATTCGATGCACTATTGTAGAAGATGTTTAATCGGTTACAGATCGATAGACTCGCTTAACAAACACAGTGAGTACTGTTCTCAACACACCGCCCAACGAATAGAACTCCCAGGCTCAGGAACTATGTTGAGTTTTAAAAATTATTATCGAAAAATGCGAGTACCTTTTATTATCTATGCGGATTTCGAATCCTTCATTAAACCGATCGATACATGCCAACCCGATCCCAGCACGTCTTACACCAATAAATACCAGAAACATAATCCTAGCTCTTTTTGTTACCACATAAAATGTTTCGATGATGACCTATATTTGCAAGCTCCTGTAACGTTTACTGCGAAGAGCGAAGACGATGATGTAGCGCAGATATTTATTGACAGTCTTGTCGAGAATGTAAAAGATATTTATAATCGATTTAAATTTCCAAAGAAAATGATATTCGGTAAAACCGAGCAGAAATGTTTCGAAGAAGCTACTAACTGTCATATCTGTGGGGGTGAGTTCTTTGATGGTGACGACATACGAGTAAGAGACCACTGTCATCTTACTGGGGACAGTGGCGGCGCCAGGGGGGGGCTGGAGGGGGCTAAGCCCCCCCTAAATGCGGCTCAGCCCCCCCAAAGCAAAATGCGGAAAATGTCTACAACGGCTAATTTCGTAATAAGAAAACTAGACAATCATCAACGGCATCGAAATCTATTTGAGAATGAAGTTAGCGACTTCATTTCTTGGCCTCAGTCTATGAAAACGGGTGACAAGATTGCACCCTTACCTTTTGACCATACAACCGGACAGGGTTGTTGAAATTGTCGAAGAAACATCGTGGCTGTTAGACACCTCGTTTCAGATTGAAACCGTTTTATAAGTATTAGACGTATAGAAATATCGAAATTGCCTAGTCCTTCAAAAAGGGGTGCAAAGCTGTATTTTCTCTTGATTTTTCGCATATTTCACAAAATTAATCATCGTCACAAAAGAATGTTCTGGATTTTCTCCATCCTGCAATCAACTATGTAATCACTGCGTAGATGCTTGCACCAGTGGCGTCGTCGGAGGGCGAGGGGTTATAACCTCTAAATGCGATTCAACTCCCCAAAAGCAAAAAGCAGAAAATATCCATTACGGCTTATTTCGTAATAAGAAAGCTAGACAATGGTCAATGGCATCGAAATCAACTATATATACAATATTATATATATATATATATATATATATATATATATATATATATTAAGTTGTTTAGGTCATTTAATTCGTTGCATGGCAAATGCTACAATTTTAGTGAACCAGTTTTGTTGCATTTTGTAGCTGCCTACTGTAAACCGTTACTTCTTTATGGAATGGAAGCTGTCAGCCTTCCCAAAAGTGAGCTGAACTATTCCACTTACAGCTCTGCAGTATGGAAATTTTTTAAAGTCTCCCATAGTAGTGGTGCATCTGTACTGCACATCATGCATACAAATAATATTACAGACTGCTGGTTATCCAGAATATTGCGTTTTATACAGAAATGCCTTTGACACAACAATGTAGTTGTCAGATTTGCGTCATGTTTCTCTTACACACCTCAAATGTGCGCGCTCTTGTTATTTTCGGTATAATAATTATTATATTCTTGTTGAGTATACCACCACTGTCTGGGAATTTAGGCCTACGTTTGATATAATGGTGAACTAAAAAGTCCTAGTGCTATTAGCATATACATGTAAAACATTTGTGTTCAGATAATTATATGTATATATATACATAAAATAATTGTGTGCCTATATCTAAGCATGCATATTTTTGTATTAAGGAAACTTAAACTGTTTTCTGTCATTAGTAATATGCAGGCAGATAATTATAATAGTGTTCTGTGAATGCTGTTGGACACCTTTATTGTAATTTATTTTTATTTGTGGTTATTTTAATTGAATGTCCAGGGTAACGGTCTCTGTTGTCATAGACCCTGTTCAAATCGGATCCATCCATTATTGTGATTACTTTTTTATTGTAAAATTTCTGAGTATTAATACTGTGTTGGACACCTTTATTGTGATAACTTGGAACTCGAGTCCGTGTCCATGGCCGACTTTTTATACGATAATACTGAATTACACACCATTTTATTGTAACATATATGAATATTAATACTGTGTTGGACACCTTTATTGTGATAATTTGGAACTGGAGTCCGTGTCCATGGTCGACTTTTTATACGATAATACTGAATTACACACCATTTTATTGTAAAATGTATTAATATTAATACTTTGTTGGACACCTTTATTGTGATAACTTGGAACTCGAGTCCGTGTCCATGGTCGACTTTTTATACGATAATACTTAATTGCACACCATTTTGTTGTAGAATTTCTGAATATTAAAGCTGTGTAGGACACCTTTTATTGTGACAACTTGGAACTCGAGTCTATGTCCATGGTTGAATTTTTATACGATTATACTGAATTGCACACCATTGTATTGTGGAATTTCTGAATATTAATTCGGTGTTGGACACCTGTTATTGTGATAATTTAGAACTCTAGTCAACGTGGTTTTTGAGTGCTTGCACATCGGTATGTCGGTATGTCAAAGACAATAGGGACTTTACATTAGCTCACAGTCTGCACCACATAGCTACCCTGGCTGCTGTGTGCACACGCACTGTATATAGTGTATCGCCCTTGCTCAGCTCGGTCACCAACTCAGCTCAGATGACTGAAATTTTGGTGTATGGTACTGTAACAGTGCGGGCATGGCATAGACTTTACGCGGACGCGTTTGAGGACCTCCCATTTACTTTTGCCACCTTAGTTGGACACCTTTGTTTATGATAATTCGGAACTTAATCTAGGATTGCGGCCGGATACACCAAAAATCAAAAACCTCAACAATTATTGCTGACTTCGTTTAAATAACCCACTAAATCTCCAACTGCATCTTGCAATGTGGAGCGCGTTTGTGCCAGTGCACAATTTATTGTAAAACCCTTGGTCGGTATGTGCTTCGTTCATGCATTCGGCACTCGCAGCTTCGCGCGATTGCAATATTACTGCCCTGGGAAGAAAATGTTCTAGTTGCGTCTCTGGGAAGGACGAAGGCTTG
Source organism: Lumbricus terrestris (assembly GCA_949752735.1). Lineage (NCBI taxonomy): Eukaryota > Metazoa > Annelida > Clitellata > Crassiclitellata > Lumbricidae > Lumbricus > Lumbricus terrestris. The sequence continues at coordinate 56,778,197 of OX457037.1, read as the reverse complement.
GGGCTTCAGCCCCCCCAAACCTGAAATCCTGGCGCCGCCACTGACTGGGGAATTCAGAGGCGCAGCTCATAAGATTTGTAATCTAAAGTATAGAGTCCCCAAGTTTTTCCCAGTAGTATTCCATAATCTAACCGGCTACGATAGCCATCTATTCGTGAAGAAATTACGAGGTGGTGATAATGAACAGATTAAATGCATCCCCTGCAATGAAGAAAAGTATATCTCATTTAGCAGAGAGATCGTAGTCGATAAGTTTATTAACAAAGAAGGGAAAGAGAAAGAGGTCAAGCGTGAATTACGTTTCATCGATAGTTTTAGATTCATGCCAGCGAGCCTCGACGCTTTGTCGAAGAACCTAAGCAAAGACCAGTGTAAAAATATAAGCAAGTACTATTCCAGCAATCAGCTCGATCTCTTGCTGAGAAAAGGGGTGTACCCTTACGACCACGTTCGCTCCATCGATCAATTGAATGAAACAGAACTACCACCAAAGTCAGCATTCTATTCGAAACTAAACGACTCAGGCATCAGTGACGAAGACTACAACCACGCACAGGTGGTATGGAACGAATTCGGTTTCAAAACATTCAGAGAATATCATGATTTATATAACGTGAGCGATGTTCTCCTACTAGCTGATGTCTTTGAGAATTTTAGAGACGTTTGTATGAAGAACTACAACCTAGATCCCGCCTGGTATTACACTTCTCCTGGACTAGCATGGGATGCCTCATTAAAGTTGACTGGAGTAAAGTTAGAATTATTGAGCGATTACGATATGATACTAATGGTCAAGCATGGGATAAGAGGTGGTGTTAGCACAATTTCACATCGTTGTGGGCAAGCAAACAATAAGTACTCGCAAACGTTTGATGATAGCAAACCTTCAACATTTATAACCTATTTGGACGCTAACAACTTGTATGGGTGGGCAATGTGTAAGAAACTACCAACTCACGGTTTCGAATGGATGGGAAATGATGAGCTAAACGCATGGAGATCGATACCGTGTATATTGGAGGTGGACTTGGAATATTCGAAAGATTTACACGATCTTCACAACGACTACCCTCTTGCCCCTGAGAATATCACGCCTGAATCTTCAACGGTTCCTAAACTCATCCCAAACCTGAATGACAAAGTAAAGTACATAACCCATTATGAAAATTTGAAGCAGTATGAAAGCCTAGGTTTGAAGATTACCAAAATTCATCGAGGAATTAAATTTGAAGAAAGCACCTGGTTGAAAAAATATATCGACCTAAATACTAACCTGAGGACTAAAGCCACAAACGATTTCGAGAAAGACTTTTTCAAACTTATGAACAATAGCGTGTTTGGCAAGACTTGCGAAAATATAGAGTCCCGCGTAGATATTAAGCTGGTTTCAAGCGAGAAGCAAGCCATAAAACTAACAGCGAGGACGAGTTACGACACTCGGACTATTTTTGACGAAAATTTAATTGCCATTCACATGAAAAAGACTTCGTTGCTCTATAACAAACCGATATATCTTGGTATGTGCATCCTAGACTTGAGTAAAACGCTCATGTATTCTTTTCACTACAATTATATCAAGACCAAGTACGGTGATAGAGCTAAACTATTATTCACCGATACGGATTCGCTAGCCTATGAAATTAAAACCGAAGATTTCTATGCCGATATAGCTCCCGATGTTCGAAGCATGTTCGATACGAGCGATTATCCAAAAGATCATCCGTCCGGTATTGAAACTGGAGTGAACAAGAAAGTAATAGGTTTGTTTAAGGATGAAGCTGCAGGTAAACAAATCAAAGAATTCGTAGGTTTGAGGTCAAAACTGTATTCCTACAAGATGGCTGGGAAAGATCATAAGAAATGTAAAGGTGTCAAGAAGAGCGTCGTTAAGAAATCGATAACCCACGCAGACTACAAAGAATGTCTGTTTACGAGGAAAGAACAATCGAGAAAGATGAATGTGATTAGGTCCCATCTTCACGAAATTTACACAGAAGAAGTGAACAAGATCGCGCTGTCCGCTGATGATGATAAGCGAGTGATTCAACAAGACGGGATCCATACTCTAGCTTACGGGCATTACTCGTTGAAAACTATTTGAAGATTAAATAATAATAATGTAAAATGAAACTCTCAAAAGTTTGCAGTTGGTGTAAGAAAGAAAAGAATATGATAGAATATTCCCGTGTTCTACGGCATGCAAAAAATAGACTTAATGAGTGTAAAGAATGTAGGTCAAACTACGCCAGAGATATGCGGTGTTGTACCATTTTAGGCATTAACTTTGAACAGTTTACAAAATGGATTGAATTTCAGTTTGAAGAAGGCATGGTCATGCAAAATTACGGTTCGCTTTGGCACCTCGATCACGTTCTACCAATATCATCATTCAATTTGCTAGATGGAGAAGAACTTGTTAAAGCTATGAATTGGAAGAATATTCGCCCGCTGCTACCGGTAAAAAATATGCAAAAAGCAGACAAAATCGATTCCTGGCTATATCTAATGCAGGAAGTGAAAGCGGATTACTTTGTAAAACATTTAGATGAAATATAAAAATTAGTTTTGAGACATACAAAGGGCACTACACGCTGGAAACTAAACTAAATAAAGAATAATTTTCACTAATATAAAATGGATGTGCAAAAAGTGTGTTCCAAGTGCAAAATGGAAAAAAGTTTCAGCGAATTTCATAAAGATAAATTACAAAAGAGCGGGTATTATCCGAGCTGCAAACTCTGCAAAAATGCCAAACTAAAAGAGCTAGCGCACAAATACGCGAGTCAGGAAAATAAGGAAACGAAAGATATAAAAGTGTGCAGCCGATGTAAGAAGGATAAGAACATATCGGAATACGTTAAAAATCGATTCCAAAAAGACGGAAAGGCGAATGAGTGCAAAGATTGTAAACACAAATATTATCTCGCCTGCGTAGAAGCTCGAAAGCTTAGTAGTTTTTAAAACATTTAGCTGAAATGTAAAATGAGTTTTGAGACATACAAAGATATCAGCGTTGAAGGTGTCTGTAGCGAATTATATTGCTTATACAGTAAACTAATCAAATTACATGTTTAATCGTTAATATAGGTAAGAGTTAAGATAATCAATTTAGACGGCGTTTCTAAGTTAATAACCGTTGGCGATTTAATCACTAGATTTCCGAGTATCTAGCGTAATAGCGAGGCGATGTCATGACAATGTTGCTATGGAAGTTATGTCCACGTAAACATTCACGGTATGCAGCCAATCGCGAACGTCAAATTAACGCAACGGCTAAAATTGAAAGGAAATTAATACGTCAGAACTAAAACGGAAAAGACGTTTGATTTCCGACATGAAGGTGGTGAGAAATGGTTGGTTTGCAGAAGGCAGGCAACTATTTAAAGTTTATACCACTGTCGGGATGAATTGTCGTCGCGTTCCTTGTTGTAAAACGGGACGTGACATTTGAGTGACTTGGGAAACGGTGCAGAGAATCAAAGTTGTGGTCTCTGGCATCCGTGGGATCAGCAGTGTGATCGAGAACAATTCGAGAGACATTTGAATTGCGTGTTTGAGAGACAATTTTGGTCTTGTCTGCTCTGGTCTGACCGTTGGGGTCATTCTACATATTCGAGAAAGAAATTCTCATCAGGTGGAGTGTGATATTGACGTTACGGAAGTATTGCATGTTGAAGCGATCTTGTATTCGATCTGGGTACAACCGTCTTCGATTAACATTATCCTACGTCACTATACAGAGCACATGGTTGCATTTCATCATCGTCTTATGGTGAATCTACAAGAATTCTACTGAAGTACAGAAAAGCCGAAATACATTGCAGAACGATGAAATAGAAATCTCTTCTGTGAAATCCAGCTAAGCATTATTAATAGAATTAAATAAGAAACGCCAACTAAGTAAATAAGATTTCATTGTGTGCTTGTAAATATTCAATGTTTGTTTAACAATATATCTTTATATCAAAATACTGGTCCTTTGATACAGATCATCATAATGTCTAGTAATCACTTCACTCCGGACCGAGTCAATATGCATTTAATAGGCTACAGTGATGGGGTTGCCCGAGTTCCGGGATATTAATTAGCGGTAATAACTGTTAATTTAAAGTGAACATTACTGACATTTGAAGTCAAAGACTTAACTAGTACGGTAGAGAATTTGTTATCGAACATTGCAGCATTAGGTGAAGCGTAGGCTAAACCTTATTGAACGCCGTGCGATAATCTATAGAGTTAGACAGCAGAGTATATATCTGTTAGATCTAAGAGGGCTCACTGCGAAACAGTAATAATTATTCGAATAGCAATAATTGTTGATTGTGAATTTTGGAGAATTTAATAGCGCGTGGCTATTTAAGTTAAACTTACTGGGTCTTTAAAAAGTAAGTAAGTAAGAATGTCGACTACAGATTATGATCAATGGATTGCAATTGGGGAACGGTTGAAATTGCAATGAGAGGAGTTGAAAGAATTTGTTAGAAAAAGACTGGCCGAATGGAGACAAGAAAGAGCAGTCGAAAAGAAACTTGCAAAAGAAGCAAAGCTAGCTGAAACAGAAGCAGCAGCAGAAGTAAAAAGACTTGAGATAGCAGCTTTGGTAGCTGCAGAAGCAAAAACATTTGAATTGGCAATTGAAGAAAAACGAGCTGAGACAGCTGAGGCTGAAGCAAGGAAAGCTGAGATAGAGGCGGGAAAAGAAGCCCTAGAACGAGAGATAGAATTGGCCAAGTTAGCTGAGGCAAGACTTGAGAGAGAAGTCAATGAGGCAAGACTTGAGCGAGAAGCCAATGACGCCAGGATTGAGCGTGAGAGCCAAGCAAATGACGCTAGGATGGAGAGAGAAGTAAACGAATTAAGAATTGAACGAGAGCGTCTAGAAAAGGAGATCAGGGATAGAGACCTAGAAATTAAGAGACTTGAAGTCCAAGTGAGATTAAAAGAAACAGAGTCTAGAGGTGAGCAGAACAGAGGTGAAGCCACATATTCGATGATCGGAGATGGCCAGCACCAGGGAAACTACAGTAATGGAATAATGAAAGACATTAAGTTTCCTGTATTTAATGAGATGAAGGATTGTTTGGACGCGTATTTAGTGCGATTCGAACGGACATGCACTGCTTGTGAAGTGCCAGTTGAAGTTTGGTCGTTGATGCTAGCTAGACACCTTGAAGGACAATCGCTGGAGGTCTATCAAAGTTTGTCAGCTGAGGAAGCACAAAATTACGAGTGTCTGAAGGGACACCTTTTAAAGAGATTTAAATTAACCGAGGGCGGATACCGCAACAGGTTTAAAACGAGTAAAATGGAGCAAGGTGAGACACCTTCGAACTTTGTGCATAGATTGCGACGATATATGCAACAATGGCTACTGCAGGCCGGATTCGAGAAAACATACGAAGGTATGGAGGATTTATTACTGAAAGATCAGTTCTTTCACACATGCAGCAGCGAGTTGAGAATGTTTATCAAGGAGAAAGGGAAGAACAATTTGAGCGAGATGTTGTCGTATGCGGAGTCATTTATCGAGGCGCATGGATATAAGTATGCTGAGAATACTGTGAGGTCAGCGATGAAAGTCCACAACGACAGAGGTAATGCTCGAACATTTGAGGATAAATCAAAGGAGCTATTTACGAGTAATGTAAACAGAGGTAGAGGTAATGTGAAGCCGTACAGGCAGATGAATCACAGTGGGAATTCAAACAGAGGATTCATTAGAGAGAGAGAACAGGCGGCAGAACACAAAGTAAATTGTTTCATATGTAGAAAGGCTGGGCATAAGACACTTGAATGTGTGCATAAACAAAAGGGGTTTGTTAAACATGCGGCAGCAGAGGTAATGGTTTCCGAGAACAGTGTGTACAAAGTAGCACAAGAGCGAGAGATCGCAAGACCGCGTGAAATTAAGGAAACAATGGAACAAAAGGAAGAGGAGAAGAAAGACGTAGAATTACCGATGCATATGGCAGTAAGTGCCATGGTAACAGAAAGGAAAGATGGCTGTATTAATTTAGAAAGTCGGAACAAGTATCAAGTGAAAGTAAATGGTGTGAGTGCGAGTTGTGTTTTGGACTCAGGCTCGAGCACGTGCATTGTTAAGAGGTCGTTGATTAGAGATAGCGATCTTACAAGGAAAGAAATACACTGTGTTTTAGTAGACGGGAGTCTGAGATGTTTTCCAGTGGCGAAGATAAATATTGAGAGCGAGCACTTTACTGGAAATGTCGAAGCAATGGTCGTGGAGGAGCCAGCACAACCCGTAATCATTGGAAGAATGAAAGGATTAAAATTTCTAGTAGGGAGTGAAACTACAGATGAGACCATCTACGATGATGAAGACGAAGTGAGAGATAATGCGAATAAAAAGGAGATCGTAGAAATGGTTGAGAATAAAGGGATAATCAAGAGAACTGCGGATAATGAATTGCAAAGACGAAAAACGAAGGAGAAACTACGATTCCAATGTGACGTCATGAGTGAGGTAAATGATGAGGTTGTGAGTGACGTCATAGAGACTAGTGACGAAAGTGAAGTGATGGCAGCAGTTGAAACGAGAGCAGAGGCAAAAAAGTTTGTGAAATACAAACCACTGCACGTAACTGAAATGCCGAATTTAAACATAACGACGAAAGAGATTCAAGAATTACGGAGTAAAGACGAAACGTTGAAGAAGTGCTGGGACAAAGCATTAGTCAAAAACAAAGAGGATAATAGAATAGACGAGGTTTTATATAAGAAGAAGAATGGTATATTGTATAAGCCAAAGGAGAAGAAGAGTTTCAAAGGTGAACCGTTGGAGTTAATAGAAACTCAAGATAGATACATGATCACAGGTGATAGATATGAATCATGTGGTGTTAATGAGAATAAGAAGAGATATAGGAAACAGCAAGTTGATTGGAAGGTTAATGAGAATAATTACAGGAGATGTGAGAACCAGTCTAAGAGACAAAATGGATGGAGATATAGAACAGATACCGATAATAATGAAGTGAATAGGAGAAATGTGAATTGGAACGAGAGATATGTGAACAGTGACAAAAGGAGAAATTATAGACAAAGGTCTAGAGAGTTCAACAGGAACAATGGAGTAGACAGTGATAGGTCTAGTAGATTAAATTGGAGGTGTAGAGGTGAAAGAGACATAGTTGAGACTAAGGGAAGATATTGTGAAAATAAACCATGGTATAGAAAGACCTATGGTAATGAGTCTGTAAGAAAACAGAGAGAAACAGGTGGAGTATGCCATGACGAGAGTAGATGGAGAGGAAGAACATGGAGTGACAAGAAGAGGTCATATGCTAAAAGTGTTGTTAATGAAAGAGAGAATAGTAATGACTTTAGTAGAGGAACTGAGTCATTGGAAGAAGTTAGATGGAAGTCTAGCGGAGATTTAAATATGTTCAGTTGGGAAGAAAGAAATACTAGAGATTCAGAAACAGGGAATGGAAGTACATTGAACTTGAAAAGAAAGAATACTAATAGTAAGACATGGAACTCATGTATGGACCCGACAAGTGGTCAAGACAAGAGAAGAAGAGCTGTAGACATGAGTTGGTAGTTATATCCATAGAAAGGATAGTTAGTTAAGACGGATGTAAATAAAGCACAATGTGAGTTTAAGTTAATTTGAGTTATTAGTTTAAATAGTTATGCAGCTTGGACATGGTTGACTAAGTGGTCAAAATGGTATAGTAGTACAATAGTTGTAGGTGGATGAGTAGTTAAGAAGTGAAATAGAAACTAATTAGTGTAGTAGTATGTTGTTTATTGAGTGTATCGTTTATCCAGACACTCATGCTGATACAAAGTTCATTTGAGAAATGAAATGATAAGTTGATAATTAAAATTAAAATAAGCAAGCTGACGAGACTTGTGTTGAGATGAGAGTGAGTCATCAATGGAAATAAATATTAAGTAGATGAGCTTTATTTAGTGAGATTATATGCGAACTAGTAAAATATTATAATTTGAGAAGTTTAAAAATATTAGGAAGATATTGTATGGGACGGAGAATCTTGAGAGCTATGTGGATGAGATACTAGCACATACAAAAGGATGGGAGGAACATTTGAGAACTTTGAGAGAATTCTTCAAGCGAGTGAGAAGTGCTCACTTAACGTTGAAACCGAAGAAATGTTCTTTAGGTTATGGCCGTATTGATTTTTTTGGTCATACTTTAGACAATGATGACATAAGTCCTAAAGGGGAGTCAGTGGATAAAATTGTGGAAATGCCACAACCGAGGAGCAAGAAACAAGTGAGAAGCTTCTTAGGTGCAGTGAATTATTACAGGAAATTCATTCCGCATTGCGCAGAATTAATGGCACCCTTGAGTGATCTGACGAAAAAGAAAGCATCAGATAAGATTGAGTGGAATGAGGAGTTGGGTAGTAGTTTTAGGCAGTTAAAAGATGCACTAGCCAAAACACCAATTCTAAAATTACCTGATCTTGGAAGAGAGTTCATCATTCAAACACACGCATCTGGAAAGGGAATTGGATGTGTACTTTTGCAACAGTATGGTGAAGTGAATCACCCGATTGCATATGCAAGTCGGAAGTTGTTAGAAAGAGAGAGGAGATACTCAGTTGAAGAAAGAGAATGTCTAGCAATTATGTGGGGCGTGAGTAGATTTGACAGGTACTTGTGTGGAAGACAGTTCACAATAGAGACGGACCACTGTGGACTACAGTACATGAAAGAAGGAAGAATGAAGAATGCAAGGGTCATGAAGTGGAGTCTAGCCCTGAAAAATTATTCTTTTACCATACGTTACATTAAGGGATGTAATAATGTGATGTCTGATTATTTAAGTAGAGGACTGACCTAGTAACTAAATGGGTCCTTACTAAATAAATGTAGATAAATAGATTAGTTATATTCAAGTTGAGTTGTATTGTTTGTAAGGTAGAATAAGGTGATTGGTGGTTGATTAGTTGATGTATAAGTAGGTGATTTTAGAAAGCCTGAGTACAGTCTTTTAAAGAGGGGGCATTTGTAGCGAATTATATTGCTTATACAGTAAACTAATCAAATTACATGTTTAATCGTTAATATAGGTAAGAGTTAAGATAATCAATTTAGACGGCGTTTCTAAGTTAATAACCGTTGGCGATTTAATCACTAGATTTCCGAGTATCTAGCGTAATAGCGAGGCGATGTCATGACAATGTTGCTATGGAAGTTATGTCCACGTAAACATTCACGGTATGCAGCCAATCGCGAACGTCAAATTAACGCAACGGCTAAAATTGAAAGGAAATTAATACGTCAGAACTAAAACGGAAAAGACGTTTGATTTCCGACATGAAGGTGGTGAGAAATGGTTGGTTTGCAGAAGGCAGGCAACTATTTAAAGTTTATACCACTGTCGGGATGAATTGTCGTCGCGTTCCTTGTTGTAAAACGGGACGTGACATTTGAGTGACTTGGGAAACGGTGCAGAGAATCAAAGTTGTGGTCTCTGGCATCCGTGGGATCAGCAGTGTGATCGAGAACAATTCGAGAGACATTTGAATTGCGTGTTTGAGAGACAATTTTGGTCTTGTCTGCTCTGGTCTGACCGTTGGGGTCATTCTACATATTCGAGAAAGAAATTCTCATCAGGTGGAGTGTGATATTGACGTTACGGAAGTATTGCATGTTGAAGCGATCTTGTATTCGATCTGGGTACAACCGTCTTCGATTAACATTATCCTACGTCACTATACAGAGCACATGGTTGCATTTCATCATCGTCTTATGGTGAATCTACAAGAATTCTACTGAAGTACAGAAAAGCCGAAATACATTGCAGAACGATGAAATAGAAATCTCTTCTGTGAAATCCAGCTAAGCATTATTAATAGAATTAAATAAGAAACGCCAACTAAGTAAATAAGATTTCATTGTGTGCTTGTAAATATTCAATGTTTGTTTAACAATATATCTTTATATCAAAATACTGGTCCTTTGATACAGATCATCATAATGTCTAGTAATCACTTCACTCCGGACCGAGTCAATATGCATTTAATAGGCTACAGTGTCATACTACCTAATATCCCTCTATCCAACATCCAGCTGATTGATGCCGCTAAGAAACTGAAAATCCCAAATTTCAAAGGCGTGTTTCTTCGAGACGAACTGTCAAAGAAACCTATGCGGAATGAGTGTGGAATACTAAACCTGGATGACTCGAATGGAACAGGAACCCATTGGTGCTCGTTTTTAAAGAACGGCAAGGATAAAATATATTTCGATAGCTACGGTCTACCTCCACCCGTAGAGCTCGTCAAGTATTTACATAGCCCCATCTATTACAATAGTGAACGAATTCAACCAGACGGTGAAGTCTTTTGTGGGCATCTATGTTTGTATGTTTTGAAAAAGACGATGACTGATGGTTGCAAATTTCAAAATGTGATAGATAGTTTGTATTGATTTTGTAAAAAATTATTATCGCATAATAAAATGCCTGTTAACATTTTTGGACAAATGGACGGTGGATCGACGCCGCGTGTAGCACCGCCCGCTGCTATATTTTCTCAAGCCGGCAATACTTTTCTAAGACGAGATGGAACGAGTCCGGCTACTGGAGATCTAAATATGAATGGCTACTGCATCAAAGGCCTACCTATAACGAATAATCCGGATTGTGGAATGGATGAGGCTGTAAGTTACGCACAAACCATAGATTTGATAACGAATCACGAGGGCGTTCCATCCAACGATAATCATTTGACAAATAAAAAATATGTCGACGAACAAATTGCTTCGAGAGTAACCACTACCAACCGATTCTTTGGCCCGGCGTTTAGTGCTTACGCCTCCGCTGTCCAGGCTATCCCCGCTAGCACCCCCACGATAGTAAATTTTAATACAAAAAGATTCGATCCGGGTAATTGTTTCATCAATTCGAAACGATTCTTTCCTCAGAAAGCCGGATGTTATATGGTTTCGGTGTTTGTGGAATTTCACGCCGATAGTGCTAGAATTTACGGTAATGTTTCCTTAATCAAAAATGGGGGGTTGTACATGAAGATGCCCGGTGGTGGAGGTGATTTCGGTGGTGGAGGTACGGCTGGAGCGAATAATAATGTATCGGGTACTTGTCTAGTTCGATTAAATAATACCGACTACCTCGAGATAGTTGTTATATCAACCACTGACGCAAACATTAAGGCCCATGACTTTTCAGCTGCGTACTTACGACCTTAAAATTCAAAAAAAACGAATCAAGTTTTGAATTGATACTACACTCGCCCACACTTCTACCAAATTGACGGGAAATATCGATAGTTTGTATTGACTAGTAAAAATATCACTACGTAATAAAATGCCTGTTAACATTTTTGGACAAATGAACGGCGGATCGGCACCTCAGGTAGCAGCGGGCGGTGTCTCATATTCTCAAGCCGATAATACTTTTCTAAGACGAGATGGAGCGCACGCAGTGGTGGGAAATATCGACTTGGGTTCTAACAAGCTGATTAATGTAGCGGATCCTACCAATCTTCAAGACGCTGCCACAAAGAATTACGTACATTCGACTGCATTTGGTCCAGCGTTTAGTGCTTACAATTCCGATCCTCAAGGTATCCCTGGTATAATTCACACAAAAGTATTATTTAATACAAAAAGATTCGATCCGGATAATTACTTCTTCAATTCGAAACGTTTCTCCCCCCAGAAAGCTGGATATTACACCGTTTCCGTTTTTGTGGAATTTCAAGACAATGATACAAGAAATTACGGTAATGTTTACCTATACAGAAATGGAACATCGTACATGCAGATTGCCGGTGGTGGAGGTGCTGTTGGATTCTATATTAACGCAACGGGTAATACAGTAGTTTACTTAACAAATGCCGACTACCTCGAGATATTTGCTGAAGCGAACGCCCCTATAGTCATATTAGCCAGGGATTTTTCAGCAGCGTACTTACGACCTTAAAATTCGAAACCACATTTAGTTTTGAATTTACACATTTTAGTACGTTACGTTTATTTTGTTACCATCCGATTGTAACTTGAGTAACTTGTCACAAATCACCACCGCGTACGCTTCCGTATCAGCCGGCGGTGCAACATTAAAAGTACCTTTGATCTGAATATCGACTACCGATGACTTCAGACGCTCGCATTGATTGCTTACATCAAACACCATAATCGGGAACAGGTCTTTGAAGTCCGCCGGTGTGATATTGCTTTGCGATACCAGTTCGTCCCTTCCGTAGAATTTTTCGCCAAACGTGGCCGCTTCTCTGTAAGCTCGCGAGAATTGCTGATTCGGGAATGATAGGTTGTAGCCGACGGCTGGGTATTGATCACCGTTCATCATGATGTACATGTTATTCAGATTGCAATGATCGAAAATCGATGGGTAATGTTCCTGGTTGCCGCCTCGATCGGTTTGAAATCCAACTATGATGTACCTAGGTTGTTCAGGAGATGACTTGACGCCAAGTTTCCAGCAAAAATTAGTCGACGGTTGGACGGATGTAGTATCGCATTGGCGAGCCCTGTATCCAACTGGCAACGATGCTTTCAATGCGATAATTTTGTTCAATTGGTCGTCCTCCATAAGAGATGGCTTAACGTGCGGCATAAACCATGAGATTTTATCTAGTCTGACTTTCCCGGCACCCGCAGCGCCGAGTCGAAAAATTGCGTCATCATCGGCTTTACGAACAAGAGTTAGCGTATGTTTCACACCATAAACAACCTTGTCGTAATCATCGCAAAATCCAAAAATATGTTTCAACGGAACGATGAAGCTAAACGTGCCCTTGTCCCCCGGTTTTCGAATTAGATACAACTGTCTGACGGCGAAACCTTGATTATCCGCGATAACACTGTCCTTGTACCACAGCTGATTCAACCCTTGTGCCAGTTGAAAATCATTTGGGTATTTGAGTAAACCGAGCATCGTCGTTGCCTGGCCTGGGTGAAATAACGATTCAATTTCTTGGCCCGACATGAAATACGAAATTTGGCTGAATAGGTGCATGAGTCCATTATTCGTGAGGGCTACAGCATCGGCATTAACGTACGCGGTGTTGTCTGCCTTCAACAATCTACCCTCGAATAATAGATAAGATTCCGCTGGATGGCAGTAAAGACTTTGAGTTTCGATGTTAATTTCTATCCGCCCCGCGGTGTTTAGATTCGCTCCCGTTATCGGTCCATACTCGTGACATTCGTAACGCTCGATACCCTCGTCAATCAGAGGTTGATCGGTAAATCTTAGAATACACTGGACAACAAATTTTCATGAAATTTTTGTATCCTACATGAAATTTGCACTTTCCTACAGATTTCGAGGTGCTGAACACGAATATGACAATGAAATTCAATAAGTAGCTCCAGTTTCTCTGATATCATCAAGAGTTTCTATAAATAGAACAATGCGTACATATGACATTTGTACCAGTAAATATTCACTTCTACATCCCACTATCTCTTGTATAATTGCTCAGGATTATGTCTGGTGAGCGTACAAGTGGGCCTATGTATGTAAGAGCACTTGCTACACTGCCTCTTCAAGACCCTAATCCGAAGCGCTCCCGACTACAGCACGGACACTGAATAGGAGTTTCATGAAGCGCATATGCAATTGCGAGTGAAGGACTGCTCACAGTGCTTCTAAAGGGTCCCTACGCGGTGGCCTGAGGTGGATTCAAACCCATAACCTTCCGGCTCCAAGGCACTGAACATACCCCTACACCACCGTGCGCCACATAGTAGGCCCATATATGTAGTCAGCCAACATGGAAGCTTCCCTGGTATCGTTTTCCATGTCTGCAATGTCTTCTTGAAAACGTTCGTGTGATACATAGGGTCATTGACATCATGTCCGTAACCAAATCCTTGTAGTTTTCTGCCCTGACATTCCAGTGGAAGTTAGTTAACACCAGACCAAATGAATCCTAAGCTTGTTTCTTGTCGCCCTGAAGCAGGTTGTCAAACATCTCATCTCTGACTAGCTATCTGACTGATCTGAGGACCAACAAAACTTCCTTCTTTAATTTCTGTTTCGCCAGGCAATTTGGCAGCCAAGTATTACACTAGCAAGACTGTCTGGGTTTCAACCATTGCTAGGCGTAGCACATAGACTAACTTCTCTCCGACGCCCAGAGATTTCCTCTCAGGCCAGTTTCTCCTCACTTAGTGCAAGGTCCTTGCTCGACTGTCCAATTCACATAGAAAACAGGAATATTTTGTATAATCCAAGCTGTGGACTCGTCAAGAAAGCAAATATACTTTCAAGTCACAATACAGATGTCATCCATACCTGCTGTATTGAACAGAATTCAGCAGGTATTTTAGGTTGTCGTAGGTTTCCTTCATGTGGACGGGAATGGATAAAAGCTGGTTTCCAATATGCAGCAGCTCCGCATCGAGACTCAATTTCGTGGAGTCTATGAATAGTCGCCATTCTTGAGGGTCATGTTTGATTCCGAGGGCATTCATCAGACAATCTGCATTGAAGCAGAAGACAGGGTCATCTTCCTTGGAGAAATTTTCCTCAAACTGCCCATGACGAGTGTGAAACAATGTCACTCGGGCATTTTCTTGGAAAAGATTCCATTCATTTAAATCTTGATCCAAGTAACTCCGTCTTGGTCTTGGATAGGTTCGGAGGCGAACAAGATCGTTCAGTTTACCCTGGGTGAGAATGTGTGACACAGATGATACACCTTGGCAGACGTAAGGATCATCCATAGACGTCGAAGGCTGCGGAGAACCCGAAGTCGCTTCGTTTCCCTCCTCATCGTCTGAATCAATTACAAATTCTTTCGGTGGATCCGGAACGGGAAGTCCTTCGCCATGCAGAGTGGGTATATTGGTGGTGCACTATTGACCACTTCCATGTACTTGTCATGAATGCAGAAGTAGGTGGAACCATGCAAAAGTAGTAGTCATATGCATGATTGCTTGGTTCTCTCCAAACCATTCGAACAGCAAAGGTCACCGGTCAATTTCTCGTCTTTTAACTACTATGAAAATTTTCTTGCTCACTGGGGAGGGGTTGCATGGCAGGTTAATGCATTACCACACATTATTGTGCTGCAATATGTAGTTTGAAATACAGCGTTGAGAAAATTAATGGTCATGACCCATATATGTAGGCCGACTCAATGCGTATTGAGACATTTGTACGTAACCATCTCTGTCTCTCCTGAACGAGAGCTAATCGACAAATTTTAACATCATATTCGTGTTCAGCACCTCAAAATTAGTTAAGATTTGCTATTTTCATCAAGGATACATTTTGTGTGTTGACCAGTGATATCAGACTTCATTTTATTGAAGAATAATATTTTTTTTATTACACGACCTTCATTCCCGCACCGTTTTGCATACGCACTAAATCTTGGATCGATATGGCATTCTTCAAGCCACTTCCCATCATCAGATTATTGATATTCACGCTCTCCGGATTCACCCCGATGCTACTATATCGAGCAAGAATATCTCGAGTTTCCTGCGTAACCTGATTCTTTGGAACAGCCAACATTTTTGCCGCCACTTTTTCCACTACTCGTTTACCTGCGTCGATTGCGGCGGTTTTCCCAACATCTATCACCTTTTTCCCAATTTCTGTCGCCACGTCTTTGCCTGCACTAAGAGCTCTCGTTGCTAGCTGTTTGGCGGCGTTCGATGTGACTAGTCTTTTGAAAAATCCTGAAATATTATCAATTATGCCGGATCCACCGATAACGTATCGCTTCCTGTAACTCCTTCTATTAATGATCAGCATTTTATAACATCGACATTATATTTTTGTAAACATCCCCACTCATCACTCCTTGCCGTAGTAGCGCGTCGCATATCGATATGAGCTCGTTTCTTACTCCGGTGTTACCCGCGTTGAAGCTGTTAACTAATAACTCTAGCCGTTTCGCTAATACATTTGGGTTTTCGGAGATGACGATTACGTCAACGCCTTTACCTACTGTACCTAGGGTTATCTTTTCCCATATCGGTTTGACAATTTGTTTGTATTTGACGCTTGAAGATGATTTAGGTTTGTTAGGATTTTTTCCTGTCTTATAGCATTCGTTGTGGTGAGAATCTCGGCGTAATCACCTATATCATTAACATCGTATATCGCGTCGTTCGGCTGTTTCTTCGTCAACAACTCCCAAAGTCCCGGTGTTCCTGTGTAAGTCTTATTTACGACCGTCACATCGTCTCCTTGAATCGAAATCGGAGTGTCGCCGATATAGAATTGGCCATTTTTGGATTTTATTCCAAACGTCGTGTCTACAGTTCGTTTATCGGAAGCGTATTGATGTAGGTACTTGGCGGCCATATCCCCTAATTCCAAAGTTCTGATATCCTCGGCCGGATCGGAGCTATACGCTTCTATCGAAGGATGTTGAGGAAATTGAAGACCCTGTAACGAAGGAAGTGCTTGTAGCGCATTTGAAGTAGCTACCGAATTTTGATTGATAGCGGATAGTAAGACATTTTGCTCTTTGGAAATTGCGGATTGTGAATCAACGATAGGCTTGTATAACTTGGTTAATTCTTGTTGTAGTCCTGAATCCCCCTCTCTCTCCGATAAAAAGTTTTGTCGAATATTCTCCCTGGTTTTCAGATAATTTGTAATGAAAACGTCTCTTTTCGCGGGGTCGGTTATTTTTACAAACGGCATTTGTAATTAAACATATAATGTTTTCAGACGTGTTTTTGGACGTGTGAAAAAACATAAGTTGGACGTATTTCCCGACGTAACGACATACGTCTACATGATTTCACGTATGTTTGCGTATGTTAGACGTATTTCCAGACGTAACGACATACGTCTACATGATTTCACGTATGTTCGCGTTAGTCGTTTTTTTGAAAGATTCGTTATTTTTCTCAAACATAGATTGCAAGTGCTGCCTGACTTCATCTTTTCCACGATCTATGAGTGATTGTTTCGTGACCTCATCCATCGCGTCTATCGCAACTTTAATATTACTCCTAATTTCTTCTTTCATGCCGTTGAATTTTTCAATCTCGCTTAGGATCAGGGAATATTCCTCGTCCGAAATGTTATCATCCATGAGAGCTTTTGAAATATGGTCGCTGATCGTGTTGAGTTTCGCGTCGGCTAGCGTTTTGATCTTTTCATGCTTCTCAGCCTTCAACGCCAGCTTTTTACTGATGTAGATACCGATTATACTTAGAAACCCCACACCTAATGCCGCTCCTTCCAAAGCCATAGCAATGGGTGCTGCGATTATAGTGGATAATACTCCGATTCCTGAAACAGAGAGTCCCAGCCCGACCGCTGAGAGGACACCACCTACTGCGCTGATTACGCTTACACTTCTATGGTACTTTTTACTCAACGCCGCTCTTTTGTCGCGTACTTGCTCGATTTCCTTCTTAATTTCGCCAATCTTTTGAAGTCGATACGTTTGCGCCGACCCTGTGACGATATGTATTTCTCCTTCCGGTGCTGATGGTAGCTTCGGATAGAGTGAGTGTGTTATTTTAATGCCGTCGTATTCCATTCGGTTTTATTTACGCAATATTTTTTTATAGCAGATAATTTACATAGCATAACGAATCTCCCGCGAGTTCCAAATTTGTGTAATGGTCTCGACATTTTATAAACACTAAATTAAAATATCATACCGAGAATTGGAATATCTTGAAACGGAGAATTCGGGCCCAGAAAATATCCTTTGCCATCGACATACCCCGACCCTGTTTTCATATACAGCCCGGATGCCTCTATCGAGGCGCCTTTTTGCCAAGGGGACATGTACAAACCAGACCCAGCCGATCTTATCTTACACGCCATATCGTCTTTCTTCACGTACATTACGCCTGATCCGCTGATTTTATCGACAATCTTCGACGTGGCTGCAGAACCTAAACCGGTCATAGCCCCCGTAGCTAAACTAGGCAGAAGGAATTTAGCCACAGTTGCTAGACCCGAAAGTAAAGCGCCTATGAATCCTCCCTCGACTTTTCTATTGTTCTCCAATTGCGTTTTACTCATTTTGATGACTACGCCTGTTCCTTTTTGGTACGCTTTTATCATTTTATTGATTTGCCCCTGCGTTAGAGCCAAAGCGTGTTCACCGTTTAAATCATCATGCGTTAGTTTAATACTCACACCAGTTCCCGCTTGAAGAGATCTTTGAATTTTGTCTTTTTGTGCTTCCGAAATATTAACTTTTACCTTCGCGTAACTATTCATTTTAATATAAATTACAAAAAACTTTCAAACTTCTCTGATGTGCAAACGAATCGTCAACTCTTCTCCTCTGAGATTTAGCTGTTTCCCATTCTGGTCTGTGAGCATCGTCGTCATCGTTGAAATTGTTGATGTCGTAATGGGGAGATAAAATAAATTCTGTGACACTTCGATAATCTTGTAACCCGGCCCTACGTTTGGGAAAAAAGAATGCATCAGGTTTACTGATGTTCCGTTAAGGTACGAAGACTCGATAATGTCGTTGGTCACTCTTAGACTGGTTACACTCATAATATTTACCAAGTTCTCCGATTCGAAACGCCCGCCCCGATAGGGTAATTTCGAAAAACCTAGAACTGATCCGATCGAATTCTTGGGTCTAAAGTCAACCCGATAGCCCTCTGCTATATTTAACACAGACTTCAGCGTATTGCTGTTTGCTCCTAAGCTGATATAGTACTCTCCCGTTCCTGCGTTGTAATGCCCTTTCTCCTTCATGGTTCTCTGTATGAAGTCGTTTATATTCGTTAGTTCATAGCATCCTTCGGGGACTTCTATGATAATCCAGTCTGCGTCGTCATTTGGCGAATACGTAAAGTTGTTGTTTGTCGCGTCGATATTAGGAAAAGAATAGTACGTTTCGAGATCTACAAACGCCATTTCGGTCCGCTTATTTTTGTCTAGTTCAAGTGGTGGACAAAAGTTGGTTCTGAATCGTGTGCTATTTCCGTGAAGGGTAAATAAAGATGATTTTTTTGGTTCCGTGTTACGAGCCGTCTTTTCCGTATTATCGGCTATCTGTTTGAGAAGCGATGATTCCATTTTTATTAAACAATAATTTTTTTACAGCGGATCCTCGACTACATAAAATTGATCGAAACCGCAGCGGTATTTGCCATTGTACTTTTCGCTACTTAGATCAATAACAACGAATCCGTGCGGTTGTTCCCAAACCGTTTTGCATAGTTTTCTAAATTCATCTTTGTGCATGTCTGTACTAACATGATCGTTGTAAATATGGTCGAGGTTTTTCCGGTCCTGCTTGAACAGGCAAATAAAGTTTGCATTCTCTCTGATCGTTTGCCGAGGCAGTTTGAAATAATTCTGTGCGAGGTAAAAACAGTCCACATTACTATGCCTTCCTCGAATATAATATGTTTCACACTTGTTTTGTTTTTCCAATTGTAAATCATCAAAAATCATCAGATTCTTCTTTTCACTACTCAAGTCTCTTGGGTCTGGTACATCTTCAGCGCTTTCAAAAAACTTGGCATTGATATCGGATTTGGCTTCTAACTTTTTAGCCATTTCTTCTATAACGAGGGCTGGTGACACATTTAGTCTCATGATTTCGTCTCGGTGCCCGAATAACCCAACGATCTCTTCTTTCGGTAATTTTTCTTCGAATGCCTTTTTAATAATGTGATATTCCGGTTGAAACAGAGAAGTACCAAATACCTGGAGGTTATTATAGTCTAACCAGCCCGGTCTTAGTAATAGATTAAGAAGAAGTGTTGTTTTGCCGCACGCTGATTTCTCTACTATCAGCCCCCGTATACTTCTAGGTAAAAGAGGATTATTAAATCTTTTCGAAAGTGCAGTGCCCCAACTCAGATCTTTGATATCCATTTTATTTATGTATTTAAAAAGCGAAATGTATTGCGTAAAATGTAAAAAACAGACTGAAACGAGAGATGTGCAGAACGTAGTGACGAATAACGGGAGATCGATGCTTCGAGGCGTTTGCGTTGTATGCGGGAAAACTAAAACTCAATTCGTAAAAGGAGCCATGAAAGGTGGAGATTTAGTTAGTTCATTGAATGCAGCCACTAGTACCATAAAGTTACCATGGGCCAAGTTCCCCGGTGAGATGCATTTACCAGGTCATCAGTTTACGGGTCCAGGTACAAGGCTAGATAAGAGACTGAATCCTGATGGAACACCTAAAGATTGGAGTAAACCCATTAATCGCGTATATCCATGATTTAGCTTACGATCAACACACCGATACGGCTTCTAGAAATATTGCAGATAGAGACATGATAAATAATTTGAACAATATTTCTAACCCGAGCTTGCGGGAGCGTGTAGAGAGGGCAATAGTCAAGCCTATATTATCTACTAAAGCGAGTCTCGGGTTAGGTTTAAAAAAAACTTTGAACTGAAATGGACGGATGCGCTAGCTGATGAATTGCATAGACCGGCGATTAAACATTTTAGAAAAAGGAAAGTTTATGTCGGAGGCATCGACGAGATATGGACTGCCGATTTGGTGGACATGCAGGCTTTTGCTAAAGATAACGATGGGGTGAAATACCTATTAACCGTTATAGATGTTTTTTCTAAATACGGTTGGATTGTGCCATTGAAAGATAAGAGTGGGAAATCTACAGCTGACGGCTTCGTGAAGATACTCGAGGGTGGGAGGAAGCCGATTAAGTTATGGGTTGACAAAGGGAAGGAATTTTATAATAAGGATGTAAAGAATTTGGTTGAGTTGTACTCTACTGAGAATGAGGAAAAATCTTGCGTTGTTGAGAGATGGAACCGAACGATGAAAGAAAAGATGTATAAATATTTTTGAGCTAACTCGACGAGAAGATATATCAACGTTTTGGATGAAATGGTGGGTAATTATAACAATACCAGGCACGGTTCGATTAAAATGACTCCCGCCAAGGCTAGTATGAAAGTGAATGAAAAAACTGTATTTATGAATTTATACGGTAAAGAGATTTCGGAACCTATTATACCAAAGTTTTCAATTGGTGATAAGGTCAGAATAACTAAGAAGAAGAATATTTTTGAGAAGGGATACACACCTAGATGGACGGAAGAAGTTTTTACAGTATCCCAGATTCAATACACGGTTCCACCAACTTATAAGATTACTGATTCAAATGGAGAGGAAATACAGGGCTCATTTTATGAACAGGAGCTACAGAAGACGACTCAAGAAATATTTAGAATAGAAAGGATTATCAGGAAACGTGGAAAGAAATCGCTTGTGAAGTGGTTAGGATATCCAGAGTCTTTTAATTCGTGGGTAGATAATGAAGACTTAGTGGTTATGTGATGATGAGTAATTCCCAGCCACCCTATGACTCATCATCGAAACTACTGGGAATTCCTGGCGCGATGAGTCATAGGCGCGTGTTAGGGTGGTTATTTTTGAACCAGGGATTAGGTTTATGCACGGCGGATCGAAACTGGCGGAAATTCCCTAATTTTTTTGAACCATGGTTATGGGGTGACATATTTTTTGAACCATGGTTATGGGGTGACTGATTTTTTGAACCATGGTTATGGGGTGGCTGATTTTTTGAACCATGGTTATGGGGTGACATATTTTTTGAACCATGGTTATGGGGTTACAAATTTTTTGAACCATGGTTATGGGGTGACATATTTTTTGAACCATGGTTATGGGGTGACTGATTTTTTGAACCATGGTTATGGGTCGACATATTTTTTGAACCATGGTTATGGGGTGGCTGATTTTTTGAAGCATGGTTATGGGGTGGCTGATTTTTTGAACCATGGTTATGGGTCAATGTCCTAGAATAGTCTTAATCTATCTACTCACTGCATAACGTATTGGAAAAGACTATAGGCCTAAAGTTAAAGTAATTCGTCGACGAGAAGTCCAACGAGCTCTCCAACTCTTACGCAAAGAAACGGCTGGCAGCGTCAAGCGTCTGAAGCAGCGCATGGCAGTGCACGGCTGTTGTCAAAATTGAAAGAACGTGGTTTTGCGATGAGAAGATATTTATGGTAGGGACCCTACAAACACCCAAAATGATCGTGTCTACGCGCGTTTTAGCAAAAAAAGATAGACATTCCCGGGGAAACGGCGTCATATTGCGTCAGTAATGACAAAAATTGGTAGCTAGCGCTGTTCCACGTACATAATTAAAACCTAAGCTAGTATCAGTCAGACCTTTTTAGAGCTAATACTAGAGTGAAATACCTTTAATTTGATGCATTAAGCATAAATAAATGTTAAAAATTGGCGAAGTTATACGCGTGCAAAGTCGGGACATTTATGCTGGCCCACCCTGTATAATAGGCCTAATGTTTGTAGTGAAGACTTAGATTGGAACAATCAAAAGATCGTGACATTGCATGAATTTATCATCGGTCACAGAAACTCACCTGTCAATTACCACTAAAATGCTAATAAAAATTAACAATTAGCAATCACTGATGACACGTACATTGCAAAACATAGGCCTACTTTTCAGATGTGTATAAGCAAAAAGTACTAAGTATTTGTGTCAGAAAATCATAGGTCCAAAAATAATAATAATATTATTACTCGAAATTACGACAATTATTTGTAAAATCCTAAACTTCAGAGACATTGTGCAAGTCCTAAATATTGTTGAATTCCGATAATTTTTGGGCTACATAGGTTTTAGACCAAGTGGCACGGAATGCCGGGTTGGAGAAATATGAAATCTTAAGTTGAAAATTCTCTATAGGAGATGCAACCACCCTGATGGAGACACTTCTGTTCGTGATGTGGATACTTTTATTGTTGGATCTGCAGTAGGGTGCTCCAGATTGTAATGCATTTTCAAAAAGTTTTTCAAAGTCCTGCTCCCCTGCAATTTTCCCATTCCATTCATGATTTTGTTCAACTGTACCAATTTTCAGACCTATTGAAAAAGGTTAAGCCTTGTCACCGGCATAAAAACTTTACAATACGAAAAGACATAGGAATTTTCTTTAAAATCGGCAATTTGGAAACCATGATGGGAATTGGTGGGAAAACTTAATTATTTCATGATGATTAACTTCTTTTGCAAGCTTTTGTATGTGCCTGACAATATTTATTATGAGAAATATTAGGTGCACTGGGTGCAGTATGAGAATGTTTGAAAATAGCCGCATGTGAGTCAGACGTTGATTTGTATGGAGTTGCGTTGTGCAATGAAAACTTTACTGTGGATCTTAAGAACGACTATGGGGTTGAATCTCAAACCAGGAAATTCTCGCACTGACTGAGTGTGTAGCCTATTAGATTGTTTAATGAACATGGATGAACTATTTTTGAGAAGTGATGACAAGCTACATGGTTTGTTGGGGGCCAATTGTTGCATTGCCAGACAACGAAACTTCTATAAATGGAGATATTCTGCGTTTGTTCGTTTATCTGAAACGATCTAAATGTTCATGTTACTGGAACGATTCCAGAAGCAGTGAAAAGCAATTAAATAAGTTTGGGGTTGTCGAACAACGAAAGAAGAACGTCAAGGCCAATATTCTGAATCTCTACGATAATTATAGCGTCGTGTTTGCACGTTCAGTGTCTTTTTTTCCCAAGGCTTGACTCTTAGCGGTGTCTGCTGCGGATGCACATTTAGATTGTCTGCAGTTCTGGACTGTTCTCAACACGACTGATTCAAATGTTGCAGGAGCTGCCGTTAGCGCCTACTGTCTTTAGACTTTTATGATATCTTGCAGAAGAAATTGTGCCATTTGCATTGATCTTGAACTTGGATTAGAAATCCATAAACCCACATATCGCTCGCCAACAGTACATCTGACAAACAGAACCACTGGAAACCCAATTTCAGTAGGCTAATTCCGCAGTTGAATGCATCTTCAAAACTGATTCATTTGATTAGCAAAACGGCAGTGCTTATTGTTCAACCTACATAATATTGCAACTGATTAACTCAGTTTAGGCTACTACCAGCACAGTGGAAAGCTCTTGACGATTTATACCAAGCAGCACTACTATAGCTATATGTCTATTTGTTAGTGAATGGAAAAAGCGATGAAACTAATACCAGACTTTGTAAATACAGTCATAAAGGATGAATATCAACGATAGTCTACTCTACAGGTGGTTGAAGCTCATCGACACAGATTCCGAGATTTTAAGCACTGAGAAAACTCTTGAAGTTGAAACAGTACACGTAGGATCTGTAGTGTATAGGCCTACGGTCTGTGGGAGAGAGAGTGAAATTGCAGTAGCAGTGTGTGGATAGAGTTAGCCTACATTTGTCTGTTTATATTAGGGTCATGTTCTGACCAATAAAATAATAAACACATACTAGTTTTTCATGTATAAACTTACATACCTGCAATTTGTATTTTCGACCAAAAATAGCAGTTATTGTTAAACTTCATCGTGCTGGTGGCAATGTAGAATCCTCAAATTTGTTTTTTTAGACTCATCTCTATGAGACGCATGGGAAAATATCCGGGGAGCTATGAATTTTCAACTTTTATTTTTTGAAGCACCCTAATCTGCAGATTATGTAGTAAGTCTTGGACAAGTTTAATGATAATTTGTTTGCCTTGAACCAGACACAAGCCGAGGCTAGTTCCTTAGTCACGAGTGTAATTAGACTCTTTGTTCGTAGAGGGCTAGAGGTTATGCATGGGACACAAAAATGAGTTGATGTCGTCCGCAAATAAAATAAAGCGAAAGAGGTGAGTTAGCTGGGGTGATCATTGATTATTGATATGAATTAAAAATAAGGCGTATCGAGTATCGACACTTGGGGACACGATAGAGGATTAATTGAAGACTGGATAATTTTTTGTTACATGAGACAAGCCTAGACTATATATTACGTAAAAAAACGGTGAAAAACGGAACAACAAAACGGAATAAAACGTCGTTTCTTCCAAAAAATACAGAACGAAAAACAACAAAATAGGAAAACGAATATAATTGGACTTTCCTACATTTTGTACTCCAAATTTAAAATAAAAACCTTGTTTACACAATTTAATTTTAATCAGAAAATAACACAACTTTATTAACAAACACTAAAAAGACTTATATTGCTGCCATTATTTCGTGAGTCGTGCCCGAACTTTTGTTATTTAAACTTTTTGTAAGTTTTCTTCATATTGGCCTTAGGTTAATTTAGAGACCCGTGAAAGCTATGCCTAGGGGCCACGAATTTTTTGTCGGCCCTGTTTGAGACTGCTAAAATTCTCAATTGAAGCTAGAACTGATTACATAGTTAGTGCAAGAAATATTATACTTTAAAAGGCATACTTCATAAACTTTGGACATAGGCCTAAAATTACCTAGCCTGGACCCTACAAGTAGCCGCGCCCAGAGCATTTGCCCCTCTTCCCCTTCCTTCTTCCTGGGTGTGGGCGCAAGAACAGAAACTCCGCTTTTGCACAGAGACATAGGACTATTAGGCCTAAGTTTGTTTGTTTGTATGTGCACTTGTTATAGCGCCCCTTCAAGCTCCCTACTCAGAGGCGCTCACGACTACAGAGCGGACACTGCATAGTTTCACGCCGAAGCACTGAGCAATTGCGAGTGAAGGACTTGCCCAAGGTCCCTACGCGGCGACTTGAGGTGGATTCGAACCTACAACCCTACGGCTGCAAGGCGACTAACATACCCACTACACCACCGCGCACGACGTCAATTATTCCGGTTTTATTTTTCGGCCAGAATCAAAATCTTGCACCCACTCCCACTGCTGAAATGTCCTCTACGCCTATGTTCAAAAACATTTATTTTAGCTAATACTTTTTCATTTTTAACGACTTTTTCGCGTAAGGGCGATTTTTCATATTAAAATCTGATCCATGAATTGAAACTGAGAACCTTACATTAAGAAACCTCTGTGAAAAATACCCATGTTCCATAATTTCCTGCCTTGCACTTTTAAGCACTTAATTATTGACATTAAAATACTTAGCTATGTCAATCGTGCCTTGCCCCTCCTGCAAAAAGTTCTGCGGGCGCCCATGGGTTTGATTGAAGAATGGGACACCATTATAGTTTTTAAAGGAAATGGTTGAACGTAGTTTCTTTATACAATGTTTACATGTACGAAGGATGCATTATGTGAAGTCGAGTTAGTTATTATAGCGCC
The DNA here is from genome assembly GCA_949752735.1 of Lumbricus terrestris. Taxonomy (NCBI): domain Eukaryota; kingdom Metazoa; phylum Annelida; class Clitellata; order Crassiclitellata; family Lumbricidae; genus Lumbricus; species Lumbricus terrestris. The sequence continues at coordinate 56,752,139 of OX457037.1, read as the reverse complement.
AGTCTAATCGCTGATTTTTCTATCATATGGATGGTGCAGACAATGGTATCAGCGTTTTTCTTGCACGTAGGCCTATACAATATACATGTAGTTTGGAAGGGCAAGGATATCACTATATGTAGGTCGACCACGTTGAACTCAATATCATTTATGACCAAAAGTCAATGCCATCGCCACTTCCCTAGTCGCTGTTTGCCGACGCATAGCTCTTATAGACAAGCATAGAGACTAAAAAATAGGCAACAGTAGACTCTGTCAGCCATGCTTCATTAACTGATCGGACAGATATAGATTATTGCTGAAGGCCTAATAGGTAGGCCCTATTCAATTTCAAATAAATTAGGAATAGGCTAATGGTGCGGTAATTTAGGAGCATAACTGAGAGCGAGGAAATTCATAGCGGAGCTTATGCTTGAGTTGAGAGAGTCCATAGTATTTGAAGTCCTTCAACAACCAGAAAGGAAGTTGTTGTCGGGATCAAGATTAGCATTATTGACGAGGTGTTTATTCGAGTCCTCTGTTTAAACTAAGAGCAGTTTGGAAAGTTTGTTAGTGTTCAATTCCGCAAATGTAGGCCTACGTTGATGACTCAACATGAGATCTGACGACCGTAGAAACATCTGCCAGATTTTTTTTATTCCCCTGAGTATTTCTGTCAAGTGTGCACATTTTTATTCTTTGCACTTTAAATTTTCAGAAAATTAGGCCTACCTGAATTTTTTCTTATATAGGATTCAACCATTTCCTGTAGCTGGAGGATGAGTTTTGTCCTTTTCTCTTCATCATTCGGTGTTTCGGGCATCATCCACTGGTCCATCAAACTTAGGAGATCGTCTAACTCTGAATGCAAAACAGTCAATATTCTTAGTTGCAGTCATTTTGTGCAGCTGTGCCAAATTTAAATTGTTGGAATGTCGGGGATTATATGTGTTAAACACATCGTTTAGATCTGATGCTCTTCGTTAAGCTGTAGGCCTATTGCCTTCGCCCTCTGGTCTGCTTGGCAGACGAATACGCACTTTCACTGATATCCAATCCCGTGTAAGTGATCTCGGTCTCGTTTTCGAATCATGTGACTATCGGTAAATGGTCAGAGATGTCACCAATTAGTATATCCGAATTGATAACAGTATTAGCAGCGTTACTGAGGACGTTACATGTAATAGTAGTGGTGGTTGGATGAGGATTCAAAGAGACGAAGTTTTGAGCAGATAACAATTCCACGAAGTCATATGTGATGTTATGGGAATCGTGGGCTATCAGGTTAATTTTATAGTCACCAAATAGGCCTAAGAATACGGTAGTGTCTTTTTCATTTATGATTAGGCATAACCGTAAGAGAGCCAGGCATCAAGTCAAAATCTGCATTGAAGAAATTCAGGTTCAATCTTGGAGGCCTGTGGGGTGTGGATGATTATACAAATAATGGTATCATTGTTTTTCGTGCTCGGTATGTTAATAAATAGCATTCAAATAGTTTGGAATGACAATGATTATCGACCACGTTGAACTCAATATAATATATGAAGAAAATTCAATCCCTTCGCCACTTCCCTATAGTCGCTGTTTTCCCATATACACAGTTATAGCCATGTATAGAGACTAAAGAAAGATTACAGTAGACTCTGTCAGTTATGTTTCTTCATCTGATCGGACAGACAATTGTTGTGTACCTGAGAGGTGTTCAATATCATAAATTATAAATTAGGTATATAGACTAATGCTGCGGTAATTTAGGTGCATAACTGAGAGCGAGAGAGATTCATAGTGAAGTTTCTGCTTGAGTTGAGAGAGTCCATAGTATTTGAAGTCCTTCAACAACCAGAAAGGAAGTTGTTGTAGGGATCAAGATCAGCATTATTGACGAAGTGTTTATTCGAGTCCTCTGTTTAAACTAAGAGCAGTTTGGAAAGTTTGTTAGTGTTCTATTCAGCAAATGTACGTTGATGACTCAACATGAGATCTGACGACCGTAGAAACATCTGCCAGATTTGTTTATCCCGCTGAGTGTATCTATCAAGTGTGCACACCTTTGCATTTTTATTTTTCAGAAAATTACCTGAATGTTTTCCTATATAGGATTCAATCACTTCCCGTAGCTTGCGGAGGAGTTTTTTCCTTTTCTGTTCATCATTCGGTGTTTCGGGCATCATCCACTGGTCTTTCAAACTTAGGAGATCGTATAACTCTGAATGCAAAACAGTCAATATTCTTAGTTGCAGTCATTTTGTGCAGCTGTGCCCAATCTAAGTTGTTGGAATGTCAGGGATCATATGGTCAGAGATGTCACCAATTAGTATATCCGAATTGATAACAGTATTAGCAGCGTTACTGAGGACGTTAGATATAATAGTAGTGGTGGTTGGATGATTATTCAAAGAGACGAAGTTTTGAGCAGATAACAATTCCACGAAGTCATATGTGATGTTATGGGAATCGTAGGCTATCAGGTTAATTTTATAGTCACCAAATAGGCCTAAGAATACGGTAGTGTCTTTTTCATTTATGATTAGGCATAACCGTAAGAGAGCCAGGCATCAAGTCAAAATCTGCATTGAAGAAATTCAGGTTCAATCTTGGAGGCCTGTGGGGTGTGGATGATTATACAAATAATGGTATCATTGTTTTTCGTGCTCGGTATGTTAATAAATAGCATTCAAATAGTTTGGAATGACAATGATTATCGACCACGTTGAACTCAATATAATATATGACGAAAATTCAATCCCTTCGCCACTTTCCGATAGTCGCTGTTTTCCCATATACACAGTTATAGCCATGTATAGAGACTAAAGAAAGATTACAGTAGACTCTGTCAGTTATATTTCTCTAACTGATCGGACAGATATAGACAATATTGCTGTGTACCCGAGAGATGTTCAATATCATAAATTATAAATTAGGTATATAGACTAATGCTGCGGTAATTTAGGTGCATAACTGAGAGCGAGAGAGATTCATAGTGAAGTTTCTGCTTGAGTTGAGAGAGTCCATAGTATTTGAAGTCCTTCAACAACCAGAAAGGAAGTTGTTGTAGGGATCAAGATCAGCATTATTGACGAAGTGTTTATTCGAGTCCTCTGTTTAAACTAAGAGCAGTTTGGAAAGTTTGTTAGTGTTCTATTCAGCAAATGTACGTTGATGACTCAACATGAGATCTGACGACCGTAGAAACATCTGCCAGATTTGTTTATCCCGCTGAGTGTATCTATCAAGTGTGCACACCTTTGCATTTTTATTTTTCAGAAAATTACCTGAATGTTTTCCTATATAGGATTCAATCACTTCCTGTAGCTGGAGAATGAGTTTTGTCATTTTCTGTTGTGGCTCGTCATTCGGTGTTTCGTGCATCATCCACTGGTCTATCAAACCTAGGAGTTCGTCTAACTCTGAATGCAAAACAGTCAATATTCTTAGTTGCAGTCATTTTGTGCAGCTGTGCCCAATCTAAGTTGTTGGAATGTCAGGGATCATATGGTCAGAGATGTCACCAATTAGTATATCCGAATTGATAACAGTATTAGCAGCGTTACTGAGGACGTTAGATATAATAGTAGTGGTGGTTGGATGAGGATTCAAAGAGACGAAGTTTTGAGCAGATAACAATTCCACGAAGTCATATGTGATGTTATGGGAATCGTATGCTATCAGGTTAATTTTATAGTCACCAAATAGGTCTAAGAATAGTCTCTTTTTTCATTTATGATTAGGCATAACCGTAAGAGAGTCAGGCAGCAAGTCAAAATCTGCATTGAAGAAATTCAGGTTCAATCTTGGAGGCCTGTGGAGTGTGGATGATTAGGCTATACAAATAATGGCATCATTGTTTTTCGTGCTCGGTATGTTAATAAATAGCATTCAAGTAGTTTGGAAGGACAATGATTATCGACCACGTTGAACTCAATATAATATATGAAGAAAATTCAATCCCTTCGCCACTTCCCTATAGTCGCTGTTTGCCCATATACACAGTTATAGCCATGTATAGAGACTAAAGAAAGATTACAGTAGACTCTGTCAGTTATGTTTCTTCATCTGATCGGACAGACAATTGCTGTGTACCTGAGAGGTGTTCAATATCATAAATTATAAATTAGGTATAGATTAATGCTGCGGTAATTTAGGTGCATAACTGAGAGCGAGGGAGATTCATAGTGAAGCTTCTGCTTGAGTTGAGAGAGTCCATAGTATTTGGAGTCCTTTATTAACCAGATAAGGAAATTGTTGTCGGGATCAAGATCAGCATTATTGACGAGGTGTTTATTCGAATCCTCTGCCCAAAACAACAGATGCTGTTTGGGAGGGTTGTTAGTGTTCTATTCAGCATCTGTACGTTGTTGACTCGACATGAGATCTGACGACTGTAAGTTGAAAGAATACCGCAGATCGATGTGTTTCTACGGGCGTCAGATCTCATGTTGAATCTCCATCGCTCTCAGTTATGCACCTAAATTACCGCACCATTAGTCTATAATAGGCTACCTAATTTAGGCTATATGAAATAATTGAACACCCCTTAGGCCTACTGTAACAGCAATAATTATTGCCTATATCTCCCCGATCAGTTAAAGAAATATGGCTGACAGAGACTACTGCATTGCTTAATGCTTAGTGCGTCTTTCGATTGTGCCCATATTGCATTTTTTCAGAAATTACCTGAAAAATTTCCTTTGTGCGATGTATGTTCGCTTTCTAGTTGGCGGATGCGTTTTGCAATCTGTCGTGTCTTCCCATTCAGTAGTTCAAACATCTTCCACATCAAACTAAGGACATCGTCTACATCAAAATGCAAAACAGTTAATATTTTCAGCTGCAGTCATTTTACGCAGTAGTGGCCAGCCAATGTTGTGAGAATGACGGGCATTATATGTGTTTGAAATGAGTCGTGTGGATCTAGTCACCATTCCTTAAAAGCTGTTATACCTTCGCCTTCAGATCTGTCTAGACAGATCAGAAGGCGAAGGTACAACAGCTTTAGTACGTGTAAGAGCTAAAAGTTTTAGTGCTTATTCAAACACTTTAATTAATACCTCATCAGATCGGAATTCAAGTGCCATGCAGCGCATTAAGAAATGGTATCATTATATATAGACCTAATCATTGTGGGGCTCAGTATGCCCTCTGATTTTACGAATTCAAACAGTCAATCACATAAATTTATATAGCACACATTTAAGAAACCTACTCATAGGCGATCCCAGCCCAGGCTTGGTAAAAAAGAAAATCATTAAGAAGGCAAAAAAAGAGCCTGCAGAGTCATGGGGAAGCGAGAGGAGACCCACAGGGAGGTTATTCCATACAGGGGCGGATACAGGAATTTTCGAAGGGGGGGCCAAAAAATTTGGGCCTGGGTCGGAATTTTTGTGGTTTGCCCGAAACCAGAGTTTAATTTAGTCCCCTCCTCTGGGGGGGATTGAGGTTTCTGGAATGGTAGATTATTGACCGTGCGGAGGACAATCATGAGGCGCGTAGTGCCGAGAGTGGTGGGGGAGGGGGAGGGGTATGGGAAGGGTTCCCCTCCCCACCAGAAACTTTTTGAATTTTCACATTGCAATGGTAGCATTTTAAGCTGTTTTCTTAGCAAAATATAGCTGTACTTTTCAGTGCTTATAAGAGTGCCATAAGATCTGAATTATCACTCAATTTGTTCAGTACTGATAAAAAATATATATAATTACAATATTAATAATATCTATATGTATCGAGTTCAGCAGCTGATCAGTTCTGCTGTTGCTGGGTTATTACAGTGAATAACTTCAGACATGAGTATAATTATATTACATAAGGGGCCGTCCATAAAGTACGTCACGCTATTTTTGACCATTTTGACCCCCCCTCCCCCTGTCACAAACTGTCACAAATCTCTGACCCCCCCCCAAAGTACGTCACACTTTCGAATTTTTTTTTAAACAGCCATTTACCTAACCCTCTAAACCCTAGGATACTATCCCTAATGCCTCTGATAGTGACGTGTGTCCCTAAACGCTTTGATAGTGACGGGAAATCAACTTTTATCCCGCCAGGCCGGGTTTTAGACACGCCTGGCCGGGCCGGGTCGGATTTTAGGTACTAAGAAAAAAAATAATAAAAAAGAATTTAAAAGATAAAAGTGTGACGTCACACATGGCCTGACCCCCTCCCCTGTCACAAACTGTCACACTTTCTTACACCCCTCCCCCCCCTGGAGCGTGACGTACTTTATGGACGGCCCCTAAGCTGACTTTTCAGCACTAGAATCAGCTTATCCCTGTTTCCTAAGATGGTGCTGAATTGCTGACCAGGACACACTTTGCAGTTAAAATAATAACAAATGATACACCAACCAGCCAAGAACTAATAAATTGCGGGGGTCAAAATCTGAAAGTCATGTAGTAACGATGTTGTTTTACTAGGTGTTCAGGTGTTCAAATAACAGAACCAGAACATTTTGAAATTTGACAGTTTAAAATTTGAAAGATAGCGCTGGAGAGTAGCTATTCAGTTGAATAAAAATAGTATTTGTGCAAATATTAAGAGTAAGTTACACTCATTTTAACAGGATTGTATCGGATTGCTAAAAAGAATTCAGCATATGCAGTATAGCCTACAAGGAATGCACTCTTATAGGCATGGGCGGAGTTTATCAGGGCTAGGTGGCTTAGCCCCCCCCCAGGAACCCACAGATTTAATGGCCGTACATTTTCAAAGGCTAGGAGGAGCTTGCAATCAAAGTTTTTTTTTCCATATTTTATTTAACTCTGGGTAAGGGGTTTAATTCTTGTGCAAATATCTAAATCTAATCATGTATAAGCCTAGGCCTAGGCCTACATGTAATTTGGAAGGAAAAGGTCTAGCTTTATCCTGCATTCCTTAATGGTCAGGATATTGCAACAGAAATTGAACATTCACCATCGGTAGGCCTATAACAGGCAAATTTTTGATGTGCCCATTGAACCTGTTAACTTTTAACATATATAAAAAATTCTTCTGAGTTATTTCCAAATGTGTGTCAGGTAACGCATGGGTTTAGGCCTACTGTTGACAATTCCTTCAGAGGTAGCTTCTGCAAAGAGATCATTTAGCAAACACAAAATGATAGATTTAAATGTTTGAAGGCCTATAATATCTCATTCACATCTTGTGGATTTGGCCAGGCTGACCTTTGAAGACTTTGAGTATAATATTGCTAGAACAATCGATTTTGAAACTGACACAAGAAAATTTGTAGACAAAAAGGCCAGGAATGCTCCTTTCGTGAGCAAATGGGTCCATTAAGTTTTCTTAGAAGCATGATCAAACTCTTGTTCGTGAAAGTGGTTTCTAAAGTTTTTATTTAACAATGCAAAATTTGTGCGAGAGGCTTACATTTGAGTCTCAGACTGAAGTGAATTCAAAGCACACACTGACAGTGAACAGTTGGTTGACAAGTTGCATTGCAAATGTTGCTTGGTAGACTGCATATATAACAATTATTATATATATATATAATTAACTATATATATATATATATTATCCATGACATTTTGGCTATGTAATGGATGTATGTTATGCCTGGCTAAGGGCCATAACCAGAGACTTTCCCCATAAATAATAATAGTGAATAATAGTTATTGTAGGGCCACTGCATACAGCATGCAACATTGCTCTATTAGCTGTTATTAATGGCAAACAAAAGTATTTTTTAAAGTATTTATACATTTATAATATGAAGCACACAAAGCTCGAAACATTTCCAAGTTAAAGTATGAATAGACCTCCCTATATTATATTATTTTTAAGACAACAGTAAATAAAATACTTTCCACCACTGAATGAAACATAGTAAGAAATAAATAAGAACAAGAAGTAAACATGTGTGATCATTCACCGCAGTTTCTTGCACATATAGACTAAATTCAAAACTTAACAAGTTTTGCTCCTGAAATTTTTTTGCATCTGGGAAAAAATTAATTAATCCCTATTACTATTGTTCAAGTGTTAACTTGCTTTGTGATTAATAGTTAGTTGTTATTAGTTATAATTGTTTTTATTGGTGTTAATATTTTTACATTTTACTATGAATATATATACGAATAACATACATTGTATGCCATAAATGATAGTCGGATACTGTTGAAGGATTGTTTCTTTTCGTTGCTTTATATTAAGCCAATGCAATTGTCTGAGAGGCTTAGATTTTAATTACATTTATACATTAATTCTCCTGGCCACGACTGATCCCCTGCAAAAAAATCTTTTGGGCGACCATGGATGGGGACCACGTCCCATGGAGATTTGGAATGTTGGGGGCCATGGCCGGATTGGCCCCCCCCTGGATCCGCCCCTGATTCCATATAGCTTTGCCCACTATCAGTAATGCTCTTCGCTGCATGGTCACAGTACGCGAAAAAGGGACAAGTCCCCACGGGATGTTGAGCGCAATGAAAAAAGGCCCATGCAAAGAGACAGAAGCCTTGGAATACTTAAAGACATGTCGATATTGTAAAAATAGAAATAACGAATTAATAATATTTTTATTAGACGATTGCTGATTCGTTGAATAGACCTACAACACGTGTTGTGTGTCATTCCCACAGTTTTACTGAACAGGGCCCCACATTTGTTAATCCGGTCGGGTATCTATGCAAATAATTGCGGGGGGGAAGGGTAGAGGGATAAACGGGGAGGAGGGAGGGGAGGGGGAAGAGGGAAGGGAGGAGAAAGGAAGTGGAGGGGAAGAGAAGAGGGGGAAAGGAGGTGAAAGGGGAGGAGAAAGTGGGAGGAGGGAGGGGAGGGAGAGGAGGGGAGTGGAAAGGAAAGGAAGAGGGAGGGCAGGGAAAAAGTGGGTGAGGGAGGAAGGGAAAGGGAATGGGAGGGGAGGCGGAGGGGAGGAGAAAAGGGAGGGGAAGGGGATGGAGGAAAGGGGATCCTAACATTCCCGGGCAACGCCGGGCACCCAGCTAGTGGTGTAACGGTGGAGGCCGGAGTGTGTTGGGAGGTGGGTTAGGCTCTGAGGGATAGGGGTTGGGCTGGAGGATAAATTTCGCGGTTGGCTACCGGCGGCGGTCGGAGTGTGATGGGGTGATTCAAAAACAAGATATTCTGTCTGATTGAGACAATACTTGAAAGGACGTACTGCATTTTTCTTGTTGGCATCATAGTAAGGTCAAGTTTTCAAACAATCATCTGCTCCATCATCAAGTAGTCCATACATCATACTTTAGAAAACGGATTTCTGAGAGCTTGCCATGCATGGATACTGTTGCAAGTCACTTCAAAACAGCACTTTAAGATCCCAAATGCTCAGATTTTCTGGCAGCACTCTTCAACTCAGACTTTCCAAGCTCTTTAGAATTTAGCAACCAGCCTTGAGATGACTACCATAAACTGCCTCTGTGCACCAGTTTTAGAGGTTTTCGATTGTTTGAGTCTTAGAAGTAGGTCTAGCGCAGACTTATTTGCCTCAGGAAACTGAGCTGATCGAAGTCTATCTTCAAGTAAAAAGAGTTCAAATAATTTCGGCAGAAACAACCTTGCAATGCTCTTTCTAAGGATTTGTGATATGTGAGTGAGGAGTTGGTAGCCCTGGCCTTGCTTTGACCCTGTCATCAACCATGGAACTTGTGCAGCGAAAGATCATAAAGGCACATCATAATTCAGAAATAAAATAGCGTCTGAAAAAGGATTCGCGTGCAGGTGAGCAGTGTAGACAGCTGGAAGATTTTATGACCGCCTGTACATTGAACTTATTGGAGATACTAGAACTGACATGTAGGCCTAAGTTTATAACTGTGATTGATACTGTACATTGGAAACAAAATGAGGACTGTCAGAATGCAAAATAATGCACCGAGTCTCAGGGTTGTAAATGACATTGCCGAGAAGGGGTGTAAGACTCGATGAAGAATTCAAATCATCAATCACTAAAAATTATGGAGAGATACACCTAATGCAAATTGAGCACAGAACTCAGTTCCTTGAGGCGAAGAAGTCTGCGCTAGGCCTACAGTGTTGAGACTCCAACAATCGAATACCCTCTAAAACTGTTGCGCAGAACACGTTCAGCAAAATCTAATGGTAACCTTTGCAATAATTTTTTAAAATTATATCAAGGCTAAATTACTAAGTTTATATCAGTATTCAGTAGATCCATGTGCCACTCAATCTCTTATAGTCTACACTAGTCTGTTTCTTTCTTTGATTTAAATAATTTTCTTGTCGGTATTATAGTTCAATGCTCTTATTTGTTTGTTATTTTACATTGTCACGAAAGGTAAAAAAATCAAGAGCATTGAGTGACCACTAAATATCAATCAATCGGAATAAAATTTTGCACTTATTCATCACATGGGCAAGGTAACAAAATGAGAGGGTACCTGTACCGTCAGCGAAATTCCAAAAAAATATTTTTGTGGACCACACTATTATATATATATACATGTATATCTAATATTATCTCAGTTAGTCTACTTTACAATTATTCCAGTTTTACCCCATCCGGTAGTCTGAACTCCATCAATTGGTCCTCACCCGATCAGCGAATACGAGGGAACACCGAAATCCTGCTTATTAGATCCGCCTGTGTAATTTTTTTATTTCGAACAAAAGCTGACATTGTCTTTTTTTTATCGTACATCCTCAATAATGTCCCTCACTGCGCGACAGTCACCTCCCAGCATCACAAAAGCGGGGTATTGTTTTGTCTACGTTAACAACTCAGTCTCGACCAATGGTGTAGCCAGGAATTTTTGATTGGGGGGTTTATGGCCGGAAACCCTGTTTTTTGCCACTTTTTCTTACTTAAATGGAAAAATAACCTTGAAAAACCTTTGTTCCGGAGCCAATGGGGGGGGTTTAACCCCCGAAACCCCCCCTTGCCTACGCCACTGGTCTCGACTAAATTGTCTGTCAAAACTATTTGAAAGACGTCATTTCCACAGTGTCGACTCACTGGGTAGTGGCTAATGTAGAGAGAATTGTTTGATTTCTTGTGCAAAATTTGAATCTGTTGACCCAATTAGGGGAGAGTGCTCGAAGATGCCCATGCTAACGAGGATTGTGCTATTCTTCTGTGTGGAATCTGTGGATTCCAAAGAAGTATGGGGTCGTATGATCGTATCATATGATAATTCGGACACTCCTTTGTTCTGACCGAGGTAACTCCGTGACGCAGCGCCACTTCTAGATGATGTAAAGTTTATTGTATATAGCTCATCATCTCATTCAACTAATACAGTCAGTTATACCTGGTAAATTTTATATGAACTCGATCAGGAGTGTGCCAAGTACAGCGAGCTGGCGAAATTTGACTTTTTGGTTTGTCGGGTAAAGCTGGACACTTTGGTTGGTAAACCTGGACAATAATTTGCTGATTCGACCTTATTTTGTTAAAATCGATAAACAGAACGATTTTCATCAAGATCTGTGCCAAATTCAACTGTAAGATAACATTGAACATTGAAAATAACTGAAGTAAAATCAATCAAATGTCAGTAGACTTGCCTACCTTTATTGAAAAGATCGCACTTAGGGGCTTAGCATCAGACTGGCATGAAAAAACCAACTGCAAAGCAGGCAAATGGACTAGACCAAGGCCTACATAAAACTCGGGTCTAGGACTTTACCCCCGGCCCATTACCCCCCTGCCATTACCCCTTGCCATTACCCCCAGAGACAATTACCCCCCAATTACCCCCCCGCCATTACCCGCTAGTGGCAGTGCTAATTATGTAGGTACTTAGCGCCTATTGACAATTAGGCGTGAACTTATAACTTGCTAGGACTGCATGAATCGTTGTCAGCAGTCCAGCTTCCATTTAGGCAAAAATTCGTTTCATCCAACTTCTATTTAAATGACAATTCTTTTAGTCCATCCAGCTCCAATTTAAGCAAGAACATTTTCATCAATCCAGCTTCCATTTAAGAAAGAGCATTTTCATCAATCCAGGTTTCATTTAAGCAAGAACATTTTCATCAATCCCTCTTCCATTTATGCAAGAACATTTTCATCAATCCAGCTTCCATTTAAGCAAGAACAATTTCATCAATCCCGCTTCCATTTAAGCAAGAACATTTTCATCAATTCAGCTTCCATTTAAAGAGCATTTTCATCAATCCAGCTTCCATTTAAGCAAGAACATTTTCATCATTCCAGCTTCCATTTAAGAAATTGTCATAGTTAGCTTCTTAATGGGTAATTGCGGGGTCGGGGGGGTAATGGCGGGGGGTAATTGTCTTCCGGGGTAATGGCAGGGGGTAGTGGGCCGGGGGTAATGTCCGGATACCATAAAACTCGACCATCTAGGCCTACGAAACCTATAAAATCTAGATCCATGAAAAAGTCGAAAAGAACAAGAACTTTTCTAATATACAGGGTGGTCCAATAGAAATGCAAGAACTTTGACGCCTTATAACTTAAACAATTTTTATCTGAGCGTCTTGTCCAATATATCAGATTGAACATAATTATCCATTTTATCATTCTGCAAAATATCTAAGAGATACCATTACGACGTTTTGAGATAATGCTATTAATATTCGAAGTTCAATTTTCTTACCGTAAAACTGCAAGAAAAAAAGTCTGAAACTGAATATGTCAATTCTAAACAATCACTTATTACTAACAATTAATAACAATTAATATCTTGAGTGGATTTACCATTAGTCTAACAAAATACTCAATATGTCCACCACGTGCTTTAATGAATGCATCAACACGAGACGACCACTGATTGATGGCTGAGTCCCCCAGTGCTTGCAATGGGTTATTTCAGCCCAGCAGCAAAGAATCACTTCTTTCAAACGTTCAACGTCACGTGTCGGTTCACGATAGACCAGTTGCTGAAGACAACCCCAGATCAAATAATCAATCGGGTTTAAATCCGGACTGTTCAGTCGCCAGTTATCAGGTTCAATTAACTCTGGCACGTTAGCGTTCAGATAGGCAACCGTCTATGATGTGAACGATGCGCCGGCAGTCCATCTTGCTGAAAGATGTAACCATCAACTCCAGACAGTTGGCGAATAGCACGTAGCAGTCCTCTAGGGAGTACTTCATCGCAGTAATAAGCACTGTTCACATCAGCCTTTGGAGCAATAAAAAATGGCACCGTCTTTACAAGCTTTGAAACAGCCAACAACACCATCACACTTTGTGAAAAGTGCTTCCTGCCCTTCAGAAGCCGAGCAGGCGCAGCCACACGACGCTTAAAGCCAACAAATGACTCAAGAAGCGAACGACAGATGAAAAGTTCGACAGACGAGAAGATCTTCACGGTTCAGAGGCCAAAAAACACTCAGAACGACTGTGTGTATGAAAAATAAGCATTTTGACACATCATTCAGTTTCAGACTTTTTTCTTGCAGTTTTACGGTAAGAAAATGGGACTTCAAATATTAATAGCATTATCTCAAAACATCGTAATGGCATCTCTTAGATATTTTGCAGAATGATACAATGGATAATTATGTTCAATCTGATATATTGGAGAAGACGCTCAGATAAACGTTGTTCAAGTTCTAAGGCGTCGAAGTTGTTGCATTTCTATTGGACCACACTGTATTTATAGGGTGACACGAAAGTTCGTTCACCGTTTTCAAAATGCGCTAGCTCAGTAACGGCTTCATATTTCTTTATAATATTTTGTCAGTGTATACATCAGTCAAATGAAAGATTCTGGTACAAATTTGATTATGATCCGGTCCGTATTCGCCATTATTTATAAGAAAATGTAAAGACGACCAGATTTTGCGGAAAAATCTGCGTTTATCAAATTAACACAAAAAAGAAACTGTGTATACGCCTAGCCTCGTATACAAGCGTGATGTAGCGAAATTCGCTTGAGCAGCTGCCGAAGTCCCCTCCCCTTCTCCTTCGCCGCCGCGATCTTGTTTACGTAGTCGATTGGCGTCGTTGGCGGTCGATTCGCGCCTTCGTTCGCACGTGCTTAGAAGTCCCCTCACCTCCTCCTTCGCCTCCAAAGACCCCTGTCCGGACCTCTGACGTCAGCCCCCCCCCCTTAATGCGCATGCGCGGATTTTTGCGCGCCAAGTCCCCTCTCCCCTCCTTCGCCTCCGAAGAGCCCTGTCCGGACCTCAGCCCCCTTAGTGCGCATGCGCGGATCTTGCCGCCAAGACCCTGTCCGGACCTCTGACGTCAGCCCCCCTTAGTGCGCATGCGCGGATCTTTGCGCGCCAAGTCCCCTCACCTCCTCCTTCGCCTCCAAAGACCCCTGTCCGGACCTCTGACGTCGGCCCTCCCTTAGCGCGCATGCGCGGATCTTTGCGCGCCAAGTCCTCTGTCCCCTCGGGCAGGTATAAATAGGACCGCTGTACGCATGCATCAGTCGGCTCCAGTTCAGTTCGTCCGAGGCAGCAGTCGAGCTCCAGTCCAGTAGTCGAGTTCCAGCAGTCAGTCAGTGAGTTCGTCCAGCAGTCGTCGTCAGAGTTCGTCAGTCGTTGAGCGAGTCGCCGAGTCGTCCGTCTCAGCTGGAGTCCGCAGTCGTCGTTGCAGCCGTCAGTCGCCGTTGCCGCCGCTGCAGTACGTCGCTGCCGCTGCCGTGTAGTGTCCGTGTTCGACGCAGTGGGGCGCCCCCGTAGTCAGCCATTGCAGCTGCCGATAGATCCATGGCCGTCCGCTGCTGGGGTACGATAGTTCGCTGTGTATCACGTGCATGCCTGCTGCTAACGAGTAGAGTTGTGTTCTACAATATATCGTCTGAAAACGTCTGCTGTCTTCGTGTCTTCGTGCGGTGGGGGAACACTGTTAAGCCCTTCGAAAGACGACGGAGGCCGGACTTGCGCCCATCTGGAGCGACACGCAAGCCTTATCACGTGGTGGGAAAGATCGCCATCCCCTCTCCCTGCCAGCCGCTAGGGGCGCGGGCGGTTTTCCGTTACAGTGACAAGACACTGTTGCTACCTATATCGGACATACACAGGTGTAGTAAGCAACGATCCCTTGAATGTTGTGAAGCTTTAATAATTAGATGTACCCTCTGCAAATACAATCTATGATACTGCCACCTGATTATCGAAGTCTCTTCTGTGTGGCAGGTCGGCGATAATTTTGTCCGACTTTACCTGATGTCCGACTTTATGTTAAATTTCCCTATGTTGATACATAGTGTGATAAAAAAAAATTTTAAACAATTTGAAAGAACTTTTATTGAAATCTTAAATCATGTCTTTAAACAATAAAATAGGAAATTTTGGCTAGATAACAGCTTATAATGTCACTATTTCAGTGTTGAATATTTTAAAACAATCGCAAGTCTTAAACCCCGACTATATAATATTATGATGAGCAATTTCGCTAAGATGACAGCCGAAGATGCTACCATCGCAGTGGGACAAGAAAAACAATTTAAAAATGGGGAGGTGCACATCCCCTCCCCAAACCCCTTCCCTGTTCGGCGCTGTGCACCTCGGCGATCGTCGTTTGACCGCGAGGACGTCTCCTAAAACCGGACCAAGTCTCCGCCTATGAAAAGAGATAATTTTCATAGGCCTAACTCTCCTATCAAATTAGGTCCAAAAAATTTTCCTGCGCTCACGCGCCGATTTCTCATATTCGTTTGGACACTCTCGTTCTTCGAGTCAACTCGGCGCCTATTACTCACCATGCACCTCACTGTCATGTCTGCCCAGCGATGCCCGTCCAATATGATGTCCTAGACTTGATATGGATACGGGCAAACAATTATAATTGTTTAAGCCACATTCAGTTTGAAAACAATAGATTCAGATTCACATTAGAGTCAAGCCATGCTTCCGCGGCAGCCAATTCTCTCGATGCAATTGCAAGTAAATTACCTGAATTTCTTTCTTTAGGCTCATTTGTAGGCCAAAGTTCTTTTTCTAGCTGACGGATGCGTTTTCTAAACTTCTGTCGAGTCTCTTCAGTTGATGTTTCATTGATCCACCATATAAAACTAAGAAGATCGTCTAAATTCAAATGCAGATCAGTTAATACCTGCGTTATTAGCTGCAGTCATTTTGTGTAGCAGTGCCCTACCATGGGTTGTTGGAATGTCATGAATAATACGCGCTAAACACGAATCGTGTAGATCTATTGCTCTTCGTTAATCTGGTCTGTCTGACAGCCGGATTCAGACCTCCACCGAAATCCGATCTCTGCATGAATGTATGCATTTGTGTATGTATGAATTTGTGTATGTATAGATGCATGTGCTTATACATGTATGAAAGCGGGAATGGTGTTGAACGGGAAGGCATTTGAAGTTAGGGTGTTGGCACGAAGATCAAAAGGACTAGTCGTCTGTTTAGAGTGCAAGAGTTCTAACTCCCAAATTTTTCAAAAACCGTTTTATTATTTTATTTTATTGCTACCAATGTGATGCTTGAAATGTGCAAAGATTATACCGGGTGGCGCATAAAAAACGTTCTCAAACTTTGTTAACCTGGCAAAGATCTAATTTCAGAGATATCAAATATTAATTAACACCAAAATGTTAAGCAATTATTCCTGTGCACAAGTGTCACATTTCAAGAGAGTACGTTTATCATGTCACACTCTGGGGCAGGGTTATGATGTCATACCTGCTTAAAGATTTTGCACAAAACTACGTCATTTATTTCGCTGTGAATTAACAAGTGTATCTTGATTAAACTTGTCCTCAAAGTAGCAAACATTAAAACATGGTGTTTTCAAATGACGATCTCGCTGTTATTAACCCATTAACTACCAACTTTTTTTTCTTGAGGAACACTAACTTTTTTCAACATACCCTTGCATGTATACATGGGAACCAGGTTTAAAAAATTAATTGTAGGTACCTCCGGGGAAAAAACTGGTGTCAAAGTGGTGCACCCTGGGAGGGTGCGCTAGTAGTTAAGCAGTACTTTACATGCTTAGTGTCTAAGGATGCAAAGCACGTATCATTTGTCATAAAATTCAGTTTTTGGCTAGATTAGCAAGCAGTGCCACGACATTCACTCATACTGTCTCATGTTTTGTCTTGAAATTCATTGAATCAGTGCATGTCAAGTCCAGTATCACACTTTTATACCCATTTTTTGTGTTTTGCTACATTGCGCACAATACCACTGAGTCGAGTGTATCAGCACTAAATGGATTGGCATTTAGTCATTCCCCGCAAGGATATGTGGGTTCAATGGTTGTGCTCTGCCTGGGTACCTGCTCTGGTCCGGTTGAGCATGTTGCATTTGGTACCACACCACCACCCCCTCCACAGACAGCAAGAGGACTCTACTGGTATGACATTATCTTGCAACACAAGAACAATGCACTCGACATCATTACATCAAACATGAATGCAAACAGTGGAAGTCACTATTTCCTTGTCGTCACTGTAGTTCTGTAGGTTGCCACATTTGCTAAACTTCACCAACATCGCCTATTGTCACACTGTGCTGTGCAATCTAACAAATTCATTTTGGCGGGAAAGTTTTTAGATGGTTCTGTCAAGGCATCCAACATGTTCAGGCAGTCTCACTGAAGCGAATAAGTTTTCAAAAGCATGATTTGGAAGCATTGATGGTATCTCAGACAGTGGTTCAAGTACAAATGAGCCAAACACAATCAAAATTGAGACGCTTATATGGCTTATCAATGACTCCGTAATGCATGCGTACAGCCTACGAATGCATGGGCGAGGTTATCATACCCCAATGTCATCTGCCTGGACTTATAGAAATTGAAGATGACCTCAGCAGTAAGTTCCAACAACTATTCGGAAGTTCAGGAACACATAACTAGCATTTCCAGTCCAATAGCACGTAAACCTGATGGTTAGGAACAGTCAATTTACGCTGGTCACCATTATAGAAAACCTGTACCCATTCGCTACTAGCGCACCCTCACAGGGTGCAGCAGTAATATCATCATAATTCTTCAATAAATAGCAATATTTTTATAATTTCTCTAATTATCATACAAACAGATGTAATTCTATCATATTTGATGCTTGCAATTGAATAATAATAAAAACTTATTTTTTTATTCCTTGCAATTTTTCATAGTTTTGCGATGACGTCACTTTCATAATAAATCACCTAAATTTTTCGGATAAAGATATTAAAACTAGAAAAACTCTGCATGAATTGTTTAATCAACTCAATATAGACCAGAAAAATAAATAAAATATTTAGTTCAAACCGGATAAGAATTTTTTTTAGCCAGTTTTTGAATGCACCCTCCCAGGGTGCGCTAGTAGAAAATGGGTTAAGATGTCATTTGAGGAGAAGGGTTTGCGAGGCTAGCGAATCGTTCAGGAATATCCGCGTAAAAACTGGTCAAGACAAAACGTAAACCGAGTCATTAACCTTTACCAATCCAATAAAATTTTTATAACAGCACCTCCAGATCCAATATAACTGACCGCTTGACCGTCTTCTGACCGTCCAACTTCTCTATTGTTGTCCGAGGTACAGAACGGAATGGGATTTGAATAATGTGACAAGTGACACTTGCAGCCTATCTACCGCGTGAATGAGACTTGTATGAAGCTGCCCAGGAGGAGCAAATTAGCTGACGGCTCTCGTGCGATACATGTTTACCGATCTATGGGATAATTCACAAGTTACCGTCAGTGACCACTGGGTCACTTTGGTGGCCAATATTGATCATAAAATTTCTATGCCATACCCCGCCCAAATCCAATAAAATTTAGGTAATATGGGCCTTTGCATATGTACACAATTCATTACATATATATAGTATATATATATATATATATATATATATATATATATAGTATGTGCCTGGCGAAAATGAAAAGAGATAGATGATACAGACAGGAATACATATACAGACAGACAGATAGACAGATAGATAGTAGGGTTGAGTGATTGAAACCTGGGCCAAGTCGACAGACACGACATTCCTTCCCATCATTTTGTGGCTCGTCATCTTTCTCATAAATTCTATAACTAAGATAAGCTCAGTAACGCACCAGAAAGCACTGGACATTGACACAGCTATATATGCAGAATGCAGCAAGCAGCAGATGGTCTCATAGTGTTTAGCTAATTAGTTGCAAATGAACAGATAAGCTAGCCTTTGAAATGCCAGTATGACTGGTCTATTCAAGACTTACGGATGGCCCTTTTAGCTAATTAGGACTGAGCTATGTCTACTACCTGTACAAGGCAGCCCATGCAATAACTAATGAGCCGATAGTGTGTCCTTTGAAATATAGATACAGGCACTGTTCTATGCAAGACCTATGCAGCAGCCAAGCGGATCGGCTTGGTCAGCTAATTGGAAGTGAATGCTCAGGGTAAACAAATGTCGCCGAACGACCTCAACAGTCGGTATCTGACATTTGAGATACATTTGACGCCAGGAATACTGCCTGTATAGCTTCATCCATTGAAATGGTAATGAAGCAGAATAGTTAATAAGGCATCGAAATGCATTGGGCAGTATAGTGGCCTGAGGAGCGGAACGACATATTTGAACGGGCCACTATAGTGGCCCAAGGAGTGGAAAAGGTTAACAAGTTTATTGAAAAGGGTAGCGTTGCTCGCAAGCCTGGAAGTGGTCGTTCGTGTAGAGCAGTTGTGTCAAGCGCAGGAAAATGCACCGACCTGGCACACATCAATCTCAGCGCAAAATGACCGGCATTCTGAACATTTCACGTAGCTCAGCACAATAAATTATGTTACGCGATAAGCTCATTCTCGAATGTCGTAGACTCTATCTTGACGACAATTGCATCTTTCAACAAGACAGTGCTCCTTCACATTGTTGCAAAATGGTCTCTATTAGACGACACACAAATACAGAAGCCAATAGGACAGTGGAAACAGCGTTTAAGGGTCGTTACAAAAGAAGGTGGCGGATCAATTAAACATAATTTTGTTCGCGTAAAACATCATCATTAAACAAACATTTATTTTTCAGGTTCGGAGACACAAAATACTTAAAAGATTTCATCATTCCAACTAGGAAAACGATCTGTTTTCAAAAATACATAAATCACAAATTCACAAAGATATAAATTATTATCTATCTTCAGACTCCGAAATATTTTGAAATGCGCAAAGGTTCTATTGCTATAATTTTGCCTCCTGTCCGTCACAAACTTTACTATTTTATGCGCGGCGGTATAAAAGTTTTGTAAAGATTATATTATTCCAACTAAGGATATAATCTGCTATCCAACTTTCCATAGATCACAATGATATAACAATAATTGGATTTTTGGCACTCATCGAAAGTTTAGATTTGCTCTCCATCATAATTTCGAAAAGTGGAGTTAGAACCCTTGCACTCTAAACAGACGTAGTGTTTGACGTCCACTTGGCCCATAGGGCAAACTCAGTTTTTCTACGATAGGTGGAGTAGGCAAAACATGTCGAGGACAAAATGATCACTTTACAGGTTGCCATACTTTAAAATTCGACTCTTGTCAAGCTTGTTGTCACCTGCTATGTCATGTAATCTTACCGCACAATTGTGTGGTTAAATATTTACTAGTAATAACTATATTAACACAGAATATGAATAGGGCCTTTCCAGACTGTGATTTTATATTAGGCGATAGTGAAGTCCCCGAGAGATCCTGTATACCTCGGGGCAAAAAAACTATAATAATAATAATAATAATAATAATTTTTTTTTTTATTATTATAGCGATTTAACTGACTCAACCATCATCAACATTGGATACAATATTCGCAATGGCGATCTGCAAAGTTCGCAGCGTTCATCCAGTCACCGTGTGCTACTTCGTAACTGTAACTACGTCGGCTCTATAACGGTATCTATCCCCCAGCTTAATCGATATTTATGTCAATAGTACACTGGTCTTCAGTACTAATCATGTAATTATATCGATTATCTCTGTAATCCATACACTCCTCTAAAATTTAATGTCCAATTCAATCCCATCACTTTTGTACATTTCTAGGTTCGTGTCTGCATTATTGCTTCAAAATCCCAGAGCGAATTCACTTCAAAGTTCTCTCCTTAACATACAACTCCTTACAATGCTACCAGCCCAGCTATCTTCGCGAACTGTTCACCATCCAGCCTACCCGTTCTACCCGATGATCCGCCCGCCTTACACTCTCTCGACCGCCGGTCAGAAGTAATCTCAAGTTCTCCAACCGAGCCATATCTAACTCAGCACCACGCCTTTGGAATGATCTGCCTGCTGAGTTCCGATCCTTTTCTGTTCCTCCTCCATCATTACTAGTCACACACCATCACCTTTCTCAAGTTCCTCTATCCATCACACCTCGGGCCTTTCACTCGAAACTAAAGACTCCTTTTCAAGAACTCTTATCCTGTTTCAACTGATCCACCACCCTCCAATTCCCGGCTCAGACGACACCCACCTTAGTAGCTGTTCCAACCCTCTGATCCTACGGTACCTCGACCCGGACCACCATGGACTACTCTTACGGACAACCCTTTTGACTCAACGAATTTGATCCTGATCCTATGGTAACTCGACCCGGACCACCACGGACTACTCTCATGACAACCCTTCTAACTCAACGAAGCGCTCGTGAATAAGCCGGTGACCCGCGCTTGGTTTTCCAGTGGCGCTTTAGAAATTAGGAGATTACGATTACGAACATTGATGGTCATCTTTAAACCCGGAATAAATTGAGTCTTAGTTTTTAATATTATACAATTAATGTACTCTACTGTGTTATCCCTAACAATTCGCTGCATTCTCAGAGTTACGACAAAATTTGATGTGAAATTGTAGGCTAAAGCATAGCATCCTAAAGTAGAGTCAGTGGCACAACTTCTAAAGTGGTTTAAAATGTCAACTGTCAACATACTTTTTTACATTTAGAGTTGTGGTCGTGATATTCAAATCTCAGTATGGGCTTAAGGCTTTCGGTTGATCTGCTTCAGCTTCTCTTGTCTAAGTTTGAAATTCAAATGTTCCGCTCTCGTCAAAAACAACATTCTGGATGACACAGTGATTAGTGGCAATCAACCTGTTTTTTTAACTCTTAGCAGCCTTCGTTATCGTTTTAAAAAATACATTGACTTACACACAGGAGACTTACTATTATTGTCAGGACTTTCTTTAACAGTCTGCAGCAGCTCCGACGTTGCGTTTTGGAGTTGCGTGAAGTTCGATGCGAAATCATCATGCACGCTTCGGAGAGCGACCAGTTTGGCTTGCGCTTCCTGGCATTCCGCATATTTTGACCCTAAAATTGCATTTTTCAAGTATATACTGCATTAGAGTGGTCCACAAAATTCATCTTGGAGATTTCAGTTCTCCACAAGGCTTGTTTTGTTCCTTATCATGATTATAATAATCACAATTTTTTAAATGAAAACAAATGAACTTTAGAGGTCAACCCATTTGACACTTTTTATGCTATTTGGACAGATGTAGATAAATTGTTCCGCCATGGTCAATGTACGACCTGAGTGACATTGAGCGATGTCTGGGGAGATTCCATTTCTCAATTACCGTAGGCTACTTCAACACTGGTATTGACCTGAGAGTCACCTTCTTGAATGCCGTTCACCATTTTTGGGATTGCCAAGAGTTTTTCCTGACAATTTCCAGTGACAATAGTAGCTTTGCGGTATAGAAGCCGATATTTTCCATATTTTCCTTTGAACCGTCGATGATGGACAACATTTTGCCTTCTCAGTGAGGTAATAGCAGACCTGCCAGTGTGCACTATTGTTCTTCCATTGCACCTAGCTGCTTCTTGTCCTTCTTTTATACCGAACTTCTAGAAAGTGTTATTTCTTAAATTAATGTCATTACCAATCGCCAGTGTGACATCTCCATCTCCAGACCAAGGATCACGGTCTGGAAGGCCAACATGATACAAAGCACCAACAACTAAACTGAAGAGGACTGGATGATGTTCTTGGATCTCTTTTTAATAATGAGGCAGTTAGTAGCAGCTGTTTATGCAGCCATTGTAGAGTGTAGATGTATTGCATGCGTACTAGGACTAAGTTGTCTGATATTCATCAATGTAATCAAATACTTCTACAGATGCCAACGCAGAAAGTTCACCTGCTGCTTCATAACTGCCTTTTGTCTTGCGTTCTTCATTTTAGTTTTCACCATTCTCTCTTTTTCCTGCAGTTGCCTCTTTCTGCTTCCTTTTTGCTGCTGTCTTTAAGTTTACTCCGCTCATGCTGCTGGAAAATACGTCTGCTCTTTGTAGGACCTATTTGAAGGATATCACGATCTTAGTCTTGCTGGATTTCTGTCATTACATTCTTTGAAGCATTATCGAACAATTTTTGAAGGTCAATCTTGAACATGCCGTCTTCATCCTGTCACTTTCTTTTTATAGTGGTCCGTTAATCTTAAGAGGTAGGTAGTTCTGGTAAAGCTTTGACAGTTCCCTTACACACCAGCTGTGTTGGTAAATTCTGGCAAGCACCCAAATACAAACAACTGCATCATAGGTCATTTTGTAGCTTTCCGGAAGGGGTCTCCCTTTAGTGATAAGATTAAACTGAAGCAATTCCTGTGCATCCAGGCTGCGTGGTAATCTTGCAGTAGACAATCGAGAGACTGGTTTTCCCAATAGCCAGTGCTATGGGTAGGATCTCAAATTAGACGAAGCCATATTAGTCTAATAATGACGGTTAACATGACGTAAAGACATTATCAGTAGGGCTGTTGATTTAATCGCGTTAACGCGTGCGATTAACGCGTTAAAAAAAATTTGCGATTAAAAATTTTAACGCATTAATCGTGCGCGTTAATTAGATCTGATTAAAATGGAATCCGAGGTAGAAACTCGTTTTAAACGGAAGACTCTTACTTAAAACTAGTGATACATTATTCGGCAAATATTCCGACAAAGAATTTGAGTATTATCGTAGCAATTTGTCGCTCAATAATTATCGCCTGTATGCGAACCAAAACATGCGTTAAACGCTAACGATGAGTCGTCGACATCGGCCGCATCACTTCGTCCACTAAGGTTGGTGCCTCTTTCCTCAGCCCGTCAGACGTCAGACTACGTTGGTTGAACTCCATGAGATGGAAAGACCAATGGATTTCAGGTTTCAAATGATAAATGTTTACAGAAGGACAACTGAGACGAGGTTTGGCAAGAACCGCAACCTCTTGTGAAAAATTGTGACTAAATAATGAGGTTCAATAGTAGACCTACTATTGTTAATTAATAAGAGCGTCCTTGAACCGTCCAATGTAAATAAACTGGTCTGCCTACAATTGGCTGAATAATTAACCTTGATTCTCAGAAAACAGTTGTCTAATTTCACATTTAGACCTATGTCATTTTAATTAAGGGCGGCTTAAATGAAAAAAATAACGGATGTTGAGCATTTGACTGATTTGAACAGTGTTTCAATTCTGTCTGTCATACAAACTGTTCAATAAACTAAATACAGAAATTCAATAGGCCTAAGCCAAAGGTCATTAAATATGTTTGCAATAGAAAGAATGCATTCAGTCATTAAAATTTTATGCTTTAGGGGTCCTTGGAAAATAGTATGATTAATATATTTGAAAGAAATGTCTTGCGATTAATTTGCAGTTAATTGCGATTAAAAAAAATAATCGCGCGATTAATTTCGATTAAAATTTTTAATCGAACAACAGCCCTAATTATCAGCACTCAAGTAAAAAAGTTCAGAATGGGTTGACCTCTAAATGTTGCACAATCAGGCTGAAATTTTACAGGAAGACTATCTTCACCAAGTGTAAAAAAATAAGCCTTGCGGAGAAAAAATTCTAACAACTTAATTTTTTGGCTATGGCTTGTGGACCAGTCTAATACTGCATGTTTATATTTAAGGCAACTGCAAACTTAGTTGGTTATAACACTCACTTGTGTTAAAATTGTCGTTTATGGAAGATAATGGCTTGTGTAGACAAGCTTTAGTAGGTAGGCCCTAGGCTTAAGCGATGGTTAATTTGCATTCCAAAATTTTTCCAAGGCTAAAGCACATTATAATAGTATTTCCGGCTACTGGTATTCTAAAACTGAAACTCGCAGTTGGCTTTTCAGATAAAACCTAGGCCTAAAATGTTAGTAAATGATGCGTATAATCGATTGGCGTTCGGCTTCTATAACAGCCGCTGCGGTTCTCAACCTTTTTATTGCAGCGACCCCTTAGTAACATTTCGGTAGTTGTGACGACCCCAAAAAGCTAAATTTGCTGAGTTACCGGTACTCCTTCATTCCTTCATTGCTTTTTTAACCATTGTCCATTGATGTGCATTTTCATTTCTTAATTCGAAAATTGCTTTTGGCAATTTTGTGGGATTTCCTGACTCTTGCAATTCAGAGAGCTACCTATTCGGTAGTTTGACGATTAAGGTTCTTAGACCTGTTCAGCAGGGAAGGGATTTGGGGAGGAGATGTAAATGCCCCTCCCCCGTCAAATTATTTTGAATTTTCACACTACTGTTGTGACATTTTCAGCTGACATTCTAGTGAAATTGCTCATCATATCTGTGAGCTTAAATCCCTCACAATCTCTTCAAAAGTTCAGCAGCGCAGCCTAGGCCTAACCTAATAACTGTACTGCGGTAGCTAATGGCTAGTTTATAAGTGTCTATAGTTATTTAACTTGTTTACTTAAAACAACGATCAGTTTCTTGTATTCAATTCTTCGATCTCCAAACGTAGCAATCAACACAAAATGCACCAACAACGATTACTTTACGTGTAACAAACAATTCAATGTCACGACAGAAACGCCATCTTATTAACTCTTCACTCTAACTACTTCTACACCCGACTGGCACGCCTACTAAAGCCTATCTCACTCTGAGCGTACATCCTTCCTTCAGTCGCTCTGTCCTTCTCTCTGTCTCTCTCAGTCTTTCTCTCTGCCTCTGTCTCTCTCGCTCTCCGGCGACAGTCGCGCAGCCGCAACTTTCCCACCACTCAGCCAGCTGGTCTACCTCACCTGTACGCTCTTGCATATTAATTAGCTGACCATTATATGTTATACAAAATTAGCTTACAATATCACTGTCGTGGTTTAAGACTTCAAAAAGTCCACTCCCATTGCTTCAATTTTGTCCACACTACAATGGTCGCAATTTAAGCTGTAATCTCAAGAAAAATTGAAAATGTTTCAGCGCTGAAAGTCTAAAATTTCACAAAATGCCCCTCTCCCATTATATAATTTTTTAATATCCACACTGTAACGACTGCATTTTAAGCTGCCATCTTACGGTAATTAAATTGCTCATTTTCCAATGCTATACATGTAGGTTTAAGACTTCAGAGTGTCTTCTCCCAATTGCTTACAGGTATTTTTTATTTGCACACTGTAACTGAAACGTTTAAAGCGGGCATTTTAACAAAATTGCTCATTACTGATAACAGCGAATAACACTGAAGAAATTCATAACGATATTTATGAAATATTGGGGATGGGCCTGTAAGCAGCTCGATGCGTCCACAAATTTCAAGTGAACCGTCCCTCTGTCACCCCAGTCTCCGCCAACGTATCTCCTCCGCTAAGCGACAGCATGGATTCTTTGAGCAGACGAAATGTTGCTTCATTTTGTTTAAAATAATGGCTAAAAAATTTACATTTAAAAACTAAAACGGCAAAAATTAATTTAGCTTCCGCAATCTAACGAATGGCCCATAGCAAAAGCATAAGTCAAAATTTCATATTAAGCCTTTTTTAATGCAGTGGAAAAAATGCTATTAGGCGTACACCGTTTTACAAATCTCTGAAGGGTCAAGGCGACCCCTGGCAAATCGTCAGGCGACCCCGTGGGGGTCTCGACCCACAGGTTGAGAACCGCCGATCTATAAGAATAGATGTGGGTATGTGGATTTGTCCAGAATCGCTCACAGTTTTGCAACCATGGGCGGAGTCTATCAGGAGCTAAGGGTCTAGGCCCTTCCCCAGAAGTCTCATAGTCATGTTTTCACCGTGTAAATGGTCTGTTTTTGCCGGGCTTAGCCCCCAAGCACTTCCAACTGATGATTAAAAAGGCCATCAATTTTTTTCCGGCCGGAACGAAAAACAATTTTGGCGCCGCGACTTCTGGACCAAGTTTTTAGCCCCCCCCAAAAAAACGGAAACCAAACTCCGCCCATGTTGCAGCTACTGACTTTAAACATTGCACGCCATTATCAGCTCCTTGATCACTTTAGAACCCGAGATATAGAAATTTTAATTTTTGCCGTGTTATTTACGCTATCGCTGCAATTGCGACGCCATATTTGAATCGTTGTGCAATAACAAATGCACGTTGCTTTTGACGTCATTTTTGCGTCATTTTTCGCCAAAGCTTAGCACGAAACTCGAGTCCTCTCAACCATCCTGGGAAAGATAAATGCCTTCGGCCAAGGAGTATATACACTAATAGTAGAGCGGCCTGGTGAAAAATTGTTCACTTTGTGATACAAGCATGAAATTTGGTACATACTATGAAAATGCCATAAGAAAAAGATTTGGCTATAGGGCCATCGCAGATTTGGCCCCTGGCCCCATTGGCGGCCATTTTTCAAAATGGCCGACCTGTTTACAGATTTTAAATTATCTCAGCTTCAAGTGCACTTAGAATCGTCATCTTGGTGTCAAAACATACATAGTTTGGGGCGAGGATTCCAAAAAAGGTCATTACAAATGTTCCCCAGAGCTTCAATGGCGGCCATTATCCAAAATGGCCGACCAAAATACGGATTTTCAATATCTCAGCTTCCAGTACACTTAGAATCGTCATCTTGGTGTCTAAACATACATAGTTAAGGGCAGGCATTCCAACAGAGCCATTGAAAATGTTCCCCATGGCTTCAATGGCGGCCATTTTCCAAAATGGCTGACCTAAAAAAAAGTACTTCAATATCTCAGCCTTCAGTACACTTGGAATCGTCATCTTGGTGTCTAAACATAGATAGTTTGGGACGAGGATCCCAACAGGGCCATTGTAAATGTTCAACAAGGCTGCAATGGCGGCCATTTTCCAAAATGACCGACCTAAAAAAGGATATTTCAATATCTCACCTTCCAGAACACTTAGAATCGTCATCTTGGTGTCTAAACATACATAGTCAAGGGCGAATTTTAAATGAATCAAATACAAACGTTTCTATTCACAAGATTTGCAGCCAAGGACGTGAATGGTAAGGTAAGGTATAAAGTTCCTGCTTATTTGAAAATCAGCTGTTATGGGCTCATGGTGCATCAAGTATAAATA
Organism: Lumbricus terrestris; assembly: GCA_949752735.1. Classification (NCBI taxonomy): domain Eukaryota; kingdom Metazoa; phylum Annelida; class Clitellata; order Crassiclitellata; family Lumbricidae; genus Lumbricus; species Lumbricus terrestris. The sequence goes on along the minus strand of OX457037.1, from coordinate 56,724,042 downwards.
TATAGTATAATCCAAGCTATTTATTGCATCATACTTTTTCTGTAACTTCTGATTGAGTTTATGTTCATTTGGCAATAAAACAAGTTTTGGAATATCTGCAATTCAAGATGTTGCTTTTGTGCTCGTAAATGTGTATCGTGATGTAAGTCCACATTTGGGACCATTATGCAGAAAATGTACTGACCACAGAATTATACAACATCATCCACGTCATTCACGGTCGCATAGGCCTCTGCACAGACAGAGACCAATACACTGTAGAGTGCAGAGAAGCTTTCACACATTTGCACTGTCCCCTAAATCCCTTCTCACAGCCACATCTGAGCATTTCACGACCCAGTGTTTAATCTAGTCCCCCTCCTCTGGGCGGGGAATCGAGGTTTCTGGGAGGGAAACAATTGAGCGTCCGAAGTGCCCCCTCCCCATCAGAAAATTTTTGAATTTCAACATTGCAATGGCAGCATTTCAAGGTGTCATCGAAACAAAATAGCTGTACTTTTTCAGTGCCCCATCAGAAACTTTTTGAATTTCAACATTGCAATGGCAGCATTTCAAGGTGTCATCTTAACAAATTAGCTGTGCTTTTTCAGTGCCCCATCAGAAATTTTTTGAATTTCAACATTGCAATGGCAGCATTTCAAGGTGTCATCTTAACAAAATAACTGTACTTTTTCAGTGCCCCATCAGAACATTTTTGAATTTCCACATTGCAATGGTAGCATTTTAAGGTGTCATCTTAACAAAATAGCTGTACTTTTTCAGTGCCCCATCAGAAACTTTTTGAACTTCCACATTGCAATGGCAGCATTTTTAAGGTGTCATCTTAACAAAATAGCGGTACTTTTTCAGTGCCCCATCAGAAACTTTTTGAACTTCCACATTGCAATGGCAGCATTTCAAGGTGTCATCTTAACAAAATAGCTGTACTTTTTCAGTGCCCCATCAGAAACTTTTTGAACTTCCACATTGCAATGGCAGCATTTCAAGGTGTCATCTTAACAAAATAGCTGTGCTTTTTCAGTGCCCTATCAGAAAATTTTTGAATTTCAACATTGCAATGGCAGCATTTTTAAGGTGTCATCTTAACAAAATAGCGGTACTTTTTCAGTGCCCCATCAGAAACTTTTTGAACTTCCACATTGCAATGGCAGCATTTCAAGGTGTCATCTTAACAAAATAGCTGTACTTTTTCAGTGCCCCATCAGAAAATGTTTGAACTTCCACATTGCAATGGCAGCATTTCAAGGTGTCATCGTAACAAAATAGCTGTACTTTTTCAGTGCCCCATCAGAAACTTTTTGAACTTCCACATTGCAATGGCAGCATTTTTAAGGTGTCATCTTAACAAAATAGCGGTACTTTTTCAGTGCCCCATCAGAAACTTTTTGAACTTCCACATTGCAATGGCAGCATTTCAAGGTGTCATCTTAACAAAATAGCTGTACTTTTTCAGTGCCCCATCAGAAAATTTTTGAATTTCAACATTGCAATGGCAGCATTTCAAGGTGTCATCGTAACAAAATAGCTGTACTTTTTCAGTGCTTCATCAGAAACTTTTTGAATTTCCACATTGCAATGGCAGCATTTCAAGGTGTCATCTTAACAAATTAGCTGTGCTTTTTCAGTGCCCCATCAGAAATTTTTTGAATTTCAACATTGCAATGGCAGCATTTCAAGGTGTCATCTTAACAAAATAACTGTACTTTTTCAGTGCCCCATCAGAACATTTTTGAATTTCCACATTGCAATGGTAGCATTTTAAGGTGTCATCTTAACAAAATAGCTGTACTTTTTCAGTGCCCCATCAGAAACTTTTTGAACTTCCACATTGCAATGGCAGCATTTTTAAGGTGTCATCTTAACAAAATAGCGGTACTTTTTCAGTGCCCCATCAGAAACTTTTTGAACTTCCACATTGCAATGGCAGCATTTCAAGGTGTCATCTTAACAAAATAGCTGTACTTTTCCAGTGCCCCATCAGAAACTTTTTGAACTTCCACATTGCAATGGCAGCATTTCAAGGTGTCATCTTAACAAAATAGCTGTGCTTTTTCAGTGCCCTATCAGAAAATTTTTGAATTTCAACATTGCAATGGCAGCATTTTAAAGGTGTCATCTTAACAAAATAGCGGTACTTTTTCAGTGCCCCATCAGAAACTTTTTGAACTTCCACATTGCAATGGCAGCATTTCAAGGTGTCATCTTAACAAAATAGCTGTACTTTTTCAGTGCCCCATCAGAAAATGTTTGAACTTCCACATTGCAATGGCAGCATTTCAAGGTGTCATCGTAACAAAATAGCTGTACTTTTTCAGTGCCCCATCAGAAACTTTTTGAACTTCCACATTGCAATGGCAGCATTTTTAAGGTGTCATCTTAACAAAATAGCGGTACTTTTTCAGTGCCCCATCAGAAACTTTTTGAACTTCCACATTGCAATGGCAGCATTTCAAGGTGTCATCTTAACAAAATAGCTGTACTTTTTCAGTGCCCCATCAGAAAATTTTTGAATTTCAACATTGCAATGGCAGCATTTCAAGGTGTCATCGTAACAAAATAGCTGTACTTTTTCAGTGCTTCATCAGAAACTTTTTGAATTTCCACATTGCAATGGCAGCATTTCAAGGTGTCATCTTAACAAATTAGCTGTGCTTTTTCAGTGCCCCATCAGAAATTTTTTGAATTTCAACATTGCAATGGCAGCATTTCAAGGTGTCATCTTAACAAAATAACTGTACTTTTTCAGTGCCCCATCAGAACATTTTTGAATTTCCACATTGCAATGGTAGCATTTTAAGGTGTCATCTTAACAAAATAGCTGTACTTTTTCAGTGCCCCATCAGAAACTTTTTGAACTTCCACATTGCAATGGCAGCATTTTTAAGGTGTCATCTTAACAAAATAGCGGTACTTTTTCAGTGCCCCATCAGAAACTTTTTGAACTTCCACATTGCAATGGCAGCATTTCAAGGTGTCATCTTAACAAAATAGCTGTACTTTTTCAGTGCTTCATCAGAACATTTTTGAATTTCCACATTGCAATGGCAGCATTTCAAGGTGTCATCTTAACAAATTAGCTGTGCTTTTTCAGTGCCCTATCAGAAAATTTTTGAATTTCAACATTGCAATGGCAGCATTTCAAGGTGTCATCTTAACAAAATAACTGTACTTTTTCAGTGCCCCATCAGAACATTTTTGAATTTCCACATTGCAATGGTAGCATTTTAACGTGTCATCTTAACAAAATAGCTGTACTTTTTCAGTGCCCCATCAGAAACTTTTTGAACTTCCACATTGCAATGGCAGCATTTTTAAGGTGTCATCTTAACAAAATAGCGGTACTTTTTCAGTGCCCCATCAGAAACTTTTTGAACTTCCACATTGCAATGGCAGCATTTCAAGGTGTCATCTTAACAAAATAGCTGTACTTTTTCAGTGCCCCATCAGAAAATGTTTGAATTTCAACATTGCAATGGCAGCATTTCAAGGTGTCATCGTAACAAAATAGCTGTACTTTTTCAGTGCCCCATCAGAAACTTTTTGAATTTCCACATTGCAATGGCAGCATTTCAAGGTGTCATCTTAACAAATTAGCTGTGCTTTTTCAGTGCCCCATCAGAAATTTTTTGAATTTCAACATTGCAATGGCAGCATTTCAAGGTGTCATCTTAACAAAATAACTGTACTTTTTCAGTGCCCCATCAGAAACTTTTTGAACTTCCACATTGCAATGGCAGCATTTTTAAGGTGTCATCTTAACAAAATAGCGGTACTTTTTCAGTGCCCCATCAGAAACTTTTTGAACTTCCACATTGCAATGGCAGCATTTCAAGGTGTCATCTTAACAAAATAGCTGTACTTTTTCAGTGCCCCATCAGAAAATGTTTGAATTTCCACATTGCAATGGTAGCATTTCAAGGTGTCATCTTAACAAAATAGCTGTACTTTTTCAGTGCCCCATCAGAAACTTTTTGAATTTCCACATTCCAATGGTGGCATTTCAAGGTGTCATCTTAACAAAATAGCTGTGCTTTTTCAGTGCTTATAAGAGTGGCCTAAGTCTTGAATAAATATACGCAATACTTGAAAAATATTTTTGTGGGAGTTTCCACACTCTAATGGATGTTATCCTTTCAAGATGCCATTTTTGCAAAATAACTTTAATATTTCATTACTGATAAAAAGTGTTTTAGGATTTCAATATATATATATATAACAAAATAGCTGTATATATATAATATAATTATAATTGCAATAAAAATATCTTTATGTATCGAGTTCAGCAGCTCAGTTCTGCTGTTGCTGGGTTATTTTAATTAATAACTGCAAACATGATTATATAAGCTGACATTTAAGCACTATTATAATAATCAGGTTAACCCTGTTTCCCAATTTGAACCAAGGTCCTGAATTGCTGACCAAGATACACTTTCCGAAATCATATGGTACACAAATCAACCCAGAACTAATAAACTACTGGTACCAAAATCTGGAAGCCACAATATAGTAATGATGTTGTTTTACTAGGTGTTCAAATAATAGAACCAAAACATTTTGAAATCTGACAGTTTAAAATTTGAAGGATAGCACTGGAGAGAAGCCATTCAGTTGTAAAAAATAGTATTTGTACAAAAATTTACAGTAAGTTTTACTCATTTTAGCCGGATTGTGTCATATATTATAATAGTAGAAAATTACTATAACCATATAATAGAAAATAATATTATGGCATAGGCCTATTATTATAACAGTTCACGTAATGTGATGATGTAAACAGCAACTAAAAATTATTATCATTTTGATCCATTTTTCTGGAGAGATGTCATCTCTGTTTTCAGTTAGGAAAAAATAGCGTTTATACAAATATATACAGTAAGTTACACTCATTGCAACATGATAGTATCATATATTATTGTAGTAAATGATGTCATTATAATCATGCAATCGTAAATAATATCACAGTATATTATAACACTTCTTGTAAAACAATGATGAAAACAGTAACTAAAAAAACCAATATCAATTTGTGAAATTTTTCTGGGGGGGAAATGTCAATCTTGGGGGGGGGGAATTTCCCCCCCCCCCCCCCAGAGACGTCTAGATTAAACACTGTTCACGACCGGCACGTGGCTCTCCAGGAAGTGTTGTCCACTTCACTCCCCAGCCACCTTTAATCGTTTTCAGCCACCCCATTGACCAGGACATGGTAGTTTAGGAACAGCTATGAACATCTGTGTCCAAACGTGGCCTGCTTGGTAGGCAGCTCTCTTTGTGTGTTTCACCAGAGCAGCATGAGTTGGTGGAAGGCCATCCATACTCCATAGGTCTGTCTTTCTGTGCGAACAGTTGCTTTTTTTGCCTCATTCACCTTCTCCACACCACTAGCACGGTCGTACAGAGGAACCACAAAGCACTCAATTACATCGAGCTGATCATAAACAGAGCTGGAAGTTGATGCTATAGGGTGCAGAAGGCTGGAGTGATGTCGCTGAATGTCTTCCAAATATCCCATACTGTGTCACATCCGGTGAATGCGTGTAGGATGGACAAAGCTACGCACTTTTCTGGACCGAGGGCACTCGTCATCTCATGGGTTGGTAGGTATCTGAAGCTTTTGGCCTGAGGCAAAACCAACCCACAGTTCATCAATGTTCAGCTGCTGAACTGCTGCTACGGCCAACGCCAACACGTCAGAGTCAACGGTGCGCATCTTCACCTAGGCTTACGATGACCATGTTTGGGAGCATCGGAGACATGCAGAAAAATCCTTGTATCAGCTTCATCATGAGTGCATGGAGCAAGTCCAGCTGTGTCTTTTTACCGAGTACAGATCGAGCACATCCTTGTGGTAAGTGGCTATGATCTGTCTCCCTGTTTCTATTTCTAGTTTTGCTATTTGCAGACTCAAGAAAAAACGACTCTGACTTGTTTTCGTCGTTCCTCAGGAAATCCTGCGAGTTTTTGGGTAGAGCACTAGAAGCCTCGACGCGCCTTCGACTTCCCTTACCCCTCACGCTGCGTGTGTGTGTTCAAGCTGCCACGCACGTATTCATTCCATACAACATCTATACTCTATGCACGTGCTCCAGCTGTCTTGTGAAGTACGGCAAAAAGTATGGGAGGAATAATCTGAAAAGGTGCATACATTGCCAGGCTTCAGCATGATGACTATGATAGCTCCATCCAGTATAAGAGCGTCAACAATTGGAACACCCAGTGGTTGGATATCTGCCGTGGCCTCATTTGTTGAAGTAGGAATTAGTTCTTCTAGACAGTTACTGTCTGACCTATAGTTCCTAGCCGTAGTTTGCCCATATTCGAGAGTGATGGGTGACATGCCTGGTTCTCGTGAGCAAAAAATTCATCCAGGTGACCAGGTCTCCTTCGTGTGTCTGAGAGAAAATGTACAACCTGGAGAATATATAATGAACAGTCCTTCTTCACAGATGACAAATGTTCTTTTGCTCGTGATTTGTCCCATACAGCGGACGACTGAAGAGAGGGAAGTTATTTCTTTTTATTGGATCACTGACAGGTAACGTTTGGTTAATGAGTCGTTCCTTGATAAGTGTTTCGTACTACTCTAGTTGTTGTACTAGCACAACAGTCATTGTACTCCGAAGTTGCACATGGTGTTTATCACTGTTTGATCGGCCAGATCTCTGGAATCCTGGACAAGCTATCGTCAATAAATGGGTTTCCCATCTCCTCGATAACACTGCTGAGAGCCTTAACCTGATTGAAAAACTTGACCTCTCTTATATATTTCATATATTCCAAGACCTGTTTTATTGCCAAATGAACATGAACTCAATCAGAAGTTTCAGATAAAGTATGATGCAGTAAATAGCTTGGATTATACTATATTTATACTTGATGCACCATGAGCCCATAACAGCTGATTTTCAAATAAGCAGGAACTTTTTACCTTACCTTACCATTCACGTCCTTGGCTGCAAATCTTGTGAATAGAAACGTTTGTATTTGATTCATTTAAAATTCGCCCTTGACTATGTATGTTTAGACACCAAGATGACGATTCTAAGTGTTCTGGAAGGTGAGATATTGAAATATCCTTTTTTAGGTCGGTCATTTTGGAAAATGGCCGCCATTGCAGCCTTGTTGAACATTTACAATGGCCCTGTTGGGATCCTCGTCCCAAACTATCTATGTTTAGACACCAAGATGACGATTCCAAGTGTACTGAAGGCTGAGATATTGAAGTACTTTTTTTAGGTCAGCCATTTTGGAAAATGGCCGCCATTGAAGCCATGGGGAACATTTTCAATGGCTCTGTTGGAATGCCTGCCCTTAACTATGTATGTTTAGACACCAAGATGACGATTCTAAGTGTACTGGAAGCTGAGATATTGAAAATCCTTATTTTGGTCGGCCATTTTGGAAAATGGCCGCCATTGAAGCTCTGGGGAACATTTTCAATGGCTCTGTTGGAATGCCTGCCCTTAACTATGTATGTTTAGACACCAAGATGACGATTCTAAGTGTACTGGAAGCTGAGATATTGAAAATCCGTATTTTGGTCGGCCATTTTGGAAAATGGCCGCCATTGAAGCTCTGGGGAACATTTGTATCGACCTTTTTGGAATCCTCGACCCTAACTATGTATGTTTTGACACCAAGATGACGATTCTAAGAGCACTGAAAGCTGAGATAATTTAAAATGACGTTTTTCACGAATTAAACGAATTAAACGAATATCTATAACAGGTCGGCCATTTTGAAAAATGGCAGCCAATGGGGCCAGGGGCCAAATCTGCGATGGCCCTATAGCCAAATCTTTTTCTTATGACATTTTCATAGTATGTACCAAATTTCATGCTTGTATCACAAAGTGAACAATTCCTTCACATTTTAGTTCCTGGCCGCTCCACTATAAGAGAATTCCCATGCAATACGAGTCTAACCAACAGAATTGAGGAAGACCTTCCAAGCAAAGGGGTATAAATTACCATTTATAAACCTCAAATGGGCGGCATCGCCGCCCTTGTGGAGCTGGATTTGGGGACGAAAACTCGAATTTCCCTGGCAACGCCGGGTCCCCCAGCTAGGTTTTACAAAGGTACATTTCTGTGACGCGTAGCTTAAATACAGTTTATAGAATGACGGAAACCAGGGACGAAGCCGGTGTCCTCGTGACAGAGTCTCCCCCTAAAGTCTCCCCCGGAGACTATTTTGAAATAAATTCTCCCCGGCGAATCTGTTTCAGAATAAATCCCTCCCCAGAGTATATTCTGATATAAAGTCTACGGGGGAAGATAATAATTATTACCTTTGTTTACGAAATAAAGTCTCCTCGTTCAACGTGAAATGAACTACCATCGCATAAGATTTACATGTGAGTGGGTTAAACCCAGTGCTTAAAATGTAAAAAGAAGTGCCAGGACGCTGTATTGTATACGGAGACTTAATTGGTCGTCGGTGGCAGCGCCAAAAATTCAGGTTTGGTGGGGGGGGGGCTGAAGCCCTAAGCCGTTCCTCGCTCCCAGAGGTGCATAAGAAATTTTTCTGAAAGGGTGCTCAAATTCCAAGCGCCGAAGGCGCGAAGCTGCGAATGCCGAAGACACGAAGCCCATGCCGACTAGGGGGTCTGGGGAGCGTCGTAAGCTCCCCCAGCGGGATCTGGGGCTCCGCCCCAGGGACCAACGCATTTTTATCTTTGTCGACCTCAACTGGAGCCCTTTTTCGGCCCTTGTTTGCCAGCTATTTTATGAACGATAAAGTCATGAAAACTTTAGGAATAAATCGTTTTTCAGAGTCGCAAGCTACCAGGATAATAATAAAAGTTGCCACAATTTTATTTAGGCGTAGGATTAATGATACACATAAAGCAGTTTCCTTCGGCCTTTAATATCTCTAAATTTTTTTTAACCTTTTTGCCATGGTTTTGCTACCAGGGAAGTTGTCGTGAAAAAGATAACAAATATGAAGCATTGGCATGGACCCTGTTTATCAAAGTCTGACACATTTCAGCAGGTGTAATAAGTTTGTCCGACTTTGACACACGCATGTTAAATATGCGTGTTTCAAAGTCGGACACAGTTATGGCAAAGTCGGACACATTTCATCAGGGTGTAGGCTAATAATTTTGTCCGACTTTGGCACACGCATAGCCTATAGCCAATGGTAAAGTCGGACAGCAAACAACTGCAGTTTCAACCATGACACTAATTCAATATCGCCCAAACAAGTTACGCAAAACATAATATCATGCTGTAATCTCTATGATAAAAAAATGAAACTCTTCCTCTCAGCAATTAACATTTTCATAAACCCTTAGCAGTGAAAAAGGGGTTTCACTATGTCAGATTTTTAAAACTTAAAAAATCGACATGCATCGAAAAGAGGCGACATCTTAAAATTTAGGCAACGATGTCTTCAAGGTTGTGAAGTGTTAAGCATTAGATGGACCTAGGGCTGCCAACCGTCCCGGATTCGCCGGGACAGTCCCGGAATCGGTTCTTTGCGTCCCGTGTCCCGGATTGATCTCAAATTGTCCCGGAATTTGAAGACCATTCATTTAAACAAAATTATATTCTTATTTTCGCGTATTAAACTCAACAGGTGGCTTGGTGAATTTTACTTTCTTCGCACTATCAGAACTGACGCTGTTGACTCGACATTGGGTCGCATGTTGGGCAGCGATGGTTTATTTTATGAGTACAACCCACTGCCGTACTTGGCATAATGTGTCTAACGAACTGTCATTTCTCTCTTCCAACGCTTTTGTGTGAGAACGCTGCATTACGAACAACCCGTTATCTGACATTGCCCAGCACCGACCTCGGAACTCCTGACGAAAATAAAGTTTGACGTGGCATGTGTTAAGTTTTATGCCGTTGCACGAGGTGATCCGGAATTGCTTTAAATGGCATCAACTCAGCAGCGTTACAAGTTTAAAGGAAGTTATGCCCTGACGTAGCAGACTCAATGACTGGCATCTGCAATCTGCATGCACTTAGGTTAATAGGTCCATTTGTATACTATGAATATCACTCGTGCTGGGCCATAATCCTAAGTCTCGATCATTACCCTGCACGCAGCTCAGTGGAATTTAATAGACAATTTCTTCTTGAAACTCAGAAAAGTTTTTAAATAATGGCCACAATCTTTGGATGACTTGATTGCAATTATCAACGTCTGATTTCAGCCAGGAAGATCCTGTACTAGTCTGAGGCAACATTCGTTACATATTGCACATAATTATAGGCCTACACACTACACAGTGATGTGGACAGCGTGAATTGACAATGACATAATTATTGAATGACTGCGAGTGTCCCAGAATGGCAGAACCAAAAGTTGGCAGCCCTAGATGGACCTCTGCAAATGCAATCTATGATACAGCCATCTGGTGATCGAAGTCTCTTCTGCGTGGCAGGCCGGCACAAATTTTGTCCGACTTTGCCTGATGTCCGACTTTATGTTAGTTCACCCTATAATTACAATAATTTCTTTATTTAAAAAGTTCAGCAACTCAGTTCTGCTGGTAATGGACTATACGATAATGAATAATTGCTGACGAAAGTAAACTTAGGTCCAAAAAATTATAGCCTTTTTGCAATTAATCAGCTTAGAGCCTGTCTCTATTGCCCAAGAGGTCCTGCGTTGCTGACCAAGATACAATTAGCAGAAATTGTTACAAATGTTGCACAAACCAGGCAGGAACTACCAAACTGCTAAAATTTGGTAGCCGTGCATTGTTCTTAGCGACTCTGATCAGTGTGCACCGCGAGAGGCGTGACATAAATTTATGGATAGAGTATACAATGCAATAAAATGAAACTGCAATGTAGGCCTTCGTAATAATGATGTTGTTTTACTAAATGTTCAAGGAACACAACATTTTGAAATTTGAGTCTGAAATTTGAAATATAACACTGGAGAGAAAAAATTTAGTTGTACAAAAATAGTAGTTGTACAAGTAGACCTAATTAATACTAAATCATAATATTATTATTTCATTATGGTTATTATGATAGTGCCATTTATTAAAATAGTAAATAATATTATTATAATCACATAATTGTAAATTTGATTATGGTACATGTATATTATAACAGCTCATGTGATGCAAAAATGCAGATAGTATAGCTAAAAACTATTACCATTCTGTCAAAGTTTTCTGTGGGGGGAAAAGTAATTTCTGTGAAACTTCCCTAGTGATGCCTATAGACTGAACACTGTCCTCCATCGCCGGCTTTTGCCCCTACCGACGTGAGTTTTGGCTCTTTTCTGATTCCCTTCTATTTTTCACTGGGCTCAAGCATGGGCGCCCGCAGAAATTTTTGCAGGGGGGGCAAAATTTCTAAGGTGGTCACGGTTACATTTCTTAGTTGCAAGAGCTTAAAAATTGCAAAGCTGGAAAGTGAGAATATGGGTATTTTTCAAAGAGGTTTCTTAATGCATATTTCTCAGTTTCATTTTGTGTAGACCTGTCATTCTCAATACGAGTAGTTTTCTTAGTGCGAAGAAATTCATTAAAAATCAAAAGTAGAATGTTTAAAAGTAGGTTTTTGAAGGGGCGTTATATATTGAATGAATGAATAAATGAACGAAAAACAGGTATCAGTTTTAAAGGGGCAAGTGCTCCATCAAGTAACTTCTATATTTTAATCGTAATTTCTAAACTTCTAAAGTGCCACTCCAAAGTCAATTGTAGGGCACCAGCTTATTCAGAAGCGCTGCATCGAGTCATCAGGCTGTTCAAAGGGTAGTCAAAAATGAGGTCCAAGTCCGGTAGCCAGGGTCAGATATTAATGCAGGTGTCGTTTAGGAAGGTGTAGGATCCCGAGGATCAGAAGAATGGGGTATCAATTCTTTTGGTTTTGGGAGAAAATCTCGAGGCGTGATAACCAGAGTCAATAATATTATCCAAGTTTTTTGCAACTTGACCTACCTAAATTCTGTACTGGCAGCATGCAAAATGGACAAAATGCATCCTGACTTAAAGCAGACTTGATTCCATATATAACGCTGGTGAATATGTAGATCTCTTTTACTTAATTTAAATGGGCTGTTGATAAATTTCAAATTTGTACATTAATGTAATTTATTGACAATTAATTTTTGGGTAGCCTAGTTGTAAAAAATTGCATTGGCCTACAGCGAGATTCCAGACAAGTAGGCCATAATCGATAGGAATGCTATTTGTATGGGCACTCGCGGGAGGGTTAAAAGTCATTGTTACCGTTTTCAGCAAGAGCTTGAAAAAATGCAAGACAGAAAATTAAGAGCTTCTTTATTTCTAATGAGATTTCATTACTACTTTCACTTAAGTGTATCATTCGCAACATTAATATTTTAATGGGAAGAAATTTCTTAATCCCCAAACGTAGTAGTTAGAAAAATAGGTTTCGATTTTCCAGGGGGGGCAAGTGCCCCCCCTTGCCCCTATGTGCGGGCGCCATGGGCTCAAGCTGCGCCCACCATGTATAGGGATAGAAGCCCCTGAGGCTAGTGCGGGCCCGGTTGCTCCGATAACTTTGCGTGCCCTCCTTTGTCAGCCACCGATCCACCTGGCACATGAGTTTTACCATGCTTATACTAACGAAGAAAACCTAATGATGCTTCTCCTGTGGTGTGTTTTGTTTTCCAATGAAACGTTTCAGACACTATAGCCTAAATATGCAGTGACAGAAAGAACGTATACGCCTACGACTTCTTCATTTGTTAAATAGTTATTTTTTATGATTATCTTCAATTCTGCTTATTTTCTTCATTGTACTCCATGTCCACTATTTGAAGGTCTCCAGTCCTGTCATATAATTTTATCATCTTTCTCATATCAATGTGCACACTCCATATAAATGTTTTTCATGTGTTTGATTGGATCCCTGTAATTTTTTCTTCTCAATTTATCATAATTCGTATATTTAAGTTTATAAATACCGTCTCCTATTTTTAAGTCTTATTAAAAAATAACATAAAAGTTTCATGGCATTTCCTTTCACAGGTTCCAGTATATTATGTTCTGTCATACTGCTCTTTAGAGCACCATGGTCTTCTTGTAAAAATGTTACAAGGTATCTCAATGATCGGAGAAAAAAGAGCCATGATATAGTGTGCACACAGTAAGAGGGAGACAAAGGAAGTGGGTGGGCCTAAAGTTCACTGACACCTGTCACCCACCGTGCTGTTGGCAGGCAACCTATGCTGAACCCCTTTGGGCTTGTATTTTCGTCCCCAGTCATGACATTTAAACTGCACTATGATGTTATATAGTGTGTGTATGTGCGTGTGTGTGTATGTGTGTGTGTGTGTGTGTGAACGATATTAAAGAATAGGTCTAAAACAGTTTTAGGTTGAGAATCGAAACCTACCGGTGTAAAGGTTTCAAATTACCCCTCCTAAATATTACCCCCCTGCAAACTGTAATTTGCATAAATCATCGCATTTATTGCACTAAAAATATCCGAAAAATCAACCCGCTTCTTGTTTTGGTCTGAAGATTTTCATCCGTCATCCCACTTCGTGGTTTGTTATCAATATCTTCATCTGTAACTAAAATAGATCTACTAATCGTCGCTGAAGTTACAATGGAGAAATGGCTTCGAGGTTATTATTTTTCTTTCGATAAAAATTTGATAACTAACTACGAAGTGGGTTGAGGGATGAAAATCTTCAGACCAAAATAAGAAGCGTAGGCCTAATGATTTTTCTGATTTTTTAGTGCAATAAATGCGATGATAGATGCAACTCTAGTGTCCCGGGGTTAATCTGAAACCGGTTTCAAGTTACCGGTAAGTAATGTTTAGGAGGGGGTAATTTGAAACCTTTACACCGGCATAAGGTTTTAATTTCGCTAATTCGCTTACCTATGCAAAGAGTAAGAGCGTGCACATGTTATCTAGGATAGGTTTGATAATTACATGTCCGTCTATAATACTATATGTCACATTCGTGTTTTGTAAGTAAACGGTGCGACGCAGAAACCTCATAGGCCTGCTTGTCACAGACATGCTCGTGATTTCCGGTCATTTGCTGTAGGGCTAGATGGTAACAGTAGTGACCTGGCATCTCCCTCAACCAGGGTGAGAATTGCCGAGGGGTTTGAGGCAGTTCGACACTCTCTATGGTCTTTCTTAATGTCACATATTTAAGTCTTCCTCACACCCAATCACAACACAACTTTTTCTACAATTCCCATAATGCTCTGAACCTCCTCTCAGCTCTCACTCAAACTCTGGGAGACAAGAATTGAGCACGTGTGCATCAGGGTCCTAGAAAATCACATATTTGACGCAATGTGTGCACCTGCATGGAATATTGCTAAATTTATTTTTAGGCACTATGACAAATTGACGACCATGTCGTTTTTGGTGTGCAAATAGCAAATCATGGACCAGAATTGCTAGATGATTGACATTTTTGCTGAACAAAATGCTAGAAAGAAAACTCTACGATGCCATGACATTGTTTTAAGAGACCCTTCTAATAAAATGAATGTGGATAAGTTTGTAACCAAAATAGATTTTAAATTCGACTGAGAAATCTCTGCAGTTAAAAACTTCATCTGTCTCCTTCGTGCAACATTCATGCTTATTCTGTGAGTTGTATTACATATGCCATGGATTAGTTTTTGGTGATCTTGATCGCAAGAGGGCCATTCCACGGTATTGGAGTCCATGAAGGGTCAATAAAAAATATTGGAATTATAAATTGTTATTAATTTCTGTTATAGCTAGATGGTTCTAGTATAAGATTCCAAAAGAATTTGTCTTTCTGCACTTATCGTTTTGTGTCGACTTTGCTTCAAAGTGGCAAATTTGATTTTTTGCGTTACGGACTCTACATGGAATTTTTAAATGCTAAATTTCTAATGTAAATCCAATGTCGAATATTTTTAGCTGGACATCATGACCATGGTGAGAGTAAGTGATAAATACTTCGTGATCAAAAATTCACCTCATCTTGTGTTCAGATTTGCTGGGGCAAAACATGAGTTGTAGAGTCCGTAACATTCTGGGGCTTCTGATTTGTTTTGCAGGCATTTCGAATTGAGCAGGAAACTTTTTATCTCTATTCCTCTGATTCCCCATTGTAGGCTACTCAGTAAGCATAGACTACTTTTCCCAATGTTGCTATAAATTTTTTATGCGAAGTTGAATATCGTTACGGACTCTACAAAAAGCGTTACGGACTCTACCAAGCACAAATTCAGCTCATGAGATAATGGCTAAAATTGCCAGAAATTATGCATGGAAGCTAAACATTCAACATGTATCTTGTTTAAATGATTCCTTTTATTCATCACTTTCTAAGCTACCATGTGGAAAGCATGGAATTAGTCAACAACTTTAAGACATTTAGAAATTTTATTTAGCTGACATCTAACACACATAAATCAACATATAGCATGATGTGTTTATGTGTTTTATTATATATTCATTGCATTTATATTGATTTATAAACGCTGTTAAAACAAGGTTACGTATAATCAATAATTTAAATGAATAGTAGGCCCATGGTAGTTAATTTTCCTCGATTATTCATAGAAATGGTGGAAACAGTTAAAGAACAAGTGGAGAGCACAGGCAGAAAGTCTACAACAATGTACTTCATGCCATGGAATCTGCACCTACTTACAGAATCATATTCAAGTACCAGTACTTACAGAATCAGAATCATGATTTTTTTTAGACCATGAGCTGTATATGTTCAAGAAAGCAAGAGTTTATAAGTGTTTAACTCAGAGCAAGTCTAGGGCGAGAGCACCACGAGAAGCGGGTGGTGCTCCTCAACCTTCTAAGTAAACCAGATTTTTGCACTGGATAAGGTGTAAAAATTGGTTTGTCTAAATTTTGGTCCATGTGCCCAGAAGAAGACTAGTGCTAACTGAAACAAGACTAAGCAAAAAAGGTGAATACTGCATGTTGTGAATGACAAATTGGGCAATCTGCTCTACTTTCCAGACAGAATTGACCAGTTATTGAAATATATATTCGTTTATTGACATTCAATCTGACAAACCGCAGAACGATTAGGTCTACCGGTACAAGTTATACGAAATACGGCAAGCTTCACACGACACGCAGGTCGGCTCGGTAACTTAACACTAATGGCCTAAGTGCTGGAACGGTCCTGGTTCGGCCAAGCCAGGAGTGGGAGGGGCGATCTTATTTTCAACAGACCCGAGGCAAACAACACAGCAGAAATCGCCAGTGGCAGCTAACAGAAAATTCAAAAAAATGTTTGCCCTGAGCGAGGCTTGAACCCGGGTCGCGATAATGACTCTCAGTTTATCGACCAGCGCTCTCTCCACTGAGCAATAAATGATGTGGATAACATGGAATTATTATGGAATGATCAGATTGTTGAAAAGCTATGCACCTGCAGCAAAAGATGAAAGAGGTCTTTTCAAGTTCATTGACCCTGTGACTAGTGTTACAGAATGACCTTAGCTTCTGAAACATTAAGAGCTTCAACATTACAGATCTTTGAACTGTACAAGCATTCCATTGATTGTTGGTGACAATAAAACACCATATTTGTTCAATTTGAGCTCTGAAACTTCCCGTAGTACCTTGCAAGCAATTGAAATGATGAAAATAATTGCTATAAAAAGTATAAATTAACTGTTTTCATGGATATTAATCAGTTTTTGTTTATGATCCATAACTGTAGAGTCCGTAACGTAGAGTCCGTAACGCATAGTGTGTTCATTAAGTGAGTGCTCAACATCAGTACTTATCAAAAAAAAGAAATGCAATTATGACTATATCAACAGAAATGGCTGACAAATCTAAGGTTGTGTCTCAAAAGAATTTGTGTATTATAATTTCACAGGAAATCAAGATAGTTCAGTCATCAAAAAAGTTGAGGGAACTTTTCTGTAGAATCCGAAACGCAAACATTTTAATTCACCAAAAATGATACATCACAGCCAGCAAAGTCTAACTAATACCAAACTAGTCTATGATTGAGGCGGCATCTGGGAAAAATATTTAAATAATTTAAACATTTGTCATCTCTCTGTATGAGGGGCTCAAAATCTCCGAAATGTAGAGTCCGTAACATTTTGAATACCGTGGAATGGCCCAAGAACGCAATTAAGGATGCCGGTGTCGCATGACAGAGTCTCCCACTAAAAGTCTCCCCCCGGAGACTTTATTTCGAAACAGATTCTCCCTCGGCAAATCTGTTCTAGAATATATTCGCCCCCCGGAGACTATATTCTGAAATATAGTCTCCGGGGGGAGAGAGTATTTTCTCCGCATACGAAGCAAAGTCTCCCCCGTTGAGCGTGAAATCGGCTACAGTCGCATGACATTTATAGATGAGCATATTAAACCATTAGTTTACGTTGCTACATTATTTAATACGAACATTATATATAATACTTCTTTCATCAGAAAATGTCTTCCAATACAGATTTTCGGCCAGGGGGAGACCCTGTTTCGGGGGGAGACTTTGTACCGTATCGGAAGAGACTTTATTTTGTGACACCGGCCTTACAAGGCCAAACAGGACCCATGCGGGGCCTATGCACACGGGCCCATGAAAGGTTAGCTGCGCCACTGATGAAGAAGATGATAAACTATGGTCTAAAGATCTGATGTCAAGAGTCAATCTTCTAACTTTATTTTTCTTATTTCAAGATGCCAGTCAAAATTATGAATTTTGTATGCGTGCGTAGCCTACTTTCTGACCTCACTGTTGAAGGCATCTGCATGTAGGACTACTTTCCAAAGATAAAATAACAATAATATAATTATTATTATTACATGTAGGGCCTACAATAATAACAAGTTCCTTCGATTTCAATCAATTCATAAACTGCTAGTTCGAGCTTGTAAATCTGATGTGTGGACGAACGTTAATGAACTTTCGTCGATGATGACTTCTTATTTATTAATGTAACAGCATTGATCGCTAAGAAATTTCATCAGTCTGAAAATGAGGGCCCTTCAAAACTGCGGGCCCGGGTGCTGAAACACCTTGACCATCTACCATAATGCGGGCCTGATTGCAGTCCAACAATGAATGATAAAGCAGAAAATAAAATAGAGATTCACTAATGTAAAATAAAAATGTGGCGATCGTAAAATGACCTTTACCCTGTTCAATTTTCATTTATCTGTCAATTGATCGGGCGAA
The DNA here is from genome assembly GCA_949752735.1 of Lumbricus terrestris. Lineage (NCBI taxonomy): Eukaryota > Metazoa > Annelida > Clitellata > Crassiclitellata > Lumbricidae > Lumbricus > Lumbricus terrestris. The sequence continues at coordinate 56,705,925 of OX457037.1, read as the reverse complement.
ATCCGCCATCGCTGCTAGTTGAATATGCGCTGCTTCACTAAGGTTCACGTGTCCGAATTCCTCTAATCTCAGATCTAAATCTCGAGAAGAGACACCGGCATAATTACGTTCGGACCCCAGTGTAGCTAACCGAGCCAGCAGGTTTCAAGATGAGAGAAGGAAGGAGATAGACTGCCACAGAAAGTGTATAGAGCGAACGCAAGGTGAAAGCTCAATACAAAGAGAAGGATCAATTGTGGCAAATGATCGAGACTGAACCATAGCCGTTCTACGAGGAAGAAGCAAGTCTCTAGTCTGTTGGATGAACGAAGCGGACGGTTGGAGGAAGCTGAGTGAGGTCTTAGTATAACGTCGGTCAGATATTTGTGGCAAAACCCCGCTGAGCCTTGAAGATTATAGTGAGGAATTTAAATTGTACCGTAGCCTATGTGAGCACGGATAGGAAGCCAATGGGTGGAGACAGAACGGCGAAAGACCCTGAGACACCCTAAATGAAAATAATTATAAGAGAAACGTGTTCTTTTGGAAATGTGCTCAGTTAAGGTATTATCCTACCCGTAATGTAAGTATAAATGTAATATAATGTAAATATCAAGCGCAACATCCTGATCTCGCACAGTCTTGACAAGAAGGAAACGATTGTAAATTTTTCAGAGAGTAGAGAAAGATCTGCACGTTCAATGTTGATGATCGCAAGATTATCATGTCTATTTTGCCTCATGACCAGTAGAAATTTCGATGTCATTCAGGCAGTGAATTCCGTGTCCTGTTGCACCAGTCTGTGAATTTCCCCAATTACCACGAATAGTCGCAATTTTCGGTCAAATTTTCGCTCTTGAATTTGCTGCAACTCTAGCCATTATTTACCGTGAATTCAGAACTTTTTCGGGAATTTCTGCCATCCATAGTAGGCAAGCTGTTGTTGTATCCAGTTAGATATTAGCATCTATATCCACTCAAGGAAAAATCTGTCCACGGTTCACCTCTAAGTCTCAAAGTTATGTAGAAATTTTCGCCTCTGCAAATCTTCCTGAGCAGGTAGCCTATATATATATATATATAGATGCTAATATCTAACTCGATTCTGGCAAGATTTTCGGGCAAATTTCGGCTCTTGAATTTGTTTCGATTCTCGCTAATATTTACAAAATGCCACCGTGAATTCAGAATTGTTCGGGAATTTCTGCTATCAATGGTTGTTGTGAGATAATATCTAACTCGATTCGGGCAAGATTTTCGGGCAAATTTCGGCTCTTGAATATGCTGCGACTCTCGCCATTATTTTCAAAATGCTACCGTGAATTCAGAACTTTTTTCGTGAATTTCTGCTAACCATGGTTGTTGTGAGCTAATATCTAACTGGATTCGGGCCAGATGGAACTGGGAGATAATGTGGTGTACTAATGAACGTTGAACTTCAAGAAATTTGGTTAATATTTTCCCGGGTCTACTTGCCCGAAAAAACAGACTTGCCCGAAATTTGGGGGGCATTTGCCCCCCCGGACCCCCGCCTCCTACGCCTATGATATAGCGTCTTATCGTCCTGGAACTAACTGCGACCTATGAAGCGCTGTCAGCGCCTTTTTCTCTTGTAGTCTTTCCTAATCTTTCTCTTGCCTCAAATCCTGCAGTGTCTCTCGGGATCGATCGTACTGAGACTGGGAGCGCTCCTGAAAGACTTGTGATCAGAGAGGTGCTTTTATAAACAGTCATATTCGATATAGGCCTAACACACACGCACACACACTTTGTAGCAGCGATGATGCATGATGGCGTTTGTGATTTAAAAAAAACAACGCAGTTCTGGGAGATGTCTCGATCCCGGACTTTCAACGTTCATACTCTAATCAGCTGCTGTGACCGACAAAATAATAACTTACTGTATAAGAATAGGCTACTTCGATTACCAGGCATCCTGGCATCGCCATGATGCCAAGATTTGAGCAAACACTGAAAAAGCGGGTCCCAAGTTTAAAAAAATAATTGTGTGCCTGAAAAATAAATACAAACTATAATGATATCCTAAGTCTCCTAAGACTAACGTAGGCTATCAAACGGTATTATTCATTTATACTCCGGCTAGCCTACATAGCCTATTAGTATCTGGCTGACGTTATAGGCCTACTTCGGCCTCACTCAGCTTCCTCTCACCGTCGACTTCATTCCTCACTCAGCAGTGTTTAATCTAGACGTCTCTGGGGGGGGAAAGTTCCCCCCCAGGATTGACATTTCCCCCCCAGAAAATTTGACGAAATTATATTTTTTAGTTACTGTTTTCATCATTGTTTTACATGAAGCGTTATAATATACCGTGATATTATCTACATGTATTATTATATGATTATAATGACAATATTTACTACTATAATATATGATGCTATCATGTTAAGATGACACCTTAAAATGCAGCCATTGCAATGTGGAAATGCAAAAAAATTCTAATGTGTCACTGAAAAAGTACAACTATTTGTAAAGACGACACCTTAAAATGCAGCTATTTCAGTATTGAAATTCAAACAATTTCTAATGGGTCACTGAAAAGTACAGCTATTTTGTTAAGATGACACCTTGAAATGCAGCCATTGCAATGTGGAAATTCAGAAAGTTTCTAATGGGCCACTGAAAAAGTACAGCTATTTTGTTAAGATGACACCTTAAAATGCAGCCATTGCAATGTGGAAATTCAAATACTTTCTAATGGGTCACTGAGTAGGCTACAGCTATTTTGTTAAGACAACACCTTAAAATGCTGCCACTGCAATGTGGAAATTCAAAATGTTTCTGATGGGTCACTAAAAAGTACAGCTATTTTTTTAAGATGACCCCTTAAAATGCTGCCATCGCAATGTGGAAATTCAAAAAGTTTCTGATGGGTCACTGAAAAAGAACAGCTAGGCTACTTTGTTAAGACGATCCTTCGTGTGTCTAACGACAAGTGGTCCCCGGACAATTCGTCTACGACAACTGGTCTACAGACAACTGATCCAGCGCTTGAGAAATGGAAGCTGGATGAAAGTTTTTACAGGTGAAATGCAGGTTGGATTGATGAAAAAACGCAAGAGAAATGGGATCTGGATGATGGCTCTTTTACAGGTGAAATAAAAGCTGGATTGACGAAAATAACGGGTGAGAAATAGAAGTTGGATGAAGGTATTTTTAGATCTGAGGTAGAAGCTGGATGCATGTTGAAATACACGAATAAAATAATCAATCCAGCTTCCATTTAGGCTAAACAAACATTTTCATAAATCCAGCTTCTATTTCATCAATACTATTCGTCTGTAGACCAGTTGTCGTTAGACCAATTGTCCGGAGACGAGTTGTCGGTAGACGAGTTTTCGGTAGACCAATTGTCGTGGAACCCACTGAATGCCACCGATTGTTGTTTAGACATCAGGTGCCGCAGCTAATACTCAGTATTCACAGTCTAACGTACAGTCACTGCAATGGTTTTAGCACAGACCAGGGCTCTTTTAACGGGCAGTTGTACACAAAATGTGCAGTTCTATATGGATTTGTGCAGTTGTAGAAGCACTTCTGTACAGTTAAAACTAGCGAAAAGGTCTTTGTCCTCCGATTGTAAGTAATTTACCATGGAGGAAGGGAGAAAAAGAAGGAGTTGTGCAGTTCTAAAAATTCCTTAAAACAGCCCTGGCACAGACTAGGCCTGCACGTCTTCTGAACCGGTTTGATGTCACGTTACTGTAAAACAAAATGATTAAGTCTATTGACCCATTTGATAATTAAGGCTCTGGGCGGTTTTATACTAGCCTATATTAATTTCATTAGCCCATTAGTGCCCAGCGTCCGTTATAACGGACGCTTAGAAAACACGTTGGCAAAATAAGAGGCAACTGTATAGTACGGTCATAATAATTTTATTAAATTGTTGGGTCAATTGACTATAGATTCCACTATTATGATTGCCGGAATATGTGAATTGGAAATATTTTATTGCTTGTGCAAATGTGTCTACTTCAGCATATCGAAAATCCTCGCTACCACTAGTTATTATATTCCTGTTTTGTATTGAGCGAGGAGGAATTTAGAGAAAGTGTATACGTTGTTTATAGTAGCCATATGGGTCAATATGCTGACAAAATATTATCCCAATTACCGGAAGTTTTCCTAAGGAAATTTCGATTGCAATGTAAGCGTCCGTTATAGCAGACGTCGGACACTTAGTCTAGCCCAGAGATGACGATTCCTACAGCAAGTCTGTAAGCGTCATTGTTCCATCAATTACCTCCGTCATTGCATTATTTGTAATATGACGTAAGCATCATCCTGCAATTTATTCAGACTGGCGACACACTATTTTGACATGAATATTGTAGACTTTGCACTTCTGACATGAGTTTGGGTACGACGGTGCATATGTACTTGAGGGACCTGTAAGCTTACATGAGGAACTTGTACACAGGTCAATTTACATGTACCTATAACCTGGGCTGTACTGGTAAATTTAGAGGTGAGTACACGCTGGTCTCCGGAAAATCTGATGACTTTTTTTTAAAGTCATCCGGCCAAAATCTCGGGAAAAGTAGGTCCATTACGCCGTCTGAAAAATCTGATGACTTTTTTTAGTCATCAGGCCAAAATCTTGGGAAAAGTCGTCCTTTCGCCGTCTTTTTCGTCGTCCGGTCCCCCAAAACCCTCGAAAACGCCTGATTTACTAGCGTATACCCGTGTACCCTGCTTTTTTCACCCGTATACCCTACTTTTCAGGAGGTGAGTATACGGTGCCGTTTTTCCCCGGAGGTAAGTATACGCCGTATACCCGCGTATACCCTTGATTACAGCCCTGCCTATAACAGCCAGATGAAAAGAACAAGTATCATGCCTCACTAAGCTGATTATATGCTGGCGTGACCGCTGTGTTGTAAGAAACTTCTACCCTCCCCTACCCCCCCCCCCCGCGAGGGAACCGGATTCAATCCTTGTCCTTCCTCTCTCAGGCCGACCACCCCCTCCCGACGTAGGCTTTGGCTCATTTCTGATTTCTCGTTTTGCACTTGGTTCAAGATGCGCCCACCCTGTATACTGTATAGGATATAAACCCCAGCAGGCCTATAATAGCGTTCAGTGCATGAACTTTGGGATGGTGGACGAGGGTCATGTGCATTGATAGTCACACAGCCAGAAGAAAACCATGTCTATTTTTCAAACATCCGTGTTCCTGCTCTACAGTCAAGGCATGGGCTGTTTTGGTAAGTAAGATCGACGCGATGTTTGTTACATGATATGAATCAGGCAACGGAAATTGTGATGTCCAATCAGTCTATCTGTTTGACATAGCTTGGTAGGGCCTATCTCTTGCAAAGTTTACTAAGGCACCAGAAGTTTGACTTCAGGCAACAGAAGGCTGTAAGACTGTAAGCGTACACAAGTATCATGGCATGTCATCCAGTACTCAAGTGCTTGGCGTACCATCCATCCAAGGCCAACGTGCTGCTGCAGTACTGTAAACCTGATGTACGATGCGATGGTAACAATCATTGGAATGTACTAGGAAAAACAAACTGTCATTGCAAGGCTTGAGAAATATGATGGAAACCTTTTTCCTGGGAACCACAAGTACTATCACAATGCATGAAACGTTCATAAATAAGCTGGTGCCCTGCACATGGCATTAGACTATAGATAAATGGAGATAATTAGCTCATATAGTAAATAGATGTTGCAAAATAAATAAAAACATTTACCAACCATTGTATGAAATAAGAAGGATGCTTGATTCTGCAATGGTAACCTAAGCACTGGGCTAGTGCCCGACGTCCGTTATAACGGACAGTAGGCCTATGGAAAGTAGGCCTACTCATATTGTAACATGAACCAATAAATAAGTTCACAGCCATGTTACTGCGCCAAGTTGTTGAGATTACTGAAACTACAGCTTCATTTGTTGGGTTTTGCCACTTTGGACACTAATGGGTTAAAAGGCCACCTTTCATACATGCATGTGGCTATTGTGGCTTCCTACTTCAATAAATTTTGCCCAAAAGTTCCTTTGGATTTATTAAATTACGTAGGCCTATTCCAGGGGTTGCCAACCCGTGGCCCGCGGGCCAAAAGTGGCCCGTCAGGCCTTCAAAAATGGCCCTCATCTCTCAAAGAATTATCAAAATATATGAAAAAATTAACAATTTGGACACGATAGAACACATTATTATTTTCTATTACAAATTATTTTATTTTAACGTCGATAACTAACATCAAACATTATATTTTGATTCAATTATAGCAATTTTATATGCTTTTAGTTAATACAATTTTAAACTTGTGGCCCCCTAATGTCCTTCAACTAAGAAAAAGTGGCCCTTGTGTCCTCTGACTTAGAAAAAGTGGCCCTCAAGTCAAAAAAGGTTGGGAACCACTGGCCTATTCGTATTGGACAGTTCCAAGTTTTGAATAGGAAGTCTGTGTAATAACACAAACCATGATGTCTGGTCTTTTATTATGTGAGATAATAATAAATAGCGATTCAAAACGATACAATTATGCGATTTATAAAGTCTCGAGTACGTATTTCCTTCCCTATAAAAATGGCTCACGCCAATACACTCTGGCACCTTTCCACGTGTTTTTCTTAGGAAAACTATTATTTTATCCGGGAAGAAGAATAAAGATTGTTGTTTTGTTGTTTAGCATAGTTTCAGCAAGTGCTAGGGACCTAAGGTGGAGGTGAGGATTTGATTAATGACAATAGCTGTGAACAGTATTATTATAATTTGAATATTGCCTTCCAGTTTCACGCCATATAGGTAGCACAGTGTATCGACTGGCCAGTGTTTAATCTAGTCCCCCGGCTCTGGGGAGGGAATTGAAGTTTCTGGGGGGAGACAATTGAGCATCCGAAGAATACTCGTGATGTGCGTAGCACTGAGACTGGGAGGAGAGGGTATGGGGAGGGGCTGTGCCCCTCCCCATTAGAAACTTTTTGAATTTCCACATTGCAATGGCAGCATTTGAAGGTGTCGTCTTAACAAAATAGCTGTATTTTTTCAGTGGCCCATTAACAACTTTTTGAATTTCCACATTGCAATGGCAGCATTTTAAGGGGTCATCTTAACAAAATAGCTGTACTGTTTCAGTGACCCATTAGAAACGTTTTGAATTTCCACATTGCAATAGCTGCATTTTAAGGTGTCATCTTAACAAAATAGCTGTACTTTTTCAGTGGCCCATTAAAATTTTTCTGATTTTCCACATTGCAATGGCTGCATTTTGAGGTGTCTTCTTTACAAAATAGCTTACTTCTTCAGTGACACATTATAAACTTTCTGAATTTCCACATTGCAATGGCTGCATTTTAAGGTGTCTTCTTAACAAAATAGCTGTACTTCTTCAGTGACACATTAGAAAGTTTTTGAATTTCCACATTGCAATGGCTGCATTTTAAGGTGTCATCTTAACATGATACTATCATATATTATAGTCGAAAATAATGTCATTATAATCATATAATAATAAATAATATCCCCGTATATTATAACACTTCATGTAAAACAGTAACTAAAAAAATTTCATTTCCTCAAATTTTCTGGGGGGAAATGTCAATCCTGGGGGAACATTCCCCCCCCCCAGAGACGTCTAGATTAAACACTGTCTACTGGCCAATATGATAGGTGTTCCCACGGGCGGAGTTTGGTTTCGGAGTTGTTTTTTTTCGAGGGGGGCTAAAAGTTGATGATCTTTTTATAGTCGTCAAGTTTCAAGTTCAAATCTCATGAAAATTACTATGTAGCCTATTTCCCGCCCGAAAAAGTTGATGACCTTTTTTAGTCATTAGTTGGAAGTTCTTGGGGGGCTAAGCCCGAACAAATATACCATTACACGGTAAAAACATGACTCTGGGGCTTCTTGGGGGGGCTTAGCCCCTAACTCATGATAAACTCCGCCCATGGGTGCTCCGCTAAGACCGCAAATTTTCACCTATAGCAGTCATCGTGAAACATTGCACATCGGAGTAAGCTGCAACTGCGCGAAATTATTTGTAAGCACACCACTGAATAGCATTTTCGCTTTTTTTTAAATTCTTCTGCATTATATGTAAACTGTTCGTGTATGCCATTGTATGGGCCTACCCTGATCAATTTAAAAAACCAACAGAGGCTCTATGTGTTTATGCAACAGTTGCAATTTGTGTGCAATGGCCCGGTGATCATGCTAAAAATTGCATAATTTTTGGTGCATTCATGAATTTTAATGCTAAATATTGTCATTGTGTTCAGCAATGAACGGTGAATCAATTCGTATTTTGCAAGATATGATATCTCCAGCCAAACACAAAATCCAGGGGTGATTGCCACCACCCCTTGTTAGTCCATGTCTCAAAAAGCTTGGCAGCCTGAGAGGGTTAACACTGTTTTACTTGGCCCCGCTGGCGTTGGGAGCGCTTCTCAGAAGCCCCCATGAAAAGACGCAATACAAATTCTTGTACTGAATGAACGAATTATACAGTTTCGTTTGGTGTTTCATGAACTGTTCACACTTTGTGCAATATATATATATATATATTAGGGTGGCCCTTAGCATACGGCCAAAAAATAAAAATCGTAAAATTTTGTCTGGCACCCTTTCAATCCATGCCAAATATAGAAATAACATTATGTTGAAAAGGATTTTGGAATTGCAAAACATTTAGGGGTGCCCCTCGAGCGCCGAATTTTATTCTTTAATACAAATTTGATCAATTGAATCATACAATTTCAACCAAACTATATTCAACACACTGTCACTCAGAATTTTACAGAGGTGACTAAAATGCACTCTAGTGATGCAACAATGCCAGTGAAACAAGTGTTTACTGTTCAATTATAATCCAGTTATTGTTCACTGTTCAGCTGGTCACAGAAGTAAATGATCAGTAGGCTACAGGACTATAAAATGCAGGAATCACTGCATTCTACTAATTTGACACGAGATTTCTTTTCGTACAGTCAGAGAACTGTCGTCGATGTTCACTGACAACCTGCAGGAGAAATTGAAGCTGATCCTCATCTTTTGTTAGCTTTTTATTTAAGTCCTGGATGAGTGCCACACCTCGTTCAGCTCTATCATTGACGACAGGCAACGTTTTGAGTACTGCTTGTGCTTCTCGAAATGCTTCATGTTCTTTCCAAAGAGCAGGATCTTTGGAAAGCATCATCTCAGATAGTCCATGCAGACCAAGCACACTGGGTCGTTTAGGCGGGTGATCTGGGACTACTTCTTCCATGGCAGCAATCATTAGCTTCTTGGAGTCATTGGATACCCTTGAATCAAAAAGAGTAAGCCCAATAAACTCTTCAGACAAATACCAGAGATGAAGCCCTAGCTTCTTGCTTGTAGCAGAAGAAATTGTAGTATGTGGATATGTGAGAAGATTTGCCATGAGAGTGGCGTCATTCAGAGGAGCCTCAACAGCAATTGGCGCAGTTATCCAGGCTTTCAGGTATAGACAACAACTGAAAAGATGGCAATATCACGAATGCTGCGTTCTTCTGCAGCAGTCTTCTTGAACTGAGCACGAAAGAGTCACATCTTTATGGTATAGATGACTTTTGCCATCTATCGTGTCCGGTGCATAGCGCCAGGTATTCGATACCGAATTCCACGAGAAGGAACACCTCCAAGAAAGACAACTGAGAGCTCGAGAAATTCCCTGTAATCGTCACGTGGCTGTGCAGTTGCTAAATGTCTATGAGCAAACTCCAAGATATCAGAACGGAGTGGGGCCACCAATGATTCCACCAAAGGATCTGACGAGGCTACCTGAAATTTGTCGCTTTCAATGAATTTCCAGTGGTCTCGAAACCTCTTGAAAAAAGAACATCAGGTCCAGTAGAAGTTCCAATGGAAGGTTTTTCGAATGCAGCCCCAACAATTAGTTCCATAACATGGTGTCGACATGCCAGGAAAGGAGATCTTTATTCAATTCCTGTGCACGCTGTCTTCGACGCATATCCACCATGTCAGCTGCACCAACTGAACCTGGACGTCCCCACTGCTTCGCCCTCCCATCACCTTATCACTGAAATTCGCAAACCGCTCCATAGCCATTGCCGTTCCACCTCTCTGGAACAAACTTCCGCCAGCACTTCGGCAAACTTCCGACCCATCATACGAACTCACCAAAACTCCACCTCTCGCTATCTCCCCACAGGTCTTTCACTCAAAACTGAAAACATTGCTCTTTCAAAAATCCTATCCTGATTCTTCCTCTTCTCCTCACATCCCCCGCCACTTCAACTCTAAACATCACCCACCTTAGCCGTCCATCTATCTGCCTGCCTGACTCTCCGGACTTGACCCGCTGCCTATCGATTTTGTTTTGATTGAGCGCCTGTGAATAAGCTGGTTCCCGCGACTTGGCTTTTGTGGGCGCTGTGGATGTCTCGAGATTACGATTCTGCCTTTGAGAGAGTAGAAAGTGTCTGGCTTCAGGAATGGAGATCATTGTGAGAGCGTCTGCATGGGCAATATCAAACAGGTCATCATTCTAGTCTCTCAATAAATTTCTCCTCCTTAATCTGGTGAGCTGTAGCTGTTTGGTGTCTATGCTTTTGAAGTCCTTTCCATTCCACGAACACCGACTCCAACTTGTCAATACAATGCTTTCGACCTCTTACAGGTATACCAGCTCGGTTCCAAAATAAAATGGCTTTTTCTACTTTTTCTAGAGCCTGTTGACTGGAATAACGGACTGCCTGCTTGCCAACTTTGAGTAGATGCATGAAGTATCCAAAAGTTTGACGATACGATGGCAACTTTGCTCCAAGAATTTCAGGCTCACAAGAGCCAAGTAGATTGACACTTGTTTTCCCTCGCGTTTGCATAATTAATTATGAATAATTTTGTAATATTTCGTATTTACTATGTCTGACAATGTAGGCCTATGTTTCCAATAGTAGACTAAAATCAAATGTCTTTCCTTGTATTAAACAACTCTTCATAAAATATTGCCACCTTTTTTCAACCAGACAACAAGCGTTAATCAAACATATATTTAAAATTGCACATTGACCAAAATTTCAGAGCTCACGTAATTTTAATAAGTAGGTAAGTACTAAATATTACATGTTGATGCATTGCAAACATTAGTAGGCGGACAGAATGTATTAAAGCACTGGAAATTTCAGTTTGCGATTCCAATTATAATCTGGAAGTTTACTCGTACATTATTGAAACTTGAGAGCTCGGGGGGCACCCCTAAATATTGCCCTATTGGAAAGATTTTTTGCACAAATTATTTTCTTCATAATTGAAATAGATTGGAGGGGTGCCAGTAGATTATTTTTAACTTTCATTTTTAAGGGCCACCCTAATATATATATATATTTATATATATTTAGATATATAAATGGACTAGATGTGTTACCCGGCGTTGCCCGGGAAATCTAGGGTTTTCAACACTACTCCTCTGGGGTACCCAGCGTTGACCGCTAAATTTCGGGTTTTCTGTAACCCTTCACCCCCCCCGCTTCTCCAAAAGGCCAAACATGACCCGTCCCTGAGGGGCGGGTGTGTGTGCTGACTGTGGCCTAATGCCATTACAGAGCCATGCGCCGACTCGAGAGTGTCGGCGGCGGCGCGCCGGTCATTTTTGGTCGGCGGCGGCGGCGCGCCGACCGACAGAAATCGGCGGCGGCGGCGCCCTCGAAATGTCAGCGTCGGCGGCGCGGCGCGGCGTCGTGAGGTTAGTGCTACAGCGTCGCATGCTTATTTTAATAGATGTTACACAGCAGCTTATATCATAAAAATATGAGTGTTATATCATAAAGATATGAGTGTTCAGCAATTATTTTGGCAATTATCTGGTCTTAAATAAATGTTCACGAGAAGCAATTATTCTCAAAATGGACGTTCAATTACAAGATTCTACAAAGGCTTGATTGTAAAACCACATGACAGGGTTTTCAAATTCAAGCCTCCAGCTTACGTAACCTAATAATGGAAGCTAAAGAATCGTTTAAGCAGTGGCGGCGCTACCTGCCTATTTTACTATTGACCTGCCTTATGACCCGACAAAAATTCTTTGGGTTTTTATAAATTCTCAGACGGAATGAATAATGGCGGGAAAGTGAAAACTTTCTGGAAAAGTCATTGAATCATTGAAACAAAAACCGCTTCAAGTTGTTATTCAACAATAATATCATTAGAAATAAGTTTTTTTCACAAATTATTTATTTATCCTTTTCTGTAAAAAAAATTGAACAATTGAGTCTTCACGTTTTGGTCATTGTCTTTGGTCAAGTGTGTGCTGCAAAATGGGTCGGGTTTGGGTCAGATAGGTCACACATAGACAGGCCTATTAATGTTCGAAAGCTTGATTAACCATTTCACTTATAATATAATAGGTTAGGTCACGGTCAGCGTAGGACTTTGATACTGGATTTAAAAAAATATGAATTAGGCGGCAAATGGTTGGCAAGAAGAATCGCAAGCCTGCAGACGCGTCCAATCGCCTACATAAAATTACAGAGCGCCACTTCATTGCAAAATTATACTAAGGTGTATCCTAATACTAGAGGGCAGACTGTTCTTTGAAATCCTAGCGTATGGTCAGACTATCAGGCAAGAAGGCATACACGGCATAACAATTCACTTATGCTTGCCTGGAGTTATTTTTTACCTTCTTTGCTAATAATTCAAATCGAATCACAAAATCCACAACAGCTGAAACGTTAAGCGCTCTTTTCCAAAAGTCAAAACGAATAGGTATCATCATAGGTTTCATTGCATTGACGCAAAATCGGTGGTGCCAGGAAAAATCGAAATAGATAAGAAAAAGATTCTATTTCGCACTGACGCAACATTTTTTCGCGAAATCATGCAAGAGATGAAAATGCATCAAAAATAAATACGCTGATCAACGTAGCATCGGCGGCGCGCCGACAAATTTTCGGCGGCGGCGGTGTCGGCGCGCCGACCCCAAAAAATCGGCGGCGGCGGCGCCCACTAAATGTCGGCGGCGGCGGCGCGGCGCGGCCGGCGCAGGGCTCTGTGCCATTATTGCAGGTTGTCTGTTCTGTTAGTATAGTTTAATTTCTGTGATCTGCGTTCTTGTGAATATTATTGATTCAGCTGCATTATTGTAAACTGTAACCGGTTTCGGTTTGCCAACCTTATTGTTACCGAAATTGTTGACTCTTTATATGCGGCAGCGTGGCTGATTAAATATGTCTTAAAACGCTAATAACTCTCGTTTTAAAGTGAATTAAAAGCTGAAAATAGTCGCGTTGACCTAACCATTTGGGTAAGAACCAATTGCAAAAATTTTGGTAGACTGACACTCTGTCATTTCCGAGCATTTTCTGGGACGAAGAGTCAAAATGCAGAAAGGGACAAACTTTCAGACTTATAGTATAGATTAACAGCCTCTGTAACATTCGCGTATTATGCACAACACATCCACTAATAGCGCATGCAACTTCAGATGAGGCAAGCATACTGCAGAAAGAATGGCTCTATAAAAGTTTAGACTTGCGTGATCATTGTACGTGCTCATCAAAACATTCCCCACCAAAGAAGAATGTGCGCACCAACAGTACTTAGGAAGCATAATATTGGAATATATCTATATTATCTATAGACCATTGCTTTGCATCTCTCTGCCAAAAGTACTTTTGTCTAAGACTTACGATCGAACGTTTAAATAGACAGTCAGCAGGTAAAGCTTTTGGACCAATTGCAATTTAAAACGTTTCTGGTTTGGCTGTAAAAATTTGTCACAAATGACCTCACATAAAAAATTATGGACAAAATTTTGCAAAATATATTACGCCAAATATCTCACTTTAGACTATTTTATATATAAATAATAATAATAATATCTTTTCTTTAATTAAACGCCTGCAAGACGCACTGCGCTTTACGTTTACAGGTTATGCAGTAATCTTAATTAAGCTTAACTACCAACTGAACAGACAGCTTTGTAATTACAACGGCGCTAATTATAGCAGCCTACAAAGCAAATCCGCCCAACGGGGGCTCGAACTCACTACCTCTCGCACTCTTTGCCAGCGTGTTAACCACTACCCTACCGGGCCCCCCATACATAAAACTAGCTGTATCCGGCCACGCGTTGCTGTGGCTGAAAAGACCGTCCAACCCTCCCTCCCTACCAGGGGCGGATCCAGGGGGGCCAATCCGGCCATGGCCCCCACCATTTAGAAAATTCTTTATTTTTGACCAGCTATTTTGCTCGGAAAGTAGACGTGGCCCCCCATGAGTAGTTCCGTAGGCCTTTGGCCCCCCTTTCGAAAATTTCTGTATCCGCCCTTGCTCCCTGCATCCCTTCCCCTGCCTCCCTGCCTCTCTGCCTCCCTTACCCTGCCTCCCTCCCACCGTTCCTCTGTCCTTCCCTACCTCCATTCCCCTCCCCTCCCTCTCCCCTTCCCTCCTCCATCCCTCTCCTCCTCCTCCCCTCCCTCCCGTTTCTTCCCCTCCATCCCTCCCCTCCCTCCCTCCCTCCCTCCCCTCCTCCATTCATTCCCTCCCTCCCCTCCCTTCCCTTTCCCTTCCTCCCGCTCCCTCCCCTCCCTTCCTCCCACACGGCCGCATTCAATTGCAAATAAATTGAATTCGCTGAAATTGATTGCAATGTTTTTTTTTCGAGAAAAGCATTTAAAAACGGCTCTAGGACCATTGCTCAAAGGTTTATTGCTCATAGGCTGATTGCTCATAGGTTTATTGCTCATATGGCTTATTGCTCATAGGGTCTATTGTTCATAGGCTCATTGGTCATTTGTCCAAAATAAACGAACTTAGGCCTAGGTTTAAAACAAATATAGGCCTACCGTTTGCTATATCGGTGACCTTCTTCACGCCTTATCTTGTGCTTATCAATTAGAGACAATTAGCTTTGGTAGACTAATAAAAAAAATGTGTCAATGACGAAACTTGCGAAGATAAACATATACATGAAGGCGTGAACTGACATGTTCGAACCGTTCATTGCTCAATAATATAAAGTCCATAACACAATAGGTGGTAGAAACAAGACATTAACTGTCAATCAAACAAATTATGAAGTAGTGAACATATAAGACATAACAGTGAACAATCCTGTATTGGACATCTTTAGTAGTGAACACTCTTGTAGTTAAAAGTTTAACTGTTTTTACATTTGATCAATTACATGACCTAGTAAATGTTTGAGATATGAAGTAGTGAACAATCTAGTTGTTAAAAGTTGAACGCTCTTTATATTTGAACAATTACATCTATAGTTATCAGTGATCAATCTTTTACTTTTACAGTTTCCTTTAAATGTGATTAATTGTGACAGCATATGAGCAATAAGCCTATGAGCAATGAGCCAAATGAGCAAAAATACCTATGAGCAATAGACCCTATGAGCAATAAGCCATATGAGCAATAAGCCTATGAGCAATAGGCCTATGAGCAATCAGCCTATGAGCAATGGTCCGTACACCCTAAAAACCCGTCTGCTCGAACGTTCTGTGCAAATTGTCAATCTAGCCTTTTCTGGCCTTTTTTTCGACCGGATCTGACCTTTTTCAAAATTTAGAGTGGCATCCCTGTACGTTATAAATACACGGGCCAAAATGGCGGAGTATGCGTGAAAGTTAAAATGTATAAACGTGACAAATCGAGGAGAAAGTTGTGTTTTTTTGCTCTAAAAGATTTATTTCTTTCCAGGAAATCCTTTTACAAACACGATCGTATTCGAACGGAGCGTTTTTCGAAAAATTTCAAAAGAATCGGTCATGAGCTTTCCGAGGTATTCGATTAGGAACAAACTTTTTACATTTTTATTTATGTAGATTTCACCATGATTACTATATGCTTTGTATCGGGCGCCCAGGTGCAGTTCGGTTACACCGTTAAGTCCGTTATAGTAAGGTTAGATTTTTTGAGGGCCGGTTAGGGTTAGGATCAGGCTTAGTATCGTCAATAGATACTCTCCAATATATATAAAACACGGTTTGTCGCTCGAAGCCAAAACTTCAATCTTTCGCTCAACTTATGGCTGCTTATGGTTGACTGCTTCGTTGTGCACTTCTGAACTTTGCAAGGATGGAATTATCAAATTACAGTTGTGTTGTATTGCATCATGCATGCATGCAATACGTACATGTAATTCCCCGCTCCCGCTCCTCTCCGGCTCCACCCCAGCCTTCCCGTTCCCACCTCCACCTTTGACCCCATCCTTCTCTCTCCTTCCTGAGCTTCCTCCCGACTCGCCCACACCCATCCCGGCCCGGCTATAATCCACAATCCGCCCGCAACCTGCTCACACCCAGCCCTAACCCAGCCCCTGTCATCTGATGTTCCCGACGTTGCCCGGTAAATGGCGTTTTTTATTTTTAGAGCCACTCTCGATAACTTAGTTATTACCGCGAAAGGCGAGAATGACATCGATATAATTATGATGTCATGAGAACTGTCTGTCGTCTACCGAGCAATGGCGGCACGATAGTTCATGTACAATGGGGACATGGCTTATTAAATCTGTAGGAGCTGACTATCGCATCGAAATTTAAAATGTCCATATATCTCGGGTTTTATAGTCAATCGAGAGCTGAAAATAGTCG
Source organism: Lumbricus terrestris (assembly GCA_949752735.1). Classification (NCBI taxonomy): domain Eukaryota; kingdom Metazoa; phylum Annelida; class Clitellata; order Crassiclitellata; family Lumbricidae; genus Lumbricus; species Lumbricus terrestris. The sequence goes on along the minus strand of OX457037.1, from coordinate 56,689,381 downwards.
CGTTGACCTACAAATTTGCAAGACAACGATTTAAAAAAATGTCTTTACTGTCTGCCGTTTCGTTAATGTCTGCCGTTTCGGAGTATTCCTTGGAAAACATACATCCATAATGCATACAAGCAGAGGGACAGACTCATAAATATATAGTAGATTACACGTGACATGTGTAATTGTTTATGCAATAATGCATTGACCTACATATGGGCCTACATTTCATACTTCACACGAGTCATTTCTCTTGTTCTGGTTCCAGCAATTATTGCTCTTAAAACTTATGGCTAATTTGTGGAGGAGTCTAAATTATTGTAATGAAGCACTCACAGCAAGGCATTGACTGCGTCACGTAAAGATAGGCAAATCCCAATACGATCGCAATGAACAAGGCCAAATATATGCTCAGACGTGACGTGATGTTTGTACCTCTGCTGCCTGGTCAAACACAAACAGGACTAACAGGATTATAGTCTATCACAAGAAGACAGCAACTTAATCATTCAAATGTTACTTGTACCCGGGGTTAACTTTTTAGAAAAATGACACCCCTCCACAACTCAGACTCTAATGATGGATTTTGGGAAAGATGGACAGGCATGTGGGTTAGGATGGAGTGAATGCTATAGGTCTAGGAAAAATATTTTTTGAAACATTCGTAATTGGCAGGGGGTGCAAACCTTGTGTATAGATGCTAGTATTGCCAGCGTAAAATATCGCGCCTCTAGTAATCGTAATCGTAATCGTAATCGTAATCTCAGGACTTCTACAGCGCCCAAAAAACCCAAGTCGCGGGAACCAGCTTATTCACAGGCGCTCAATCAAAACAAAATCGACAGGCAGCGGGTCAAGTCCGGAGAGTCAGGCAGGCAGATAGATGGACGGCTAAGGTGGGTGATGTTTAGAGTTGAAATGGCGAGGGATGTGAGGAGAAGAGGAAGAATCAGGATAGGATTTGTGAAAGAGCAATGTTTTCAGTTTTCAGTGAAAGACCTGTGGAGAGATAGCGAGAGGTGGAGTTTTGGTGAGTTCGTATGATGGGTCGAAAGTCTGCCGAAGTGCTGGCGGAAGTTTGTTCCAGAGAGGTGGAACGGCAATGGCTATGGAGCGGTTTGCGAATTTCAGTGATGAAGTGATGGGAGGGCGAAGCAGTGTAATGGAGGATGAGGAGCGCGTTGAACGAGGTGGCTGGATGGTGAACAACTGACGAAGGTAGAACGGTTGGGATGATTGAAGTGTATTGTAAGTGAGTGAGATGACTTTGTATTTGATGCGTTCAGGTATTTTGAGCCAGTGAAGTGATTTCAGGACAGGAGTGATGTGGTGACGTTTGGGGTTTTTCGTCACTGCACGGGCGAGGGCATTCTGGATAGCTTGGAGGCGGTTGATTTGGGTTATATCAATGTTTAGGAAGAGAGAGTTGCAGTAATCAAGTTTCGCATGAACTATGGATGTGGCTATAGTGGATGCAGTTTTAAAGTCGAGCATAGGTCTGATTCTGCGGAGATCTCGTATGTGCATGAAACAAGTGCGGGAAAGTTGGGTTATATGGTCGGAAAAGCTAAGATGCTGGTCAAAGATTACACCTAGGTTTCGGACAGGAGAATTTGCGGAGAAAGTGTGGTTGGAAGAAGTCATTGTTTAAGGAAATAGAGGGATCAGGAATTTTCTTGAGTTGTTCTCTGAGGCCAATTAGTATAAATTCTGTCTTGGAGGGGTTAAGGCAGAGGAGATTTGAGGTCATCCAAGAGGTGATTTGGGGGACCACAGAGAGAAGATTATCTATGGAGTCAGAGAAGCTGCTTGGAGAGAAAGAGATGAATAATTGGGTGTCGTCAGCATATAGATGATGGTCGACTGTGAATTCTTTTATGAGTGAACTGAGTGGAGTGGTGTAGAGGATGAACAAGAGGGGCCCGAGGACAGAACCTTGCGGAACACCACAGGTGAGAGGGCGTGATTGAGGTGACATTTGAAGTGTTTTGACTGAGAAAGAGCGTGATGAGAGATAAGACTGAATCCAAAGGAGAGCAGTGTCGGTAAAGCCCAAGCAGGAAGACAGTCTTTGGAGTAGTATGTTATGGTCGATGGTGTCAAAGGCTGCAGAGACATCAAGGAGGCAAAGGCAGGAGACTTGTTGATGAGAGATGGTACAGACAAGTTTATTGTATAGCGAAGTGAGAAGTGTTTCGGTGGAGTGCTTTTTAGTAAAGGCGGACTGGTTTGGGTTAAGGAGTGAATTTGAAGTCAAGTAGTCATTGATGCGAGAGAGTACAACACGTTCTGTTAGTTTAGAGATGAATGACAGGTTGGAAACAGGTCGATAATTAGAAAGGATTTCCTTATCAAGTGATGGTTTTTTTAGAAGTGGAGTTACCAAATAATGTTTGAAGAGAAGGGGAAAGTTGCCAGTAGATAAGGAGGGGTTGATTATTTTTGTGATGATGGGGACAATGATAGATGCGCACTCCTTCAGTAGGGAGGTAGGTATAGGGTCGAGTTCGCACTGCTTGTTTGGGAGAGATTGTAATAAATTGGACACTTCAGACTCTGATGTTGGGTTAAAGGCAGATAGTGATGATTGAGGTGGGGAAGACGGAAGGTCGTGAGTGGAGGAGGGTGTATCTGCAGGTGAATCGATGGTAGATTTTGAGAGGAGTGATTGCAGAGAGAGACGGATAGTAGTTACTTTGCCAGAGAAGAACGAACAAAATGAGTCAGCGATTGAAGAAGATGGTAGAGAGTTTGGAAGAGGGCTAGAGGAGTTCCGATGTAGGAGTTGGTTTACCGTTTTCCAGAGAAGACGAGGGTTGCAAGATCGAGATTGAACTAGTGAGGAGTAAAACCTCTTCTTGGCCATTTCCAGAAGGTGATGGTATTTGTTTGTAGCAGCTTTTAGAGCAGATAGGAGTTGAGGGTCATGGGTTCGTTACTTTGTAAGTACGCTCAAGGCGTCGACGGAAAGATTTGAAGGCCTGGAGGTAGGAGTTATACCAAGGGTTGTTAGAGTGAGAACCAGATTTGGTAATAGTAGGAGCGTGTTTGTCGAGGATCATGGAGAGAGTGGTGTTGTAGGAGGACAGGAGGTCATCTAGAGAGGATGGAGGATTTAGAATGAGGTCTGAGGAGGCAAGATCGTGCTTGAAGGCTTCAATGTTTATGGAGCTGATGCGGCGGAAAGAATGAGAGACGGGATCAGGACGCGGAGTAGGTAGTATGTTAAGCTGTGTGAAAATGGGGTAATGGTCAGAAGGAGTATCAAAAGAGAAAGATATGTTTGGCGATAGCCTTGAGAGAGACGATGTGATGATGAGGTCAAGTGTGTGGTTGTGAGAGTGGGTGGGAAAGTTGACGTGTTGGACCAGATTAGTAGATGACAAGAGCGTGAGGAAGTCGGAAGCAATTGAGTCATATGGGTTGTCAACATGTATGTTGAAATCTCCTGTGATCAAGAATTCATGAGGAGTTGTGGCAGCAGTGGAGAGTAAGTTGGTAAATTCCTGCAAGAAGACAGAGTTAGGTTTAGAGTATGAGGAGGAGGAGGGAGGGCGGTAGACATTGAAAATGGTTAGGATTGAGTTCGGGAGTTTGAGAGTGATTGAGGCGCATTCCAAAGATTTGAAACAGTAGCCAGTATTATGTCTTGAGGTGCCCCAACTTCCCAAACGGATCCCATTATAACCAAAAACTTAAAATGTTTCTTGATGTGTTTAATCGTCAATAATATGCTTCAATGTCGCTTCTATGAGCATATTAATCTATTCTACTCATTGTTTTAAAAGAACAAATTGAGTAATTGAGGTTCTGAAATTGAAATTGGTTTGATTAGAAGCATTCAACTAAACTTTTGCCTCTAGATTTTAGTCCACCTCGATTCAGTGCTCATTGTGTAAAGTCACTCGAAATTCTTAATTTGCATCAAACGCTGTAATAAAGCTTCTTGATTCCATTCTGGCATGCATAAATCCTTCTCTTTTATCCTTATTACACAAAGACGATGATCCTTCAATTGCAAGTCTGATACATCTTTCAGTTAGCCTACCTAGATATGACAAAGAAATTTCAGAAATTCAATAATGGTTTCAGTCATGTTCTTTTTGACAAGTTTCAGATTTTCTTCGTCTGCAATAATTAACCTCGTAAGAGAAGGTTCACATCTATTTTTTCGTCTTTCCAACTTATTGAGTCGACCTTGTCTGTAGCATGCAAGTTCAAAGTTGGCATACGGAACTGTCAGAGTATTGAATGGGCCTAGTTTCGGTGAAGCTTTTGTATCGTTTGGAATGCCACATCTCTTATAGGCCTATGATTGTGTCCTTGTTTTAACATCGCAAGCAGAATATTCTCAGGATGACCGAGCAAGGTATTTCTTTACATAATTGGATCAACAATCTCTAGCATAGGCCTACCATTTAACAAGTAGACTATCTTGAAAGATCCATTCTTCTATGAAGATGTCGAGAACCTCTGTTGCAGGAAGTTGAGGCCTGATGTGGAACCAGATTGGATCAAAGGAAAATACCTTCGTATTGGATTTATGAGTGTGACAAGTTATTACGATGGTTCCATTGATGCAACTTAGGCTAACAAAAATTATGTTAGAAGTTGTAATTGTCATCTTGAAGTTGAATTTCTGAACCTGGGTTTCGATTATATGAACTTCCACAGGTCATTCCAATCCATGTATATAGATCTACTATAGTGTGACATATGTCGTACAAATACTTCTGATCGCAATTTTCAACATACGGATAGTTGTCAATTGCAATTTATGTAAAGGGAACTACGGGCATGTTTTCTTGGATTGCTTTTCGAAATGTATCAGAGAGCGATCTAGAACTGTGCTGTTGCACCACCACGTTTCTGTAGGAGATGTCTCAAATGCAAATTGTGTGCAGGTGATAAACAAAAGAATCACTGTAGCAGACTCTCTTACTTGCATTTCAAGCAAACAAATAGCACCTTTTACGTTACCAGCATTGACATCTACGAGACCAGTTAGGCCCCCCATAAATTTGCGCTCGAAAATTGAAAATAATCGCGCACCAAAAACAATAAATTTGCGCGAATTTTGCGCAAGTCAAAAATGATAATGTTCGTCATTTTTCATCGAATCAGTGTACCAAAGTATCTAACAGTGTTTTTGTCATTTAGTGTAAAACTTTACCGTTCTAGAAATTAGACAATCAAGCCAAAAATGCAGTTATAAAGTTCATATAACCATGAGATTAATGTATTCAGACGATCGCAGATGATTTTAATTTTTCAAAATTTAGGCTACGCCCACCGAAATCTACGCTCATTACAAATATAACTTCAAATTAGTAGGCTATTATACATGCCTATATTATAGTGAATCTGAATCACTAAGTTACACAACGTGCTGAGTACTAGCCGTCCGTCTTTGTGTGCACGCCTGACGCCTATAGATTAAATGCGTTCGTTCTGTCATAAGCCGAGACAGCACGCGACGCTCCCACATATGCGACCGCTTTGAGAAACTTCGTCTAACACATTTTTTGTGTGCCCGTGAAATTCTGCAATTTTTATGCTTTAAGTTTGTGCATTACTACTAAAAATAACGATCTTTTACTAAATATTCCTCTATAATTTCATCCCATTCGGTGGCCGCCATTTTGATTATCGCACATCGGTCACCGTTGCTATGTTGAACTGTTACGATTTTAAGTCAATCAAAGCCCAATTTAGATAAATTAGCAAGATTTTGTCAAAATTTGCGCTAAATCGCGCGGATTGCCAATTTTTGCGCTGTTGCGCTAAACCTGGAAATTTGCGCAAAATTTGCGCTGTGCAAGATCGCGAATTTCTGGGGGCCTACTATTTGTGCCACCTGCCCTTATATGGTTTCAGCAGATTTCTGTACTTGTCGTGAAACAGCTGAATTATTTCCACATACACCCTTCTGAGATGCCGTTGGGAGGGAGATTCTACGTACAGTCTAAGCCAGGGGTTCTCGAACTGTGGTACGCGTACCCCCAGCGGTACGCCAGACACCGGTAAGGGGTTCGCAACAAATTCCAGAAATATATATTTTCCTTGAGTTCATGGACTGCGTGTCCACCTTTTTTGAGACAAATGCATGGCCCCCACCACGTTAATTGAGGAGGCCGTCCTCTGTCCCCCTCCTAAAGCTCCGCCCATGCCTCGAGTTTAAATAGCAGAGAGCTGAATTGACCAAATGATTAGTTTCTGGTTGAGCTTTAAATTTTATGATTCCTTTCAGCACGTTATATCTGGGTGAAACTGTTAACTATTCTTGCTATCAAAAACAAACATGGGACAGATTTTCGTTTGAAATTGACAAATATTAAACCAGATATTGTGAATCTGTGCTAGTCCAAACAAACACACTGCACTAGGCTATAGGTTGGCTCTATCCTCTTTCTAACAGGGGTTATAGACCAATTTTCCTTTTTTAAATTTGTTGAAAAGATTATATGAATCAAAACTAGATTTTGCTCCGTATAGCCTAATAAGGACCTGGGCCTAGACTCTAATAAACGATATCACCAATGATTAAATAGACTCTTAGTTGTCACTGACACGGGACATCGCAATGACATTTTGTTTCTGGTCTGACTTTGCTGCAGGGGTACGCCATCATTCGATTGTTTTACTTGGGGGGTACAATAAAAATAAAATTTGAGCACCTCTGGTCTAAGCCACCCTTCTTCAATGAAATGCGCCACCTGTACTGCAATAACAGCTACTCCAGGATCCCTAACAGGTTTCTATCATTTCTTGTCATCATGAATGAACAAGAAGAATTTCGTCATATCAGCACTTGTGGAAGCACAGTTTTAGGCAATTCTGAAGGAATCCCAAGGACTGGATAACTACTATTTCGTCTTGTTTTTGAATTTTTTTTGCCATTCCTTGAGTTATTTCTTCAATATGGAAAGTGCTAGCTAACGATATCACCACATTAAAATCACAGTAACAAAAACCGAAATATTTCTAATATGAACAAAATTAAGAGAAAAGATGCGAAATGTGGCCATTTTGCAATTTTTGGGAGCGTTGGGGCACCCCAAGAAGTTAAGTGAATCCAATAATATTTTACACCCACCTTACTGTGCCCAACTTTTGCTCCCGCTGCCGATTTTAAAATGTCAAGTTCATTTTTTCACTCCACCCTAATGTTCACTGCCCAGCATCTGCCGCTGCTGATGCGGTTCGAGAAATTTGCAGGGCTACGGAAACTCTGGAGACCATTTGCGACTGAACCCTACCAAGACGCAATATATCTTGCTTGGGGCGCGTCAACAACTGGCAAAAATCGACATGAAAGCCTTAGCATTAGAGTTTCCTCTGATTACATTCTCACATTTTGTGCGGGACCTTGGTATTATTTTAGAACAAGAGCTAACTTTCACTCGGCATATAAACCTGTTATGCCGAAGCTGTTACTACCAGTTGCGTCAGCTACCCATTAGTGCCTAGCGTCCCCCAAAATGGGATACCACTTCAAAAATTCACTTAAAATTAAATATGCATTGAAGATGCAAATTAATCTAATAGGTGTCATGCCAACATGCCAATAAAGTGATTCTGACACAAAATACGCACCAAAAATTCTTTATCGACCAAAAATTGTGTTTTTAATCACGCCATTTACCTATTTTAACAAATGTAAACATTGCGGACTTTCCGTCTCTTATTTAAAAAATTGTGTGCGTATTTCTACATATCTGTCTTTGGTTTCATAAACGTTGGTATATACTATTACATAAATAATTATATCATATTCATTTTAATAAAATATAACATATGCATTTTGTCACTGAAGCATTGTCCCATTTTGGGGGACGCAAGGCACGAACGGGTACGTGAAGTTCATTACACGCAGTTTTGCATCTTGTGTGGTATTTTAGTCAGATATTGTTTGAAAAGAAGTATAAACGGCGTTATTGGCAGAAGTATCACTACATTAGGCCTATGTATACATGTATTGCCTACAGGAATATTTCACATGTATAGAAATCGTCCATAACCTACTAGACCTATGCAATGTAGCGCAAAATAATGGTCAAAATGCACTCATTCTGTTGTATGCAGGTGCTAGAAAATTAAATTTAATAATTAAATTTATTATAATTTATTTGAAATAAATAAGAAAAAAATCAGTCGCTATGTACTTTGTCATTCTTTTCTAAGGTGTCAGCCAAACTCAAGAAATGTCATTGTGCATTGTGCCGAATATAACATTCCTGTAACATTTTCCAGTTAGTACTACTACAATTTCAGGTTGGCCTCGTGACTAGTCAATGGCATCGTACTATGTTGAATACACCACTCGGCTTTTGTTCTGATTCACATCCATACGGATGAGTTGGTACATGGATCCAAAGCCTGGATTAGTCAGGAGGCATATGGATTGTTAATTCAATTGATACCTACTAACAAATAGTGGTCTTTTCACCACTTCTTTACCACTCTCAGACTGCAACTAAGCCTTTTTGGCTACACAGACTGTTCGTTGAATACACCACATGGTTATTTTACTCAGTCAAACCTATAATGGAGTTGGGGTCATGAGTCCTCAACTTGGTGTGGGTGGTTCATTGCAACAACTATGTTGTGTAGGCTACTATGACTACTTCTTTACCACTCTGAGACTCTGAGGCAGGGCTACAGCAGATGAGCAAAATATACCACTATTGAGTCGATACAGGCCAACAAATGTGAAGAATTTCAATTCCTTTGGTCGAGCTGTTCACTATAGAAAGTGAGGGCCAGCTGTGTCTATTAATAACCTTTATTGACCCAACGTTCCCAAAGTGGAACATTATTATTAAAAAATTTGGAGGGACGCTAAGACCTACTGTAAGTCATCTAATAAATATTCATTTACTCGTCCAAAGATGGGGGCATGTTTATTTACTTTTATTTCAAGTCTGTTGCAGCTAAACAAAATAATTATTTTGATGCAATTTTGTCAAAAATGACATTTATGCTAATAAATATTTAAAATAATTGTAGGTTACAAATGCATGATAATTAATTGCTTTTATCGCCTATTTGGGTTGAATTGTGTCTATTGTGCCTACTTAATATGGTAAAATATTTTAATGGCAGTGCCTTATGAGTGAGCGACGCAGCTGATTTCACATTTGTTCCACTTTGGGAACGTTGGGTCGCTCTCGCTACTTGTATCAATATTTTTGCGTTATACTGAAATTTGCCATGCTCGCTCCAAAATTTGCATTGATAGTAATTGTAATTCCAATATGAATATGAATTTATTATTAATAGTAGTAGTAGTATTATTGTGCCTAATATTGTTATTATTAGGCCTATTTATTATTTTTATTATTGCGATTAGTTTGTTTGGGGTTATAGCAGTTTAAACAGTGCGTTTGGCTCTCTGTGGCATGATGTTTTCAACGTAAATTTGAGTTCTGATTAGCCCATATTATTGTTCCTTTTTTCCGCAGGGTGGGTTGTATGTGGGTCAGAGTATGGTTGGGATAAGATGGGTATTGGTGGGATGGGGCCGGGGTAGGATGCGGTGGGACCAAGGTGAATCCAATGTGAAACATTATCTTTGTCATGACTTTCATATGTTGAACCTTTTGCGGGGAGGGGCGGCATGGAGGGGTGGGATATGGGGGTGGGGTATGCCTGACTTGGGGTGGAGGTGGGGTGGTGTGGGGTGGTGTCGAACGGTTGAGCATGGACTGAAGTGAGCCGGGAGGGGCGAAGTGGGAAGGAGTGTTGGACGAAAAACCGAAATTTACTCAGACGAATGGGCTGTTTAGGAGTGTGGCGGGGTTGGGGCGCGGTTTGGGTGGGGATGGGGCGGGGTGGGGCGGTGTTGGGAGTGTTGAGGACGGTTTGAATATGGGGTTGTAGTGCGCCGAGTGGGGTCAAAGTGGGAAGAAAGGGTCAAAGTGCAAACAAGTGAATCATTAAATATATTTATGAATTTCAGATGTTGAGCATTTTATAAAATGGGGCGGAGCGTAGGGGGTGGGAATGGGGTGGCGTTGACCGAAATTGTGTGGAGGTGGGTTAGGGCTGGACGGTAGAGGTGTGGGGTTGAAGTGGAGCGGGTGCATTCAAAGTGAGGAGGAGGGTTGACAGAGAAACCAAAAAAATTACTTCAGACAGGTGGTCTATGTGAAGGGTAATTTTGGGGGGAGGTTGGGTGGGATGGCGGAGTTGGGACTGTGGACTGAAGTGGGGTTTTATGGGGATGCGGTCGGTCAGAGAAATGGCGCGGTAGGGCCGGTTTGAAAACAAATTGAAACAATGGTTTTCATAAATTTCATATCTTGAGCATTTTATGGGGCGGGTTGGGGTGGAAGGGTGGGGCTGGGTGGATGGGTTGGCATGGGCTGGGGTGGGTAAAAGTTAGGATAGAGGTGGGGTATTAACCTTTGTGAATCACAGCTTTTACAAAATTGTATTTCTGCATCATTTGGATAAAGTTATAGTTTGCATATGCATGATGCTTATACTAGTCAAAGTAACCCAACGTTCCACTTTGGGAACATATGCATAATTCTTACATCAACTAATTTTTTTATATTTTTTTCACTGATTGCCTCTAATTAGACGGTAAACTCTAACGTAGTCAAATTCTGAAGTGATAGAATGACGATTTCAGTAGCTGGGATAATAAAGGTTAAGGAAATAAAGCTGACTTTATGAACCCGAAAGTGTGTTCACTTGCACTATAGCACTAGATTCCATCTGTAGTAACTCAAATGCATTGTGCGAATGAAAGTGTGCGAAAGGTTTTAGAAAAATGAAATATCGGTCCACATAAAAAAGTCAAAAGCACTTTAGCACTGGAAACAGCCTTAATGCTTCATGTAACTGTTTTATATGCTTTATGTAACAGTGTTGCTTGCTATTGCTACAGTATGTTGATCTGAGACATGAACGGCATCATTACGATATGCTGCGTGTAAGCAATTCATTTCAAAATTTTAACAATTTTGCATAAAAATGTAATCAGGCATGCCATTTTTGCTGAAATTTTGTTTATAAATTTCATTTTGAATGATTCTGAGTACAAATTATTTATTTGTTCTCTTAACTCGACTGTATCAACAGCTTTGAGTGATATAACCTGTATAATTATATCACTATGTAAATCTTCACGTCCCCATTTGTGCCTAGCGTCCCCAGAAATTGGACGCTTAAAAAACTTGCTCCTAAAGCATCAAAAGCAAAAATTTTGCAGAATTTGTGTTAGGTATTGTCCAAACTCATCATTTGCAACAAAGTTTTCATATTTGGAGATGATTTAGAAAAATCAGGCATTAATGTGTTAAGGTGGTCTCCCGCTCTCTGTCTTTTAGTGCTGCCTCTACTCTTGTTCACTCTTTCGCAGTTTCCCGCCTTGACTACTGCACTGCACTGCAGCACCCTCTATCATGGACTACCGGCTGACCAGATTGGCTGCTTGGAACGAGTCCTCCGTTCTCCCTGGCCATGTTCCATCTATCTATCTATCTATCTATCTATCTATCTATCTATCTATCTATCTATCTATCTATCTATCTATCTATCTATCTATCTATCTATCTATCTATCTATCTATCTATCTATCTATCTATCTATTTATCTATCTATCTATCTATCTATCTATCTATCTATCTATCTATCTATCTATCTATCTATCTATCTATCTATCTATCTATCTATCTATCTATCCATCCATCTATCCATCCATCCATCCATCCATCCATCTATCTATTTATCTATGTAATTTATATACCGCCCCTTCAAGGACTCCACTCAGAGGCACTCCCGGCCCAAGCCCGGTCAAAAAGAAAAGTTTTGAGCAATCTATAGAAAGTGCCAGACATGTTCCGAGGGTGGGAACGCAAGTTAAAAGGAAGGTCATTCCAAACGGAAGGTCCAGTGACCGAACATGCCCTGTTCTGCCTTGTGGCAGTGCGGGCATAAGGAACCATAAAGTCACCTCTAGAGGCCGAACGAAGAGATCGGCGATCCACAGTAGATGAGGTCAAAGTGAAGAACTCACGGAGATAAAGAGGAGCTGTGCCCAAGACGCAGCGCCAAGCGAAAGAAGTAACCCTGAATTGGATGCGTGACTGAACCGGAAGCCAATGTAAGACATCGTTTCTGGGAAGACGGCAGGACCCCTTCACATAGCGAGGTGTTGCAGAGAAGAGTGAGGAACGGCAGAAGGATGTCGATCCTCTTGGATAAGGAACGGAGGAAGAGGATCCAGTTCCGAAGACTTAGGCGGCGAGGAGAGGATCAGGCGGCGAAAATCAATGTCCGCGATCTCGGAGAGAGCGGGGAAGCGGCAGTCCGTAGAGGTGAAGATAGGAGGAGGAGATTGAGCAGTGTCGTGACGTATGGAAGAGATCTTGGACTCGTAGTAGTCAGCGAAGGCGACAGCTGTCAAAGGTTTCTGTAGGCTGGAGGCTCGAGGCCGCCCAAGGAGGTCCTTGAAGGTAGCCCAGAGCCGTCGAGAGTCTCCAGCACTCATCCTATATGCGGGATATCTTACACTGGTTCCCTTCTCCACAGCGGATTGCATGCAGGGTCTGTGCATTGGTTAGGCGGTGCATTGAGGGACTAGCTCCACCGTATCTTCGAGAACTCTGTAGCTCAACATTGGGAGTTAAGCGTCGATCCACCCTTTGATCGGCGAACCAAGATGAGCCTCTGGTTCCCCGCTCGCGGACTGCTATCCGACAGCGTCGTTCATTCTCTGTTGCTGGTCCTACAGCCTGGAATGGTCTCCCTGTTACACTGCGCTTAATTCCCAGGGGTCACTCCGCTCTGTTCCTTAAGAACCTAAAAACTGCTTTATTTAGCCGTGGTTGGGCCGGGTGTGCGTCTGAGTAGCCTACCTCAGTGAGGCGCTATATAAATTTCTGAAATAAATAAATATGAAACCTCCTTACAAGTGTCGCAGCACTTCCGCAAACACTGCAAACCATAGACTCATGAGCAGATCTATTGGATGAACCACCATATAAAATTATACGTATAATTCTGGTCATTGGTCACCTTGTCACCTTGTGCTTTCGATTCCTGGAACCCCAGCGACCGCAATGGTAAACCTTCTCATTCATTCATTCATTTCGAGAATTTATATAGCGCCTCTTCAAGAAACCTACTCAGAGGCGCTCCCAGCCCAGCCACAGATAAAAAAATTGGATTTGAGATACTTAAAAAATGCAGAGGAATTTAGCCTAGGCATAAGTCGCAAGGTTAGTGGGAGGCCATTCCAGATAGCAGGACCCACAACAGAAAAGGCTCGGCGCTGTCTGATAGAAGTGAGAGCCCGCGGAACCAAAAGCTCACCCAATGCCGCCGAGCGAAGAGCTCGACGGGCTGCAAGGTCTGAGACAGGTCGACAAAGGCTAGACAAGTACTATGGAGTATGGAGCATAAGAAAGACGGCATTGCCAAACAAGTGCAGCAACTCTCAACGAGCTCCGATCTCCAGCCGCGTCCCTCAGTTCCTCCAAGTTCATCCTTGTTACCTCGTGTATTTCTTCCCTCCACCTCCTTCTTGGGCGGTCCTCTCCTCCTTTCCCCCTCTCCGCAGGCCAGCATCATATCCTTTTCCAGACCATATGCACGGTTATTGGTAGCATATTTAATACCCAAAATACAATTAAATTCAAACCAGCATCTCATTTCACATAACTGAATATTTAAGGTTTTCTTAACCTGGGCCGATATATTTCAAAGAAACCCAACGTTTTATGGGTCTCAGCCTATTACAATAAAACCGAGTTCTCCATATATATACAGGATGAGCCAAAATGAAGGACCCCTAGGTTTGTTGCCAATATCTTGACCAAAAGTAAGAATTTCAAAATGAAATTTTACCGGATTATAGACAATTCATATTTACAAGTGATAACCAGATTTCATTCAAATATTTCAAAAGCTATAGGGTGACACGAAAGTTCGTTCACCGTTTTCAAAATGCGTTATCTCAGCAACGGCTTCATATTTCTTTATAATATTTTGTCAGTGTATACATCAGTCAAATGAAAGATACTGGTACAAATTTGATTTAGATCTGACCCGTTTTCGCCATTTTTTTTATAAGAAAATGTAAAGACGACCAGTTTTTGCTGAAAAACTGCGTTCATCATATTTACGCAGTAAAGAAAATGTGCATAGGCCTACGCCTAGCAGGCCCTAGCTACGTATACAAGCGTGACAAGACACTGTTGTCTTGTCACGCTTGCAATACGAGGCTAGGCGCGTACACATTTTCTTTATTGTGTAAATTTGATGAACGCAGTTTTTGCGCCAAAACTGGTCGTCTTGACATTTTCTTATAAATAATGGCGAAAACGGACCGGATCGTAATCAAATTTGTACCAGCATCTTTCATTTGACTGATGTATACAGTTATACACTGACAAAATATTATAAAGAAATATCAAGCCGTTATATAGATAGCACATTAACGGTGAGCGAACTTTCGTGTCACCCTATATAGGCCTGTCACTTTTAGTGAGGCCACCCACCGTTTTTTGACGATTCAAAAACATAACGCAACAAAAAACAGCAAAAACGCGATTTTATTAAGCCACATCTCAAATAACTGTTGTGAAATTAACTTGTTGGTGCTGCACAACTTGTGTTCAATGTGACCACCACCAGTGTCAAAACTTCTTTTGAGTCTCTGCAAAGTTCTTGATGCGTTCCAAAGGCAAATATTCCCATGTTAACTCCAATGCGCCCATCAATTCTCTTACCGCTCTTGGTTTTGGTTGCAGATAGTGATATTTCTTCAGCATAGCTCTCCGCAATTGATTGAATTGAATCGATCCATCGGGTTCAAATCCCGAGATTTGGGGCCATTGGCTTTCTCAATGAAACCAGAACAATCGAGCCGATCTCCTTTAATTAACAGCAAATCTCTTAACTCTCAGCTCAACTCTTAATGTTTGCGCTCTAACTGTTTATCAGAGTAAACGTTGCTCAATGTATCTCTAGGATCTTGCTCAAGGGGTGTCTGAATACACATTTTGTCTGTCATGGACACCTTGGCAATTTTCATTTTTTTAGAAATTTGAATTGCATTGCTTTAATAGCAAAATTAATAATCTGATAGATTCCTTATTTACCAACTTGATTGTCATCTTGCTAAGTGACATCATGGTGACGTGCAGCTTCGCTGGTACCCTGTTTCTGTTTAAAATAGTAATAATAATGATCATCTGCCAATTTCAAAGCTATTTGATAACAATTATTTAAGATGAGACTTAATAAAATCATGCTTTTGTTACTTTTTGTTGCGTTACGTTTTGAATCGTCAAAAAAAGGTGGGTGAACTCACTTAAAGTAATATAACTTTTGTTCTGTTTGAAATACATTGATGAAATCTGGCCATCATGTGTAGGTATGAATTGTCTTTAAGCCTGTAAAATTGCATTTCGATATTCTTATTTCTGGCCAAGATATTGACCAGAATAATGAACTTTTTTTGTTTCTTTTGCTGCGACGCGTTTTTGAATCGTCAAAAAACGGTGGGTGAGTAGTGAAGTACCGTTACCCTTAGAACCTGGCCCCCTCCCCCTGTACTTCTGAACCTCTGTACTTCTGGAACCTCTGTACTTCTGGAACGTGTGTAGTTCTGAAACGTCTGTACTTCTGGAACGTCTGAACCCTAATTGAATGACGTCAGCTGTAATGGATACTCTCAAACACCTCCCCCACCATGATTCGTCAGCACATTTTGATTGTACTGCGGCGTATTCACCCACCCCTCCCCCACCATGATTTGTCAGCGCATTTTGATTGCACTGCGGCTGCTACATATGCTTAGTCACCCGCCACGGGCATAATAATTTCCCATGACGCAGATAATTCCCACAAGATATTTTTACACGCATCTATTTCTTCTGATTGTGCAATACCTATATTATAAAAGGACGAAGTGAAGAGCCTGAAAGCATTTCATTTTCGATGTGTCGATATTTGCAACCTACTACGACGAAAGATGCAAGTACCAATTCCAGTGAGTATTTTTGAACTTTCGTTAAACTGTACTTTGAAGAACTTGATTATTTTTGTTTTGTAGGAATAAACATTTATATGTCCATTTACAATATACCTAAAAATATTTTCTTTTATTTTTGTTCTTCTGTAGACTATGGAATTCAAAGAGCCGATAGGCAACAATCGCTATCTGACAGCCAACTACTACAAGAACGAACTCATGGTACACATTCGTGAATATGCTGAAGATGGAAGCAGATCCTATCCCACGAAGAAGGGAGTATCCTTCAACAAATCAGCTTGGGCGAGATTTCGAGGCTGTCTGGACGAATTGGACAGAAGTGTACAACTGATGAAAGCGAATCAGCCTGTTGATGTCTACCAACATCTCGGTGGGCGCTACTATGCATCAATTTCAAAGGACTACAGATGTGTGAATATTCGACGATACTTTCTACCACCAAACACTACCAAGGAGAGGCCAACCCGCAGCGGCATCGCTCTACGCCTGAATGAATGGGACAGTCTTCTTCTCAAAATTGAACGGTTCCATGAACATTTTCCAGCACTGACAAACGGTATGCCCTGCTATAGCTCTTTAGATCATGCAAATCAGTTGGGATTTGTATCATGTACTCAATGCAACCCTTTCGGACTTTAAATCTAAGCATTTCTGAATAAAGAAATTGTGTCATGCTGAATATGTCTTTTATTTGTATGCTAGTGAAATGAACAACAAACACAAAGATCATTTTAAATTTTTCTTCTTTTTTTCTTCAACAAAATTTCTTTATACACACAGTCATGCAATCAGTATCTTTACAAGTGTCTCTTTCCTACATCTACTATTTTAAACACAACACAAATCAAAATTACAATCAATATCTTTACAAGTGTCTCTTTCCTACATCTACTCTTTTAAGCACATCACAAATCAAAATATATTGTCTTCAAATTAAAACATAATAACACAACGCATATTTCTACTCAATTGTCTGTGTATAAAGCAATATCGACATGTCCATATGCAAACGAATCCGACGAATTTAAAAGGAAACGCTTATCGTCGTATGGCGAAAGAGCCGCCTTTCGCAGCTCCACGGTATGCAATTCATGCTTTTTGCTCTGAATAACGCAGAACTGGGAAGTGGTTGTTTTTTCCTCAAAAATGCATGCACGATAATCTGAATGCCTAATACACTTCTTGACAAAACCCCTTTTGATCCCCTTGGCTGTCTTCTTTTCCTTTTCCCCCGCCAACAGCAAACTATACATTTTTGATCGGAGCCCGCAAAATTCAATCACCGCATCCCCATTGCACTCGTCCTTGAATTTCCCAATAACCTTTGCGTTGGAGCGGTTATACAAAAAGGGCTCACAGGGATAGTCTGATGTATCATATTCATCTAGGTGAAGTTGCATGTCTGTGTATATGTCAGGTGTGAAGATGTGATAGCAAAGGCTATCAGTGTCTGTGAAAAGGAGTTTGCAGGCAGAACCATAAATGGGGATTATGTGTTGGTAATGAAACTCGTACATTTTCAATTTTGATATGTCCAAAATACACATGCCGGCGTAAAGGGGCTTGTTGAGTAAAACGTTGGAATTTATTAATTTTATTACAGTCAAATCATCATTTATTATATTGTAGGATTCAAAATTTGGTCGGGCCACGAAACGTTTGGCTCGTTTCGCGGTGGTCACAAGTTTCACGGCAAGGTGTTTCCGATTATTTTACATTGTCTTACCGTAAATTGAATTGTTCATTAATTTAAAGAGGTCTTTTCCAAAGGAAGATTTTGCAACCTGCCGTTTGGAAGTGTTGAAGTCGATATATGGCTTCAGCCATCGACTTTGGCGAAACTCGAGAATTTTATGAATTTTGGTCAAATGCATACCCATTTTCAGATAGAATTGTAAATTTCTGTAATGCACGACGTACCGGGTCTTTGCCATGAGATTGGGCACCAATTTTGTGACGCCGGTACCGATTTTAGCCGAAATTTTCTGCGAAACGGACTTTGCGTAAGGAGATATCATGTCCGGTCGTATGTGTAACGTCTCTGGTGCAAGGGGATAGTCGTTGTGATCGTCGTGAAGATGCGAAGGATAGTCCAAGTCCACGTCCAACAGATATCCCAAATCGTCATCGGTGTATATAGTGTCCAAGTCAAAGTCTGCAATCTCGTCTTCGTCCAAAAATCGGAATTTACCCGATGGGAGCGGTTCGGACATGGCATAGCCGTAGAGGTTGTTGCAATCCAAATACATTATGTAGCTGTTTGGAATGTTAGGATCGTATCCTTGAGCGAGATACGGGTTATTGGCCTTTGCGTATCGATTAGAAATCATGGATACGCCACCTCTCATGCCCCGCTCCACAAACAGGTAAATGTCCGGGTCTGTGATCAAGTCCAAATTTACATTTGTCATGCGCAAACACGCGTCGTAGCTAAGTCCGGGGCTGCTGTAATAATGTAGCGGGTCCAATTTGTAAAAGTCCAAGGACATAGCACGAAAAGATCCAAAGACATCCGCCAGTAAAATGACGTCTGTCTGCAAATACAGATCGTGATAGTCCTGCATAGTTGTCATGTCGAAAGTCTGCCAAATTTTCTGGGCATAGTCGTAGTCGTCCTGCGAAATGTCTTCGTCGGTCAGTTTACTGAAGAAACAGTCTTTGGGAGGCAGAGTGCTTTCGGTCATTCTCCAGGCCGAAGTCATGTATTCGTAGGGAAATACTCCCTTACGCAAAAGCAATTTGTATTCGGTCGGAAAAATTCGTCGCAAATGCTTGAATTTCGAATCGTCTTCTTTCGATAAATTTTTTACCAACACGTCCAAACCGCAGTTTAGAAATTGGAGGGAATCCAAAAAGCGTATATTATTGACTTCGAACGAAAGATATTTCTCCATGTTGGTGGCTATTACATTTATTTCTTGCGCTGCAAACTCCTTTGTCATGTTTTTGAGAATAAGATGAGAGTCGTATCCTTTAAGATTATGAAAGATGATAGGAAGAAGATAGTTTGCAGATTTGGTTTTCTTAGATTTGGTGGGCTTGCGAAATTTCATCTTTAGATTGCAAGGAGAGCAGAGAGCAGAAACAAAGTTACCAGTCACGTGACAGTGGTGTCGAACTTCGTTGGCGTCAGAAAAAGCGACAGAGCAAGATGGACAGGCAGTGCAAGATTCAAATTCTAACCACTGCTGCTGGGTCAGCGGTTTCATGGGTGTGTTCGTAGCCAAAATTTTATTAATGCGACTCTGTTCGGATTTTATGTGTGCAAAGAAATGGGCCATTACATCAGGTCCCGAATACGTGTATGGAAGAGCATCATTTAAGTGTGGAAAAGAGGACACCGTCAAACAGCAGAAGCCGCTAGGCGTGTGCGTATCGAGAATTTTTGTTGAGTTGGTTGTAGTTGCAGTGTCGTTTGGCGAGAGATAGCTTTCAAAGTCCGAATATATTACATAAGGCACAAGCATTTCATGTTGTGTGTTTGTAAATGACAGATTTGAATTATCGGGTTTCGGATATCGCACGGACTGCAAGCCGTGCTTGCCGCATTCGGGCATGTGTGCATGTTTCCCAGCAGCAGTGGTGAAGCAATACAAGCAATAAGGACAAGGAAAAGTTCTGTTTTTACGAGAATTTCTTCCCTTTAGAAGGGCTGAAAGATTGCGTATGGTAATGTAGTGACGTTTAGCACCAGCGTCAAGAAGCAAAAGATTTACAATGTGTTTCCTACCCCTGTGAGCACTGGCATATAGGGGTGTAAAGGTCTTGTCGTCAGGATTTGAATACAATATGTTGATTGAGTAGTCAGTATTCATGGTTTCAAAGAGTGGAACCTGATCAATGGTCATTGGAAAGGTTATACCTTTGGTATGAAGCTCAGCGAGATATGGCTTATAGTGATATACTCGATGAGGGTTGCTTGATTTGAAGTGCGCAACAGATAATACGCTGTAGAGAAAACATTGCTCATCATTATTCTGAATATTCAGCGTAGCATGCTTATTGGCAATGTATTGCGGTGTGGGTATGTAGCTGGATGCGCCTATCGGGTCGTATATTGCATTGCAGATCTTAAAATCGACAACGCTGCTCACTATCCAACCCGAATTTTGTGTTGTGAAAGTATCTACCAGTTCGTCGATTCTTTGCACGGCTTCTTGTATTTGATCTTGTATTTGGAACGGCTGCAGAAGTGTTGCCGGCGTTGATTTGAAGTATGCGACCGTCCTACTTTCTCCTTCTGAGGACTCTCTTTGAAACTCCACATCTATTGCCACATACCATTTCACAGGCCTAAAGAAAGAATTTGCAAATTCGTTAATTTTCTGTTTATGATATGCAATTAATATATGGCACGAAATGCACACGAGGAAATTATAAAAGGTAGGAAGAAGAAATACAGAGGCAAAAATTTCTAAGTCCAAGAATTAGAGAATCAAAAATGTATAAGTACAAGCGAAAAAAAATGTCTAAGGCCAAGCGACAAATTTTCTAAGTCCAGCTTTTCAGCGAATCAAAATTTTCTAAGTCCAAATTACAGAAGCGAAAAATTTCTAAGTACAAGTGAAAAATTTCTAAGTCCAGATTTTTAGATCAACAAAATTTCTAAGTATAAGAAATAGAGTTGGAAAAATTTTCTAAGTCCAGATTTTTAGAGCAACAAAATTTCTAAGTCCAGCATTTTAGATCGAAAAAATTTCTAAGTCCAAACTATATGTGTAAGGCAGACTCACCCTTCATCTCTCAAGGTGTCCTCGAGAGTGCTGGTGATGCGAGCTGCTTCTCCCTCTAGCATGCCATGCACGTCTGTCGTTTCGGGTACAGGTAAGGCCATATCGATGAAAGCATTCTGAATGGATGTTCGTATACCCGGATTGAGATCTTTTTTCAGGTGATGCAGATATCCCGGCCAGATCTGAAGAAGCGTGAAGCTCTCCGACATTTGCACTGCACACACTCTTTGCGCCGCAGACACGATTCACAGTGCAATATTAGACTGGTCCACAAGCCATAGCCAAAAAATTAAGTTGTTAGAATTTTTTCTCCACAAGGCTTATTTTTGTACACTTGGTGAAGGTAGTCTCCCTGCAGAATTTCAGCCTGATTGTGCAACATTTAGAGGTCAACCCATTCTGAACATTTTTACTTGAGTGCTGATAATGTCTTTACGTCATGTTAACCGTCATTATTAGACTAATATGGCTTCGTCTAATTTGAGATGCGACCCAGAGCACTGGCTATGGGAGACCAGTCTCTCGATTGTCTACTGCAAGATTACCACGCAGCCTGGATGCACTGGAATTGCTTCAGTTTAATCATATCACTAAAGGGAGACCCCTTCCGGAAAGCTATACAAAATGACCCATGATGCAGTCGTTTGTATTTGGGTGCTTGCCAGAATACCAACACAGCTGGTGTGTAAGGGAACTGTCAAAGCTGTACCAGAACTACCTACCTCTTAAGATTCACGGACCACTATAAAAAGAAAGTGACAGGATGAAGACGACATGTTCAAGAGTGATCTTCAAAAATTGTTCGATATTGCCTCAAATGATGTAATGACAGAAATCCAGCAAGACTAAGATCGTGATATCCTTCGAATAGGTCCTACAAAGAGCAGACGTATTTTCCAGCAGCATGAGGGGAGTAAACTTAAAGACATCAGCAAAAAGGAAGCAGAAAGAGGAACCTGCAGGAAAAAGAGAGAATGGTGAAAACTAAAATGAAGAACGCAAGACAAAAGGCAGTCATGCAGCAGCAGGTGAACTTTCTGCGTTGGCATCTATAGAAGTATTTGACAACATTGATGAGTATCAGACAACTTAGTCTTAGTACGTATGCAATACATCTACATTCTACAATGGCTGCATAAACAGCTGCCACTAACTGCCTCATTATTAAAAAAAGATCCAAGAACATAATCCATTCCTCTTTAGTTTAGTGGTTGGTGCTTTGTATCATGCTGGCCTTCCAGTCCGTGATCCTTGGTCTGGAGATGGAGATGTCACACTGGCGATTGGTTATGCCATTAATTTCAGAAATAACACTTTCCAGAAGTTCGGAATGAAAGAAGGACAAGAAGCAGCTAGGTGCAATGGAAGAACAAGAGTGCACACTGGCAGGTCTGCTATTACATGTACCTCACTGAGAAGGCAAAATGTTGTCCATCATCGACGGATCAAAAGAAAATATGGACCACAAAGCTACTATTGTCACTGGAAATTGTCAGGAAAAACTTTTTGCAATTCCAAAAATGGTGAACGGCATTCAAGAAGGTGACTCTCAGGTCAATACCAGTGTTGAAGTACGGTAATTGAGAAATGGAATCTCCCAGACATCGCTCAATGTCGCGCAGGTCGTACATTTACCATTACCGAACAATTTATCTACAGGGTGCGCCAAAAAAAGTAATCCACTACGGTTTTCAGCTCATATCTTGGCCAAACATACGAATTTTTAAATGAAACTCTACAGTCTTAAAGGCAATTCATATTTACGTACAATGGTCAAATTAAAAAAAAATATTTCAAACAGAACAAAAGTTATATCACTTTTAGTGAGGCCACCTTTCGTTTTTTGACGATTCAAAAACGTAACGCAACAAAAAGTAGGTTTTTGCCAATATCTTGGCCAAAAGTAGGAATTTCGAAATGAAATTTTACAGGTTAATAGACAATTCATATTTACATGTGATGGCCAGATTTCATCAAAATATTTCAAACAGAACAAAAGTTATGACACTTTTAGTGAGGCCAACCTACGTTTTTTGATGATTCAAAAAAGTCAAAAAACGGTGGGTGGCCTCACTAAAAGTGATATAACTTTTGTTCTGTTCGACATATTTTGATGAAATCTGGCCATCATGCGTAAATATGAATTGCCTATAAACCTGTAAAATTTCATTTCGTAATTCTTACTTTTGGCCAAGATATTGGCAAAAATCTACTTTCTATTGCGTCGCGTTTTTGAATCGTCAAAAAACCGTGGTTGGTCTCACTAAAAGTGATATAACTTTTGTTCTGTGTGAAATATTTTTTTGTAATTTGACCATTGTACGTAAATATGAATTGCCTTTAAGACTCTAAAGTTTCATTTAAAAATTCGTATGTTTGGCCAAGACATGGGCTGAAAACCGTAGGGGATTACTTTTTTTTGGCGCACCCTGTACATCTGTCCAAATAGCATACAAAGTGTCAAATGGGTTGACCTGTAAATTTCATTTGTTTTCATTAACAATTTTTGTGATTATTATAATCATGATAAGGAACAAAACAAGCCTTGTGGAGAACTGAAATCTCCAAGATGAATTTTATGGACCACTCTAGTGCAATATGCATTACCATATGGTTTAACATATGGGCAAGAAATATACATAGTATGCACAAAGTCATAACATAGAGCCTTGTCGTTGGGTTCTTTCACTAATACAGTGCAATATGCATTACCATATGGTTTATCATATGGTTTGTCATATGGTAAAGATAAACCCGATATGGGTCAGAAATATACATAATATGTACAAAGTCTAGCATAGAGCCTTGCTGTTGAGGTCTTTCGTTATTAGAATAAAGAATGCATTATTATGTGTAAAAGAAAGGCCTGATATGAAAATGAAATATATGTGGTTTCACTAACTCGCTCGCTTCACAGTGGAATGCTCGTCTGTTTCATTATCCTCGCGCAGTCTTTCTGTAATATAATTATAAGAGCCACTATAAAGATTTAAAATAAAATAAGAAATCAGTAGATCATATTTTGAAAGAAAATGATATTATTTTTATGTAAGATGCGATGGTTAATGTTGAAGTTTAAGGAATAATTGCGGAATGATATTGCTATAAATAAATTTAAAAATAAAGGGAAAATATTATACAGAATACATACTCAGTTCTTGTATTCTGGCAATAATTCTCGCTTCGGTCTTTTTGAGCTGCTCGATTTCCAATCGAAGTTTAGAAACTGAAGAAATAAATATAAGATATTTGTAATATGTTTTTAATGCATGCAAATAATATCCTACACTCCCTTGATTATAGAGAGCTCGCATGAACGCTTAAAGTCCTAAAATATAAATAGGCTTATAAAAGATGGATAAATAATTAAAATAATTAAAATAAATAATCTTAGAAAATAAAAATACAAATGCAATATACTAACTCGTCTCCATATGTGCAGTAGACAGACAAGTCGGATGACTTCTGAAGACTGTAGAAGTTGCTGCGCGTCTGCTGAAATTCGGAATCGTCTGGTCCTCTGAAAACGTCTTTGAATCGCTACTGCGTTGGACGCCTTTTTTATAGCTATTTGTAACCATCCTATATGATATCATCAACCACCACCCCTACCCTTTTAGTATAGCGATGCTGAGGTAAGCATACCCTGCTCAGAGGCGATGTGTAAAGGGGGTGACATCATCCGATATATGGGCTGCCCTGTTAGTAAAGAGAATCTGACATCAGCAACCATGCGATGAGTATGGTTGATGACATAAGCGTCTGCCCTGCTAGTAAAGAGAATCTGACATCAGCAACCATGCGATGAGTAACGTGCATGACATAAGCATCTCTGCAGCGGCGCGCATAGGGGAGGGGATACGGCTACTGATGTTACTGTAGTTCATGCAAAATGTGCTGACGAAATATTGTGGGGGGAGTGGTGGGTGACTAAAGCGCAGTAAGCGTTTGCTGTAGCCCGCTCTGTGTGTAATGCCGAGATGATATCACCAAGCTGACATAAGCATCTCTGCAGCCGGTGCGTATGGGGGAGGAGTGGGGAGGGGTACAGCTGCTGCTGCATGCAAAATGTGCTGACGAAATATTGTGGGGGGAGTTGGGGGAGGGGTCTGCCAACCGTTTGTGAGAGTATCCATTACAGCTGATGTCATTCAATTAGGGCTCAGACGTTCCAGAAGTACAGAGGTTTTAGAACTACACACGTTCCAGAAGTACACACGTTCCAGAAGTACACACGTTCCAGAAGTACACACGTTCCAGAAGTACAGGGGGAGGGGGCCACGTTCTAAGGGTAATGGTACCTCACTACTACGGTGGCCTCACTAAAAGTGATATAACGTTTGTTCTGTTTTAAATATTCTGATGAAATCTGGCCCAACATGTGTAAATATGAATTTCTATAAGCCTGTAAAATTTCATTTCGAAATTCTTACTTTTGGTCAAGATATTGGCAAAAAACCTAAGGGGTCTTTTTTTGGCCCACCCTGTATATATGTGTGTGGAGACCGAGATTGGTTGTAAGATATAGTCTGAAGCGCGTAAAAGAGGGCATGGATTTTATGTTTCAAGTTTTCAAGCTCACTCTAAATCAGCAAGTAAGTGCTGCAATTTTAAACATTTCCCAAAAAATATGCAAGACATAAAAGAACCAACCTTTAATGGCAAAGTACTTATCTAGCTCTTCCTGGTCACGATCAAGTATCTGAATTGCTTTTATTGCGACGTTCGTTTCCGAGTCCACTCGTAGACACAGTTCCTCGATTGTGACTATCAGGCTTTCAGATGTTATGGCTTTCTTCAATTCTTGCCACAGCTCAGATGTTTCACAATAGAAGTAGAAAATGACGCTGTGGCCAGCCTTAGCAGCAATAAGTTTATTTTTCGCCATTTCCAATATTCTTCTGGATTCCTCAACCGTTCTGTCACGAAGCAGATCTGTGATTCTTTCAGCAAGTCTGACTTCGGCCGAGAGTTCTTGAAAGTCGGCGCGTACTGGCACTACGGCTAAAATTGGACAAGCACGTAGTCCTTTAAAGTTGCAAATTACGGTGTTACAGAAAGCAGGTCGCATCGTGTAGCATAGCGTGAGAATTTGGTATCAGTTGTAACTCAGACCATAAAAAGTTTTTTATTTTTTTATTTAGAAAAGTCGATTTTTTTGTTTTCTCAAGAGCTTCTTGACAACTTTTATTGTCGTTAGCCTCAACTTAAATCTTTGATCTCTCTGTAAAAGCAGGATTGATAGCTTAACCATTAGGCTATAGGCCTACGCCTAATTCTAAGACGCTGGTTTCCATCAGGATCGTAGTCAAGGTCATTCGCGGGTATAGGTTACATCGTGTACTTACCACACAAATAGTTGTGTGTAGAATACGAGAAAATTACCTACAGACACGTCTAGCCAGCTGTAGAGTGTAATTTGCCAGTACAGTCCTAACATGGATAGCATATTATAGCCTAGCTATATTTTGACCGACGATGGAAACCGACATAACTCTCGGTTTCCATCGTGAATAGATTTTGCTTGCAAGTCTATGGCTTGCCTTGGTATCCCATCCATGTAGCCTAATGGTTGTTGGAGAGTTGTGCCCTTCATGAAAAGGCCCCTATTACCTTGAGCACTTAACATGTCAACGAAATGCCTGGTTTCATGTGGTAGGTTGGTGAGACTTGGGCTTATTAATTGAATTGCACAATGAAGCAAAGAGGCTGGCGACTGGTTTATGGGTATCAATAATGCATATTTATAGATTATAACTTAGATGAGCTTTAAACATAGACGATAGTAACTTTTTCAATTAGTTTATTTATTGATCCCAAGAAACAAAGCAACTAAATTCACAATTCACAAATGTAATCTGTAGTGATCTGTTGTTAATGTTATACATGACTTGTATGCGGGAGCAAAAGGCTCACCCGAAGGAAAAATTCCGCTAGATGTGGACCTAATTAGCCTACACAGATTAGCTTGACAACTTACTGTTAAGCAGTAGATCAAAGTGATAAGCTAACTAGAGTGGCGATGGCTTGGGCATTTTACAAATAAAAAATGCGATGGGATACCTTCCCTCCGCCTTACACAGGAATATGAGAAAACAAATCAAAAGAATATCTAAATTAGGCTATTTCAATATTTTATAACATTTTTTGCGTGAGCGCGAGGTTGAAGTTGAAATCGGTCCTAGGCCAAGATCGAAAGCGATTAGCCAGGCAGTCATTGTATTGTATTGTATTGTATTTTAACATTTATAAAGCGCCTCTAGTAGGGTGAACCGTTCAGAGGCGCTCCCAGTGCGCAAGACCCCGCGAGAAGAAGCAGGTTTTGAGAAGAGATAGAGCAGAGGAGAGACTGACAGACAGAAGTGTAGAGCGAACAGAAGGAGACAGAAAATTCCAGGGAGAAGGACCAATTGAGACAAAAGATCGAGACTGTGCCATAGCAGTTCTAGATAGCAGTTCTAGACCGAGGAAGCAATAGGTCAAGTCTGTTGGATGAACGAAGTGGACGGTGGGAGGAAGCTGAGTGAGGACGAAGTAAAACATTAGTCAGATATTTTGGGGCAAGACCCCGTTGAGACTTTAGGATCAGAGTGAGGATCTTGAACTGTGTGCGAGCACGTAGAGGAAGCCAATGAAGTTCATCAAACATAAAGGTAGAGACGTGAGAGTACTTGGGAAGGCGGGCAATCAATCTAGCAGCTGAGTTGAGAACTGACTGAATCGGTGAAAAACGAACTTTAGGAAGACCAATTAGAAGAGAATTGCAATACTCAATTCGAGAACATATAAAAGCATGCACTAAAGTAGCGAAGATGGAGGAGGAGACAGAGCGACGAATGACTCTGAGACGTCTTAAATGAAAATATGACGAGCGTGTCAGATTGGAAATATGCTCGGTAAAGGTAAGTGAGCTATCAAGTATTACACCCAGATCGCGCACACTTGAAGAGAAGGAAAACAATGGTAATTTTTCAGAGAGAAGTGTAAGATCAAGCTTATGGAGCTGCTGAGGAGTACCTAACCATATAAATTGAGTCTTTGAAGTATTAAGCGAAAGGCGATTAGAAGACATCCATGAGTGGAGATGATTAGTGAGAGATTCAATAAGTCCAACTAGAAGCATCTGGGAAGAGGGGGGCCATGGACAAATGCCTGGACATCATCAGCAAAGAGATGGCCAGCAGCACTACAGATCGGAAAAAGAGAAGAGATGTCAGCCGTGTAAAGAATAAATAGGAGAGGCCCAAGAACTGAACCTTGAGGAACACCCAGATTAACATGAACCCATTGGGTTCGAGAGTCACCCGATATGATCATTTGGGTTCTTTCAAAAAGGTACGACTGAAACCAAGAAAGGGGGAGGCCCTTAACACCACAGGAGGTCTCAAGACGCTTGAGAAGGATATCATGATCAACCATATCAAAGGCTGAAGGGACATCATAGAGAGCCAATAGGGTGAGCTCAGACCTATCAACAGCAGAATTGATTTCAGATAGTAGAGAGAGGAGAGCAGTCTCGGTGGAATGGTGGGCCCTAAAACCAGACTTATTTGCAGGAAGGAGACCAGATTGCTCAAGGTAAGGTAGAAACTGCAGAGAGACAAGACGTTCAAGTGTCTTAGAGAGAAAAGAGAGATTGGAGATAGGTCTATAATAATTTTGGCAAAGGTTGGTGTCAATATTAGGCTTTTTGAGGGAAGGAAAGACAAGGGCCCGTTTCTGCGAGGGAGGGATGCAACCTTCAGAGAGAGACCTATTAAACAGGTAGACCAAGAAGGGGCCAAGGTCCTCCGAAATGTCATTAATAATAAATGGGGGTAAGGGATCTAGTTCACATGAGTTTAAGTTTGCAGTAGCAAAAACTAGCCGAAGGTCCGATTCAGTGACAGGTCGAAAGTCATCGAAGACGGTAGATGCAGAGGTAAATGTTGGAGGAGGTGCGTCGGCAGTTGAGGCACGAAGGCGATCTATCTTTGTTGACAGTGCATCAAGAAATTCACCTGCAGAGAATGCAGGTGATTCAGTGGAGCGAGTTGTCTTGCCAAGAAGTCCCGAGATCGACGACCACAGACGTCTGGGATTTTTGGCGTTGCGTGAAACCAGCTTTTCCCAATGAGCTGCCTCTTTGTGGTGGTAGACGCAGTTTAGAGCGCGCAACTGGGTAATCCAAGTCAGTCGATCACTGGAACCTTTGGTCCGGCGATACCGTCGCTCCAGGCATCGTGTTTGACGACGAAGTCTATGGCAGTCAGCATCGATCCAAACTGCCAAAGGACGAAGACGTGTACACAATTTTGAACTTCCGTGCAAAGATGACCGAAACTTTGTTTCTAGAGTCTTTTTCAAACATATTATTAAAGCATAGTCTAATATTTTTATTTCAGTGTAATTTTTGTCTATCTTAATGTACCAGGTTGCGGTTTGCCAACCTGTTTTTGCTTATTAAACGAATATACATACATACTGTCCACTGTCCATACCTTACGACGAGGAATCAGACTGTCAAGGAGATTTGTGACGGTGGAGGTGTAGAGGTCAAATAATTGGGCGATCGTGAGCGTGTCGAGAGTAGGAGACGGTGTAGAGAGAAGGGGTGTCGCGAGAAGCGTTACTGAAGGCTTGAGAGTCGAAAGACTTCCATTAGGGTGTGTCAACTTGAGGGTCAAATAAAAAATTTGTGAATTTCAAAAACGGCTAGTGATGAAAATGTGCAGTTTTGCATGCTGAATCCAAATATAAATTCAGAAACAGTTTTATGGAGTGCTAGCTACTTCAATTTACAATTGAAATGAGCTATATTTACATACAATTGATTTAAACGCAGGCTACAACAGAAATGAAGAAAACCTATAGCTACAGAGTGCCATATCAAATGCCATTTATGAGGTCAAATTAATGGAAATGTGCAAAATAAACCAAAGGCATCATGTCCTGCCTGCTTCTGTTTCGACCTATTACCTTTCTGCTGACCATTTTGACCTCTGATGTAGTGAGTCCTCCTCTCATCGCTGTACGCATGGCAAGCAGTCTCGGTTGTCATTTTCGCAAACCTTTCCATAGACTGTGCGTGCGATTCATTCATTAATTCATTCAGAGCATTTACATAGCGCCCCTTCAACAAACTACTCAGAGGCGCTCCCAGCCCAGCCACGACCGAAGAAAAACGACTCGAGGGACTTGTAGAACCCCACCGGATGAGCCACAAGTAGAGAGCGAAGCGAAAGCGGGAGATCATTCCAGACTGTACAGTGTAGGTCCCACAACCGAAAACAAGGCGCTGCTCAATAGCTAAGCGAGCCCGCGTAATCAGGAGCTCATCCCTGGCTGTAGCGCGAAGAGCCCGACGCGCTGCAACGTCGGACACTGGGCGGCCAAGATCACACAAGTAAGATGGAGCACAGAAAAGAACGCAGCGAGAGACCACCGCAGCGATGCGATTGCCAGTCTGGAACAACCACTGGGTTGCCTTAATTCGCCTTGATCGCTGCTGTTGCTTTATAGAGCAGGTAAGAGGGGGTTCACAAACCCTAGAGCTCTTATCAATCAGTTTGTGAGATTTTCCTCGCTTCAGCGTTGTTGATTGGAGTATCCTTGGTCTCACCCGCTTATCAGCAAGCCATGTCATCTCCTTCTTTTCTGATCATCATTACCTTCTCCACTGCATATCTTTTTCCTGTCCCTCGTCACTGCACAACATTTCTTGGAGTAAACACTCACTAGAACTATGCCACGCAGACCTTCTCATTGTAGGCATGACAATCGCTTTCATCTTCTCTCTTTGTTCCTTAATCAGTTGTAGCTGGCAAAAAGGATGCCTGGGTCCCTGTGTCCAGTTGTGATTTCTATTTACATTGAACCACTTAACAATACACCCCAACTCAGAACTCGACAATCATCCCCAAGTTCTTCAGTCAGCACGACCTTGCAATGGTTTCATGTTTATGTCCATCAAAGAAATAAACTAAGTCCATTATGCTGAACTCTGTCTTTAAACTTTGCATCAAGTTCCCTCATAACTCTCTCCTGAGCTCTCTTCTCCTGGTTTTGATCAATCACCAAAGTAGTGTCAAAGTGAATAATCAACCAAGGCAGCAGTAGCAATCTCCACTGTCTATTTCAAATCGGTGTGGTTTCTTAGAATGGCTAGGACTATATTGGTTATCTCGTAGCTCTTTTCCTAGTTTTCGCAAAATCGTCAAATACCACACCTTCACCTGTAAGTAGGTTTTTTTGTCTTCATCACTATGTCCCTCACCGATTCTTCCATATTTTCCTCAAACTCATCGAACTCTTTCTGCTGTACATAAAACATGGATCTCTCTGTCATCTTCTTCTCTTCTGTGGTTTGTTTATCGCTCTTCATACTCCTTTTTCATCCATCCTTTTACAAGAAAGCAATTGTCACAGAAGGAAAGGCAATTTCCTTCTGTAACAATTGCTTTCTTGTCTTGGAGATAGGCGGGTGAGACCAAGGAGAGCCCCAGACATCAACGCAGAAGCGATTACAATCACGCAACTGATTGACTATAGAGCTATAGAGTTTGTGAACCCCTCTTACCTGCTCCCAATAGAAACAGCAGAGATCAAGGCGATTTAATGGTTGCTCCAGACTGGCAATCGCATCGCTGCGGTGGTCTATAGCTGCGTTCTTGGCTGTGCTCCATCTTACTTGTGTGATCTTGGCCGCCCAGTGTCCGACGTTGCAGCGCGTCGGGCTCTTCGCTCTACAGCCAGGGATGAGCTCCTGATTACGCGGGCTCGCTTAGCTATTGAGCAGCGCCGTGTTTTCGGTTGTGGGACCTACAGTCTGGACTCTGGAATGACCTCACGCTTTCGCTTCGCTCTCTACTTGTGGCTCATCCGGGGGGGTTCTACAAGTCCCTCGAGTCGTTTTTCTTTGGTCGTGGCTGGGCTGGGAGCGCCTCTGAGTAGTTTCTAGAAGGGTCGAATTAATGAATGAATCGCACGCACAGTCTATGGAAAGGTTTGCGAAAATGACAACCGAGACTGCTTGCCATGCGTACAGCGATGAGAGGACTCACTACATCAGAGGTCAAATGGTCAGCAGAGAGGTAATAGTCGAAACAGAAGCAAGGAGGACATGATGCCTTTGGTTTATTTTGCACAATTCCATTAATTTGACTTCATAAATGGCATTTGATATGGCACTCTGTAGCTATAGGTTTTCTTCAGTTCTGTTGTACATTTAAATCAATTGTATGTAAATTATAGCTCATTTCAACTGTAAATTGAAGTAGCTATGTGGCGTTCCTCGTTCCACAGACGACGCGCGTGATATCTCACCCCTATCACCGCTACGCGCCTCTGCCCGAGCGAATCAATCGCTCACGGTAGCGCCCGCCTCACCGAAAGCCTCTGCCTGCCCAGGACCCGGGAGGGACTCTATCTTACCAGGATATCGTGAGTCTCCCGGGTCCCTGTGTGTCGCGCGTGCGCCGTCACCGCCGTCCTCCCGGGACGAAGAATTTCCTGACTCCGACGCCTCCGACCGAGTGCACCGCTCGGCCGCATCGGACTCGCCCTCTGTCTTTTTCGCGGTCACCGAATAGGCGACGTCCTAAGCAAGAGGATGGCCGACTCTCAAAACAGGGTTCATGATCCCACCAGCAGAGCGTCCTCGCCGCGCGCCACCCGTCGGAGCGCCGGTCTTCGTCTTATTGCCCGTCTCCTTGCGCACCGCGCTGCATCTGGCAGCCCTTGAACCGTCGCCACCAGCGGGAACTACTGAACACGTTCCGAGGCCCACCACCGTCCATAGTGCCATAAACCACGGCCATTCCAACGGTCCCAAGCCAAGACTACGCCACGCTCCTTTTTCCATCTCAACAACAATGACCCACACGGAACACGCACCGCCGCCTCGCACAGAGTACGCGGCGGGCGCCTTTGGTGCTCGCCTCACCTGAGAAACTATCAACAGGAACTGTCGCTTACGCGCCACGCCGCCTCGCACAGAGTATGCGGCGGGCGCCTTGGGTGTTCGCCTCGCCCGTCCAACTGCCGGCAACAACTGTCACTTTCCCGAGACTTGGTTTTTTCGGCCGCTCGGAAGAGCGGATCGGTGGATGCTGTTCTTTTTCCCAGATCCCGGGAAAAAATAAAAGACTTGGCGGTCTTGGGGAACAGGTAACTGGAAACCCCGTCTCCGAAGAGACTTAGTAATTGTCGTATATTCTACCGGCGCCGTTCGCCCTTACACTCAGCAGTTACGGACCTCACGTAAAAACCCTGCCGAAACTTGGTCTCATCGCTCAAGTTTTACTCTGCTTCCCTCGCCAAGACACTAAGTCTACAAAATATCCTGTGTTTAACTGATTACCCGAATAACTTGGTGCCCCTGATAATTCAATTACTTTGAACGTATCTCACCGAAGCATCGGTTTCATGCGAACCTCAGGAGTTGCAACGTCTATCAAACAGACACCACGTAACCCAACACGTTACGATAAAGAACTCACTACGATCGCCTACACGACAGGATCGGAAAGACCACCCGGTAAATTCCTTGCAGGAAGAAGCCCAACCAGTCCTGAAGAAAAGTACACACAGGTTTTGGTAACACTTCACCAGGGGATTTCACCCTCTGCTCAAACGTTTCACACTCCCGCAGACCGACGGAGCTGCGGCGTCTCCGACCGTATTTATCACGTACCCCTGAGACGGAAGATTGAACTCTGAGAGATCAATGACAAGGAAGAGAAACCCTGAAAGATCACTTCGAAGAAATCTCACAACCGCATACACTCAGGATCGCCCAATCATGTTCGAATGGCCAATGCCAATCCTGTATAGACAGTCGAACACAACCGAATTCACTATGCACGAATGAACGAGACACAGTACGTATGGAGGAGTCGGTCACTACTCCACGTTATAAGCAGCGCACCGTGTGGCAGGCTTTAGTCTACCGGCAACACTCAATACATTGGCTTCGAAGACCAAATTGGTCTTCCGTACGAAACTTAACGAAACCGAAATCCAGGTGAAACCGGTTTCAGATTCTTTTCACCAAGCCAAATGGCTACCCTACCCGCGTCAGGGTTACTCCCGCGAGTTACTGGTAATTTATATTTTACGTGTAATGTTCTTGTGGCATGTCCGCCACAGCTAGCACTTCATAAAAATTGATATACTTTTCTTCGTTGCAGGGAATGCAGTTAATCTTTTCATTATCGCCACCTTGTGATTTCTTTATAAATAGATGACTGTCATAACCGGATAAATTGCGCAATATTACTGGGATAAACTTGGGGACTTTATAGCTTAGATTACATTTTGTATGAGCGGCACCTCTATGTTTTCCAGTTAAATGACAGTGGTCTCTTGCTCGATCAACACCTGGTTCGCGTTCGCATATGTGACAAACAATAGCCGAGTCATATAGGTCCTTGTCTTTCTTCCTGAATATCATTTTCTTTGGAAATTTAAATCAATCATAAATATATTTTATATTCTCTACAAGAGTGTCTATAAATATCTGCGCTACATCATCATCTTCGCTCTCCGCTGTGAACATTACAGGGGCTTTTGAATATAGGTCATCATCAACACATCTTATATAATCACAAAAAGAACTTGGAACGTGCTTTTGGTATTTGTTGGTGTACGACATGTTAGGATCTGGTTGACATGTGTCTATAGGTTTAATGAAACTTTCAAAATCGGCGTAAGCTACATTGTACAATCGGGACTCTCATCTTTCTATAATAATTTTTAAAACTCAACACAGTTCCTGGTTCTGGAAGTTCTATCTTGTGAGCGCTGTGTTGGGAACAGTACTCAGTATGTTTGTGCAGTGAATCTTTTCTGCTGAATCCTATTAAGCATCTTTTACAATGGTACATCGAAGTGTATGAGTTTTCTCTATGAACCGCCATCAGTCTGTTGAAATTCTTTATCCAACAATAATGCTTTTTTCTCCATCAGAAATAAGTAATAGATCTACACACCTATCATTCTCATGCTTTGATAAATATAGTGGGAATAAGTTAACATCTTTCTCATAACCAAAAACATTAATACTAATATTAGGCTATTATTTCTCTCAAACTTGCTTACCATATTAGCATCCGCTGCTACTGGGGAATCGATACCAGACCAATTAAGTTCTTCAGACTGTCTAATTAATTCTTTCGTAATTCTTTCTGGATGGTTGTCAACTGGGTTTAAGGCTCTTATTACACACCACTTGAAGCATTCTTCATCGTTGTTCTTCATATTGATTATAGCCTCTTTTCTCGACAACTCCTTCGGTAGCGGGATGAAAGAACTACCTTTCAACGGTTTATAAACAACGGTGTTGATATCTAATTTTTGAACCGCTCTGAGTCTCCAGTTACTACTCCGCATCTGGAAGGTCGCCATCGACTCAATAATTTTATCTCTCGCGTTGT
Organism: Lumbricus terrestris; assembly: GCA_949752735.1. NCBI lineage: Eukaryota > Metazoa > Annelida > Clitellata > Crassiclitellata > Lumbricidae > Lumbricus > Lumbricus terrestris. Next base: position 56,654,237 of record OX457037.1, on the reverse strand, counting down.
TATAGATTTCACTTACATCGGTTGAGTCTAGAATCACCTCAGTCTTTGAAACGAATGGAAAATCTTTAGAATCTACTACTCCAGTCTTCATGTCAAGGCGCTCCATTGTGCAGGTAAGGACAAAGTTGGTCTTTGTATGACGATTTTTTGCTAGCAGACTGACTACCCCAGGTCTTGCGGTATTGAGAAAAGACGTTGCATCGATCCCACTGGTTCCATCGATCGTGTATCTCTTAGTAAATCCTTTAATGGCTGTCGCGGTCTCTCGGAGTTTGAACTTATTTTTATTGATTTTACTAAAAAAATACTCGAAACCTTTTACTTCAACGATTCTAATTTATCGTTGACGGTCTTTTTTTATTTGTGGAGGCACGTAACTAATCAGCCAATCCGAAAAACAATTAATTTCAGAACTCGCCTTCTTTTTCATCTCCGAAGCCTTCTTTTTCGACGATTCTATATCAACATTATACCATTTCTTTGAAGGGGGTTTACTCGGTGTGAAAGTTGGAGCTTTTATATCCGGAACAGGAGCGTCGAGCAAATAATTAACATTTTTCACAGCTCCTCCATATTCGTCTTTGGCATTGTTAGCTTCTTCAGCTGCATCACGAATGGCCTCGATCAATTCCGCTTTCCGCAGTCTTGAGTATCCTCTTAGACCTCTTTGCCTGGCGATATTTCGTAATTCAACAACGGTATTAGGCGAGCATTCCATTTTATTATGGTTATCTCTTCCTTTTAACCCTTTCATGAAATCAGATTTTGGGTTAATTTTATTATGAACTTCTATTCCTTTAAGCCCTTTCATGAAATCAGATTTTGTGTTCATTTTATTATGAACATCTATTCCTTTAAACCCTTTCATGAAATCAGATTTTATGACGCATCATCGATACAACGGGAAATTCCCAGCCGGCGTAATCATCGAAACTACTGTGAATTCCTGTCACGATGAGTCATAGGCCCGTGTTAGGTGGTTTGGCTTCGTGACTTCGTGATATATGGCAGGTAGTTATAGCTTCGTGAACGCCGTGCATGAGTGGTTTGGCTTAAGTTGAGGCATGTCCTAGTAGAGTGGTCCACAAAATTCATCTTGCAGATTTCAGTTCTCCACAAGGCTTGTTTTGTTCCTTATCATGATTATAATAATCACAAAAAATTTCAATGAAAACAAAGGAAATTTAGAGGTCAACCCATTTGCCCCGTTTTATGTTATCTGGACATAAGTAGATAAATTGTTCGGCAATGGTTAATGTGCGACCTGAGCAACATTGAGCGCTGTCTGGGGGAGATGCATTAGCCTACTGCATTTTGTCTTGCGTTCTTCATATAAATTTTCACCATTCTCGCTTTTTCCTGGCGTTGCCTCTTTCTGCTCTCTTTTGCTACTGTCTTTAGGTCTACTCCACTCATGGAAAATGCGTCTTCTTTTTGCATGCGAAGGAATTCTCCTTCTTGCTGGATTTCTGTCATCACATTCTTTGAGGCAATACCGAACAATTTTTGAAGATCACTCTTGAACATGTCTTCTTCATCCTGTCACCTTCTGTTTATGGTCGTCTGTGAGTCTTCAAAGTTAGGTAGTTCTGATAAAGCTTTGACAGTTTTCTGACACACCAGACAACCAGCTGTGTTGGTACTCTGGCAAGCACCAGAATACAAACAACTGCATCACAGGCCATATTGCAACTTTCCGGATGGGGTCTCCGTTTAGAGATATGATGAAACTAGAGCAGTTGCTGTGCATCCAGGCTGCGTGGTAATCGTGCAGTAGACAATCGAGAGACTGGTTTCCTATAGCCAGTGCTCTGAGTCGGATCTCAAATTAGACGAAGCCATTATTAGTCTAATAACGACGGTTAACATGACGTAAAGACATAATTAGCACTCAAGTCAAATGTTCAGAATGGGTTGACCTCTAAATGTAGCACAATCAGGCTGAAATTTTACAGGGAGACTATCTACCCCAAGTGGACAAAAATAAGCCTTGTGGAGAAAGAATTCTAACAACTTATTTTTTGGCCATGGTTTGTGGACCACACTAATGTCCTAGGTGGTTTGGTAGAAGTTGAAGCATGTTTTAGGTTGTTTGTCCTCACTAGCAACATTTCTATCTACTTACTTCAGCCACAAAAAAGCCATCCACCCTCTATTTCAGCAATAAAATACCCTCAATCATCCAGCTTCCATTTAAACATACCGTTTTGTCCGCAGGCTACCATTTAGTCCGCTACTATTTTGTCCTAGAACCGTTGAGATGAATGAATTTTGTTCAGTTAAGGTGAGATCGATTTATGGTGAAAACGTCCACTTACCGCCACCTTTATCTAGAATTTCAGCAATGTGGCCTTGATTAGAATCGCGAAGACATCGTATTGCATTTGCATAGTCGCTCATGCTTCCTCGTCTCAAGATGTCTAAGAAAGCCTCAGCCTTTTCATAGTCGGTTGCCTTACTGCAGATCAGCTGTTTGTGACGAGAATTAATAACTCTCTTAGCTAGAAGTCTGTCAACTAAACCTACATCAAAATCGATGAGATCTTTGAGGGATCTAACGTTGACATCGATTATCTTTATTTTCGTTCTTGATAGTGGCCAGGCATGCCACGGGCTCAGATTGCGATCTGTTCAAGAAATAAACGATAGTAAAGCACGATTAGGCAACGATTGGCTTTGTACAAGATCAAATCAATACTATTCTCATTGAAAGTAGGAGATGAGAAAGAAAACAATAATTATGGTAAATAGGCCCATAGGCTATTGGACTGATGTTTAATCCGTTAATAGGTCCTAGTGGATTGTTTCTTATGGCCGAAAATATCAGTCAACTGTTACAAGATTCGAGAGCCGAATAATGTCAATTTGCATATTGCAAATGACGCCTCTTCCTCTTCCATAAAACTATTAAAAGGTGCTCCAAGTTTGATGGCGAGCCTATATAGGCCTTATATATGAATCGACAAAATTTCTCGTCTCCACGTAAAAACTTCATCGAAACCAAATTGATATGTTTGAACTAAGTACAACAAATTCACACGTGCCGATTTCGGAATTACTGAAAAATTTTAAGACAATGATATTGAGTTTAGAGTTCTGGATGACATTTTCCATGGAGATATTAAGAGTAGGCTCTATATGGGAGAATCAAAGTGCTCTCTCTCTCTCTCTCTCTCTCTCTCTCTCTCTCTCTCTCTCTCTCTCTCTCTCTCTCTCTCTTAGGTCCTTCGGGACAATATACTGCAAGGTTACTTTTTGGGAAAGAGGAAAACACTTGTGGGAAAAAAATTTAAGTGAATTTTTTGCCAGTTTTACCCTGGCATACGGGGTGAATTCGGCCAACACTGCTAATTTGATCCTCACAGCAAACCAGATGAGGTATATGTGGCGATCCACACCAAAATAAGCATTAAGTCGAAAATTACACATCAGAGATAGGCCTATTTAGAGAAATAGTATGTTTGTAATTTTTTATTTTTGTGCGGAATTTAATATAAAAAATATTTATTTAAAAATTTGTTTTTCAATTTATTTTTTATATATTATAAAGTATAAAATTATGCGATATAGTAATATTTTAAATTAAAACTGGGTATATCGGCACAAAATATAAAGTCATTATGTAAAAATAGGCACTATGAACCATTTCTAACATCTCTGGGGTAAATTCGTCCACACGGCCGAATTTACCCAGACCCACCCACCCTCCATAACAATCCTAACGAGCATGGACCGCATTTTTGGATCATGAATTTGGATAACCAAATTGGGAAAAATATCGTGGTTTGCAGAATAAAAAGCAAATAATTAAAATTAATATTTGAACAAGATTACCTTCAATTCTTAGCTTTTACTGTCACAGTATGGATAAGTGGATTAGGCCCGTACTAATTTTTGGGTTTTTAGCAAATTAGATTCACATAAAAGCAAAACTATCTCGATAAACATTCTTATTATGATATTATGCGCTGGATGGCAGTATTAAATCTTCCTCTGCCCGCTGGTTTCTTTGAAATCACACTGGCCGAATTTACCCCGTGGCCGAAATTACCCGTCTTCCCCTATGGCCTAAAGAATCCTTTCAGTTGGCTATACCTCCGTCGCATAGTAAGTAATTAGCGAGATGTTGCTGGTTTGCATCTTCAAGTGCGTCGATGAATTCTTCCTCCTTTTCTTTTTCGATGATGATGTCCAAAAGTTTTTCATTTTTCTTGCACGGAGTTGGTAGGCTTTTCACTTCATCGACTTCTTCTTTAGAAAGAATAATCTTGGCCATTAGGCAGTCCAATATTTGATCTGTGTCTATTCGTTTCTGGAGGAAGTCTCTATACTTTTCTATTTTACTCATTGATATCGCCATTCTACTGCAGGCTTCAGTCTAACTGCACCGAAGAAAACAAATGCAGCTCAAAACGATGTTAAATTAATTAATTTTTTATCGCTATATACTAGGGTGCTTTTAAGGTACATGTGAAATCTTAAACTCGAATATTTTTTAACGACCAAGTCAGATTATCGTGACAGATCATGAATAACCTCCATATCCAAAATTATATCTTAATAGCTCAACATTTAGGACTTGCGCAAAGCGACCAAAGTTAGGAACCAGGTTGGATTATAGGCAATATTTTCATGATTCCCATTCTTGCCAGCCTTTGACCCCTTCTGAATGACCGCTTCCCAACTAATCAATATTCGTGACAATGACAGCTTATCTTTTGCTTATGTCATGGGTGTCGTGCTGCAAATGGCGGACAGTGTTTGTTTTAATTAATATATCATATCGCACTTGGGATGGCTAAATCTACTAGAAAAAAGGCTGAAATCTGGTTGATAGGCAGTACGGAAGATCATTTCAGTTATGCGAAATTACCTACACGAGGACAGGTTCTGAAGGTGCTTTTTAATTTCCATACACTAAGAAATCAGAGTCTGGATGATAGCGTAAAAGAAACGGCAGCTATGGTACTCCCAATTTGGGAAAGAGCCCGCATTCCAACGAAGGCTAGGAATCACGTTTGGGATCGGCTACGACATCTCCATAAGGAATGGCAAAACCTTAAGAAAAGTATTTCTAGGACGTCAGAAACCGAAGATGGCAAGCGTGAGGCTTTCAAGGATTCCCTGGAGGATCTGTTTGATATTGCCCACAGTGATGCCATGACAATAATCAAGATAGAAGAGGATCGACAGTTTTTGAAAGCACAGCGTGAGAGAGGACGACGTGGTTCAATGGCAGGTATTGATGTCAAACTTTCAAAGCAAGAAACGAGAGTGGCAGCAAGATCAGCAGCACTTGCAGAGCGTATGGAACGCTATCGTGCTAGCACAGCTGCTGCAGCGACAGAAGTTTCTGTGTTGGAAAAGTCATCCGAAGAAGAGGCGTCATCCAGTAGCTCAGAAAAAGAACCAGAACCTTCGACGTCTGCTTGGCCACCAAAACGGCGAAGGGGGACAATCTCTGTCGTTACTCGTGATGTTGCTGCTGCTCTAGATCGTACCAAAACCAGCAGCAGGAAGGCCTCTCACATTTTGACTGCTCTCGCTGTATCCAATCTTTGTGCAGCACCAGCTGGCGAGCTGATTATCAGTCCTTCTGCGATTCATCGAGCAAGGAAGGATAGCCGTGCAGCCCTAGCAGCAGAGATTCATGAATCTTTCGATCCGAAAGTTCCTCTTACTATTCACTGGGATGGCAAGATCATGCCAGATGCTACAGGAACAGGACGAGGGTGTGTTGATCGCCTTCCGATAATGGTATCTGGTAAGGAGGTGACCAAGCTATTGGCCATCCCCAAACTCCAATCTGGTACAGCTGCCGTCATGTCAGATGCGTGTTTGGTCGAGATCAGACGTTGGGGATTGGAAGACAGAATCGTGGCCATGTGTTTCGATACAACAGCGAGCAACACGGGTTGCAAGGGCGGCGTATGCATCAGGCTGGAAACAGAATTAGGAAAGGACCTATTGAACCTTGCTTGCCGACATCATATTTCTGAAATTGTTCTGGAAAAGGTGTTTTCACTGCATGATTCTGCAAGGTCTCCAAAATTGGAACTCTTTGTTCATTTCCGAGACTTCTGGCCACAAATCGATCAGACCAAGTATCGCACAGCAATGGAGGATAAAGATGCAGTACAGCATATCACAGAAATTCGAGATAATGTCATCAGCTTCGCATTGCAGCAACTGAGTACTGATCATTACAGAGATGACTACAAAGAGCTACTTGAGCTGACAGTAA
>OX457037.1:56480493-56642993 GCA_949752735.1 Lumbricus terrestris | reverse complement strand
ATTTAATGTTTCTATTATTATGATATCGTTCGTGGATTGTTGCGTCGCTCCATAGAGACGATGACTCCTTCTTCAGGCCGTAGAATCAATTCTCCACACGGTCTCAGCTCTTTCCTCGTCTGCAAGGACGTGACCTTGAACTTTCTAGAGATGTAGGTCAGCAGAACCTTCTCCTCTATCATTGCGAACCTCTGACCTGAAATTGTAACATGCTCTTGTTCATTGTTTAATTAAGCGCTTATTAAGTTTAAAGTAGGGAAGCAATTGCACCCTCCCAAAAGCCCTACCTACACTTCACCGCGGTAGGAGGTGAACAGCCAAGTAGGGGATAGCCCGATGAGGCTATGCCATCAGTGGTGAAGACTTCGGTCGAAGTACCACCTAGGGCGTCACGCGAGGTGGACAGGCTCACCGGGAACCCTGAAAGTGCTGGCTAACGCAGGAGGCGGGTGTTGGAAGGACACCTAAGGGCGGAAGAGGCCTAAGAGGCCCAACTGCCTCCTTAACCTACCAGGAGAGGATTGGTCACCACCTGGCACAGGACCAAGAAACCTTTACATGACTGAAACAAATATGAATACAGATAACTGCGTTAACGGGGCTCCTCCACGAAAGAGGAGGGGAACCGCGCCCGGCAGGAGTGGCATTAGCCAGGCCACGCAGGTCGTCATTCAGCGAAACCGTGGCACAAAGAGGAAAACGCAGGGCATGGGACATACGAAGAGCGATGGATAAGACCAGAGAAAGAGCAACTTGGAGACGTCTTGTAAAGGCCTCATCGTCAGCATGCGCTTGACGGAGGAGAAATTGGAATTGGTCATCCTGCTATGTAGGGCATTCTGGTAGTTTCATAGCTGAATATTATTGTCGCTCTGGCGCTAATATCCCATCTTCGGCAGACACCTCCCCCAGATGTATGCCCCCTAACACGCCCTGGGCAACTCAGTTATAACGCGGTGCCTTTTCACAGATTAGTCAAAAGAGATTGTTCTTCTAGTCTTCTTCTACTTCCAGCTGCAGCTGCGTTTCCAAGTGCAAGCCACATTTTCAATGCATCTTTCCATCGAAAGGAAAGAGAAGTTACGAATTTTGCGGAGAATTTAGTTGGACCTATCTTAGGTGAATTTTTGTAAATATCATTATCGTCATTGTTACCAATATTATTGTCGCTATAATTTTCATTATTATCTTATTATTATTATTTTTTACCCGAGGTATCTATAATTCCTCAGGTTTCAGATATTAATAAGAAATTTTAACTCTAGAGTGGCAATCCATGTCAAGATCTGGAAGAACAAAAGTGCTGTGGAACGCAACAGCATTAAAACGCTGAATTATTATAACTGACAGGACAGGACAGTGTAGGCCTACGTCAAACTCACTCCCGCTGCCAGGATTTGTACGGCAAAACGCATGCGCACTAGACAAGCCCAGCAAGCAATAGAGAACCGTTCTAGAGAACGGTTGATAATCAATAGAATTAGGCACTAGAATATTCTCGTTCCTACGCATTCAATCTGAATACAAATAGGCTATAGTTACTAGATGGTATGTTGACTGAAGACGACACACTAAACACACAAAATATAGCTTAATAATACCCGGTCATGATCCTAACTTATAGCCTACCAACACCCAGCCACTCACTTGTCCAATGGGCCTAGCGGGCCCTGTCCTTTCAGGTCTGCCCTTTGTTTCCTCATAAACGCTTTTTAAAAATCGGGATTTAATCGTTTAGCCTAGGCCTAGACCCTACTTGTTAAATTTGTTAAGTTGTTGTTCCGTTTTCTGCAAAAATATGTCTTTACTGGGTTCAATAAACTATAACAATGAATTGAATTCAGAAGCACATTGTCCTTACTTTCGCGTGGCTGTCGAATTTTTTTAATGAAGCCTATATCCGTATTGCTGGCATGGACGGAGTTTATCAGTGGCTTGGGGGGGCTAAGCCCTCCACGACCAATAGATTCTTTTTTTGCCGTGCAAACGGTATCTTTTACCGGGCATAGCTCCCAAAGAAGGCGCAGAAAAAATGGTTCTGTTCACGAATGCGAAACTTCCGAATGACTAAAAAAGGTCTTCAACTTTTTTCTCCGGGAAATTTTGTATTTTTCGGCGAGATTTCAGCATGAGGGCTAAAAGAGGTCATTAGCTTTTTTGGACCGAGAAAATATTGGTCGGCGCCGCTCGTTCGGGACCGAATCTGAGCCCCAACAAAGCCCAAGTTCTTCCCAAGTTCTTTTTTAGCTCCTCCAAGAGCGGAAACCAAACTCCGCCCATGCTTGCTGGCCGTATATATCTTCGTGATTTTACTCGTGCTTCCCGCTTATTGTATTCTGCCAGAAGTTTGTGTTTGTCCGGCTGAACTTAGATAAAGTAGTTGCGTTTTCACGAGACTGTGCGATAGGCCTAAAGAAGATCATCAGCGCCGCCCTCCTCCTTCATCCAGGCTTTGGACTGGCATTTTCAATGTACGAACAGTGATTGAGTTAAACTAATAGAAGCGGAAAATACACATAATTCATATAATATATATTTATACAATTTTATCATGTTTAACTAAGTTTGTTATGCTATAAACCATGTAAGCATAGATCTATGTAAATAACGTACTCAACTTTACCCGGTCAATTCTCTTTCCTGCTATATAACCGCACAACCACAAGAATGATGCGTATTCATCTATAATGTAGAGAAGAACATGTGTACGCTATAGCTCACCTATATTGGTCAAGGTCATGTTCACCGAGGGTTGTAGTAAGAGGACTACAGCTGCTCGATATGCAGGAACGTGTTTGAACAGCAATTCAAACTCATTGACCATCCTGTGTTCTATTGATAATTAATGTGCCTCTTGATCTTCAAACCGTTGCGATTACGATAGGCATGGATAAGTAACGTTGGAGAGTTGCACGGTAAATATCGCCGTTGGTGGTCTTATTTATCTAACTTCAGTCTTACAAACAGCACAATAATTTATTAGTTGCAACACGCGTTGAGGTTTGTCGACTCTAATCTAGGGTATAAGCTATAATGTCCTTTATTTCCAATTATAAATAACCACCCTCATCGGCTCAACTTTAACGATGATCTTTAGGCCTATAATTATTATTAACTATCGTTGATTGATAATTAATCCACGCCACTGTTCGCACTCTGACAATGCCAGTCCGAAGCCTGGATAAAGGAGGAGGGCGACACTAATCATCTTGTAATGGCAGTGTCGTTAAGCAGCAAGAAGCTGACGTGCAGAATGATCATTGATCATATTATTGGTAGTCATTGCAACACATATTTTGTCGACTATATAAATGCTACCAACATAGGCCTATATGGTTTGACTATAATATGAGTTCGTCTGGATCGGTGTATCATTAGGTACCATGGGTCCATGCAATAATAATTATTAGCATGGTGTTGCCAGCGGCGACGCCAGGATTTAAGTTTTGGGGGGGCTGAATTCGCGGGTGAAAATTTTCCATTTTCTGCCGTCAAAATTTCTGACGACTTTTTAAGTCATCGGCCAAAAATCTCACGAAAAATTTCCATTTCTGACGTCAAAATTTCTGACCTTTTTTATAGTCATTTGGTGGAAATCTTCTAAAACGGTCCTTTTTCATATCCGCAAAACTGTCTAGCAAATCTCGTGCGTGCCTTACGCTTAATTTTTTGGGGGTGCTAAAGGGGCAAATCGCCCAAATATTTCATTTTTACATGGAGGACATTTGAGGGTGGCTTAGCCCCTCCCTATCCCACCTCTAGCGCCGCTACTAATGTTTGCTATACATGTATTGGTCTATAGGGTCTACAATTAAAACGTAGGCTACCCAAGCGGTCAACATGTTGGAAATTTTGAGGAGGTTCTTGAAAGGATAGATGAGGAAGAAACCTGTAGATTTAGCTGCTAAAGATTTTGCCAAGGTATTTGACAAAGTGCTTCACGAAAGTCCAGATAAAACGATGCAATCGTCCGGCTTCACAGGGATTGACACGAAATCTATGCAGGCTATCAGGCACAGGGCAAAACATGGATAGTCCTATTATAGCCTAGTTGGCAGATAATAATTATTATAATTTACCTGAAAACATAGGTGCAATCACGTTCTAAAAGTTGGGGAGACCAAATGAATCACGTCCTAAAAGTTGGGGGACCATAATGATAAAGTCAATGGGACCACTCAAAAGTTGGGGGGACGCGTCCCGTGGGTCCCATAGGGTGGTTGCGCCTATGCCTGAAAACAGTGATAAGTGGAGCATAGCAAAAATCACTGCTTGGATGTGTCATCTATAGGCAACATAGGCAATATAGCTTACTAAATGTCTCTTCCAGCATTATTATCTTGTCGATTCTAGTATAAGCTATAAGCTATACGTGTCTATACCCCGGGTATAAATTGGACGAAATTAGCTCAACTTCAACTACAGGATCGACCTTCTCCAAAACGGTTGTTAACTCCCGCAGAATAATTATATTATTATTGATTGAGCATCTCGGCATGGTTCTCTAACTTCTCTTTCAAATGGATTGATCTAGAGTTTCGGCTGCCTGTGAGGACGGTGACCCGAATCTAACTTATGCTTTCATCCCACGATTGGATTAAACATGCTTGCGACCAGGTTCCGATTATTTTAAACTAGTGAACAATAAGGCTCTGAGCAACCTCGAATAACTCTGAGTTTATAACAGCCCTGCAGAAAGAAGGCCAGACTGCATTAAAACTAATTAAAAGAATCTTAATTCTGAGAATAAAGTTGAATTCGCTAAGTGCAATAAAAGACATATCCGAATCAAAGAAGAATTCTCTAAATATATTCATAATCTTTATAAAAAAAATACCTGTAGCATTATCCGTTCTTTGTTGGCCTACGTACATGTATAAAGGCCTAGATTTCCTAACTTAAATGATACGAGGACTTACGGCTGATAAATGTATCGCTTACTATGCTAGCATTGGATCATCCTTCGCTGAAAAGATTTCTACTTGCAAAGTCTCCTATAGTAACTTAGTTTAACTGCCATTTCATAATTCCATTGTTTCAGTATAGGCTACCCTTCTTTAAGAGGTTATTAAGTTGGAACAGGCAATTCATCCGACGCACAGTTCTAGTACATAATAGGCTACTAATGGTAGACACGTTTCCTCGTCTTGCTTTCGTCTCAAACTCCGTCTTTTCTGCTGAGGTCGATCGCACTGGGAGCGCCTCTGAAGGTCTTTTGGTGTGAGAAGCGCTTTATAAAAGGTCATATACAATGACGTACAATAATGGCATTCATTGAAAAAGAATGCGTCAAACGTCATAGAATGACAGATTCCCTTTAAATTGGAAAAGTGCTGGGTGATGCATAAAGAACAGAGAACTTTCATGTGAAATTGAAAAATGGCTTTGATAGTGAGAAAGTGGCTTGGGAATGGTTATTAATGACAGTGCAAATTAAGCTAATTTGCTACAGCAGTAGAGAGTGAAATGACAGTAACGACCTGGAACTCATAATACGATAGATAAGACGTTATAGGACTATGCGCAATAATGATGACAGTGAGTCAGCGATGACGGCTTAGCTCTTTGTAATCCTTGTATAGACTAACAGTTTATAATTATTATGTACAGACTGTCCAGTTGAACTAGCATGAATTGATGAAGAACTGAGTTTGCTTTTAACATAATCCTAGTGGGGGAACGGACATTTTCCCCCTGGACATTCCCCCCGGACATTTCCCCTTGGACATTTTCTCCCCTGGACGTTCCCCCTACCCTAGGAGATCCCCCCGTATGCGAAAACCAGTGTTTCTATCGTCTTCAACATAGGTCAGGCCTAGGTATTGAAAGAAGGAATTGGAAGGTAGCCTACGCCCAGTAGGTCTTTGATGATGCCGTCAAGGCATCCGTTTTGGAACATAAGGTACATGTACGAACATTATTTGATCATTTAGAGTAATTCGACTGTGACTTATTAGCGAAGACACAGTCATCAATCAGGCTACCTAAAAAGTGACTGTAGGCCTACAGTACATATCACCTCAATTGTCTGTAAGAGTCGAAACCTAAAATAAACATTGACCGGTCCGATGTTTTGATATAAAGCTCGGTTTCTATAATCGCATCGCAATTCTATAAAAAGTTTCGAACTTCGCACCTGAGTTCGATCAACATTAAGGGTCCATACAATATGTTTGTGCGTTTTATACGCATAGCTTTTTATATGGATTCCTTAGCATTTACTTCAAAAGATTCGTTGTAAAAGTTTCAGATTTAATTACACAGGAATTCAAGAATTCAGGGTAGGACTTGTATGGACAATTGGGGGAATGTCCGGGGGTAAATGTCCTAGTCAAAATCAGGGGGAAACGTCCAGAGGGGAAATGTCCAGGGGGAATGTCCGGGGGAAATGTCCATGGAAAAATGTCCTGCATCCATCCTAGTGCTACATGTGTATGACTTCAAAATGAGTTACATAAATCAGAGTATATAGACTACAATGTTCAATCATCTCAGATATACAAAACTCTTAACTACAGCCTAACATCAACCCAGATTAAATGTCTAGAGCCTAATCATGACTACCATTTAGTGTGTTTTGCCTTACAACATATTTTCTGTTATGTACATACACACCGCCATGGATCATTGCTGCCACCATTATAATTATGTTCCACTTGGTTCTACACTAGGCTTCTATTAGCACTTAATTCATATTCCGTCCAGCGCAGATGAGAAGACTTCATCGTGGCTTCATCACAATCATCAGCTTGTTCTGCGTTTCCTGTTTAGTCACTACAAACATACAAAGACATAATATGGACGACGCTCTGGCATTGTGTTTGTAAGACCGTCGTATAAAAGTCAAATTATTGCAATGCTATGATACCGAAGCAATAAAAACTCTGTAGAATCAAAACAGCGTTGAAAGGTTATCTGAAGAGCATGTGAATGCTTGGATGTAGACACCCACAAAACCAGAGAATGGCGAAATTTAGTCACTCACAATTTGCAAAAATGACGAAGGTGGTTACGCAAAAAATTAATGCATCACAACGTCTTTTAGTGTAGTAGAAGGCTGTCAAGGATGAAGGCGATATGGTGGTGTCTAGGTTTAAAATGCTAATCGTAGGCTATATTTGCACACCTCATGATGACACTAGGCAAGCCCAATGAATCAGTGATACGTCTGATTATTTTTTTGTATCTTAGCTGGTAGAAGTCGGAACGAAAGTAGGCCTATATATAATATATGTATATAATATCATTTCGCTAACAAATATTTCTGTGGCTGTTATTTGCTTTGTCATTCATGGCTGTAGGTTCATTGCTAACGAAACAGTTGAATATTTGACTATGATTGAGCTCCTGCTGTAGCCAGTGTAGGCCGATTGGTAGTGTCCGCAGTCTAGTCTCTGGTGATTTTGTTATTTTAATCTCAAGAGCGAAGTGCAAGCAATACCTGACCTGTTAAAAGAGTTACCAAAAGAGATGGGATTGACTGCTTTACAAATTCATTCACTTCTTCAACCATGCGATCAACATCCTCCTTCAACGACGTCGCTTGCGTGTTTAGTTCTCTCACTAACCGTGCCATTCGAACAGTCTCTGCAATCAGAAACGACACAACAATCATTATCTTTTCATTAAATGTATTATTTATGAAACTAACTATTTTGCATTCAAAAGTCTTTCACGGCCGATTTAACTTACGGTAAGTGTTTTCAGTGCAACATTTGCCATCTTCAAACGCTGAAGACTGCCTTAGTGGATATATACCTTGACATCTAAGTAGGTTAAGAGGGTCGGTTATTAATATAAGTCACAGCCATAATCCTTGCGAGGTAGGCAGTTCTGATAAAAAATACTTCCTGAATTAGGTAAATCCCTGCTATAGATCACTGTAATAATATTATTTCTCCATAAAACTTCGTTGTACGTGTTGGTATTCTAGAATCTAGATGTTGGCGATAAAACTAACCTCCCAGTAGACACGTCAGTTTCAACATTCCCGTGTGAAGCGCTTGATAGCCTCGTTTTTTGCTGTCCTTTATATTTGGTGTTTCTGAACAAGCGTCTTCGCTATTTTCTTGAAAATTTGTAAGTATTCTTCTAAGTAGACGATTAACACCTGCATGTGTGCATAAATCAAAGCAGAAATTCAAAAGTCTCAGAATCTCTGAAATCATTTTTAAAATGTTAGGAAATAAATTTAAGAGTTAGCCTACTGACATAGGGCCTAGTGGAATTGAACATGGAAATAGTTTAAATGAAATGCTTAAAATCATAACATCGTGTAGTGGGTAAATTTTCATAGGATTTCAGAGCTTGAAGTTTGCAGCTTCTATTCTGTTCACATTTTAAAAGTAACCTGAACCATATTTAACTTCGTGCATTGAAGTTACGGCAGAAACATTTAAAAGGCTTGTGCGTGGATACTAAACAATGAAGGTCGACATTTAGTAGGCTAAGTCAGATAATAAAATGAAAGTCATTGCAAATGCTAAGACGTCAGCTATGGACAATCATAACAGTGCCGTGAAATTGGTCACAACAATTAGGCTACTCGTAGTAAGCAATTAGAGAGTTATGCCCAGCAGCCCAGGGTATTTATACTATGATAGATATTGGGACATTTAGTCTAACTCGCTCTTATAACAGAAGATGGGCTAGTTTTAATTCAAAATATCGGCTCGTGAGTTGAAACGTTGAACATCGTTTATTATAAAATTATCTTTGGCTACAAAATAAAATGTAATGACCTTGCCTTGTACAAAAGACATTACAGGCCTACTTTAATATTATCGATGGCAGTCACTGCTAAATATATTTCTAACACCCAATGTATGCCATCTTTGACTATAATCGTGGAGCTCATAAGACAGTTCACTATATTAAAATGGATATGATTTTTTTATTAAACCTGCCATTTTTCGGCAGTGCTGGAGTCTGGAGGACATTTTGAAAAAAGTCCTATTTATATACTTGAATGAATGATTGACTACGAAAAGGCAAATTAATTTTGAACGCAAATGGATAATCATATTATAACAAATATAAAAAGATGAGTCAATTTATATTGATTAGAATTGACACGGGCAAGATGAACCTTCAGTTTCGTTGATGAATAGAATGAGAACCAAAACCGTTTCTTGCGTAGAATTCTCAACTGCTGCTAGTTTTTCTGTAAGAGTTTTCACGTATAGTTCTTGTCTATCTAAATGCAAGAATATTAACCACAACAAAATCTTTATAAACAGAGCAATTTATGAAAAGACACAATTTTCAAAAAACACATCCGAAACCAAAAAATTGCATAAAAATCAGAAACGACAAAATCTTCCGAAATAAACACGAAATTTTCACAAACAACAAACTTTTCATCTAACTACTTTCCAGTGCGAGAGATGTAGGCCTATCTGCTCTGGCGTCTTCTTCAATTATTCGAATGTTTGGAAGTTTTCAGACCACATAATAGCCTATTATGGTATATTCGTATGTGTTAATGTTAGATAGGTTGGTTGAATAGTCACTGATTAACGACTCTGTTTCATTGCAAAGACGATTACTGTCGAACTGTCTCTTTCTAAAGAGTAGCCTATGAGCAGCAGTGACGGAGTCGTTAGCTAGGCATTGGATGGCAAGTACGAACCAACAGAATCTATTTCATAATTAATAAATTAAACTAAAATTGTAGCGTTTGTACTCGCTTCAACAGATGGCGCCCTGGTGTAAATACCTGCTCTCTCTGGGTACGACCACGGCCTTCTAAAGTATTTAGTAGGCCGTGGTACGACACATGTAGCTTATACCGAAAATAGTAAGACGCTGAAGCATATGCCTACCAGTTTCTGGAGGCCCTGGTAGCTGAAGTAGTGGATTCGATTTTGGAACGGAAGTAGACCTTAACCAAACAAAGGACGGGAATCGTTGGATAATTGGGATGAATATAGGCCTAACAGGTTCTTCCACGTCATCTTCTTCGTCATCATCATCTTCTTCTGCGTCGTCATCTTCCGTGTCACGTTCTTCAACGTCACGTTCTTTCGTCTCATCAGTTGTTAGTGTGTCTTAAAACAAAATATAGGGTGTCTCGATAGGTCGTGAACGATTTTGAATGCAGATAAATATATGTTATACACAATATAATATGAAAAGCTGTATACTGGCGGTTAGGTTGTTCAAATGAGAATGTTACGCAAGAAAATTTTAGATCACTAGCTCACTTATTCAAATTTTAGCGCCAATATCCGTGACGTCATCAAATTTGTGCCAAGTAAACGTCCAGTTATATAGGCCGAAAGCAGTATTGTACGATCATCATTGTTAATCCACACATAATTAATTAATTAATACAAATTATCATTTTGTACTTAATAATGTTTCCTTTACTCTTGATTGCAGCCTCAAGTCGATTAGGCATCGAGCCAATTAGATTTTTCAGAGTTGTCAGAGGTATCGATGTCCATGCCTTACGAAGCCGACGTTTTAAGGTGTTCAATGTCTGGGGTTGGGGATCGGCATAAACAGTTGCCGCCATAATACTCCAAACATTTTCTATTGGTGACAAATCCGGCGAATTAGGCGGTCAGTCCCCCAGTGAGATGTAGCCATTGATAATTTTGTTTATGCCGATACCGAACCCCAGACATTGAATACCTTAAAACGTCGGCTTCGTAAGGCATGGACATCGATACCTCTGACAACTCTGGAAAATCTAATTGGCTCTTTGCCTAATCGACTTGAGGCTGTAATAAAGAGTAAAGGGAACATTATTAAATACTAAATGATAATTTGTATTAATTAAATTATCATGTGTGGATTAACAATGATGGTCGTACAATGCTGTTTTCTGCCTATATAACTGGACGTTTACTTGGCACGAATTTGATGACGTCACGGATATTGGCGCTAAAATTTGAATAAGTGAGCTAGTGATCTAATGTTTTTTGCGTAGCATTCTCATTTGAACATCCTATCCGCCAGTATACAACTTTCCACATTATCTTGTGTATAACATATTTATCTGCATTCAAAATCGTTCACGACCTATCGAGACACCCTATAGTTATTGAGCAGCATAGTAAGATACATGATGTTGCAACCTCTCCGCAATTTCTCCGAGACTTGCTGCAGCTGGTTTATACGATATTGCTATAAGTTTTTCAAATAGTGATTGCACCAGTAAAGGTCTTGATATAAATTTCGAAGTTAAGAAAAATCTGCATATAATTATTTCCAAGACTGGTAAATCGGGCATAGGCTACAATGCTGCGGTGTCTCTAAGACTTGGCATAAATTTCTTTAAAGCCTTTCGCAGCTCACACTAAGCAGAAGCGCCCATGTATAGTTTATGCCTACATACATAACACAGCATTTTTAAGCAGAACATAGCCTATTTATTTTTATTTTATACATGTGCAATTGTGCATAATTGTGTACATTGTAGGCATACATGTATTCACTCAGTGGTCTGTGCCTGGCCTTAGCCAGGATTTTATTTAGGGAGGTGTTTACTCGACCGTGAATTTGTTAGTGGTCGAAATTTATGACGACCTTTTTTAGTCATCGCCTGCTTTTTCTATTTTTTGGGCTCATAATGCGTTCACGGCGTTGCAGAAACCTATTTCCCGTGATTTTAATTTACTTTCTGCCTGACTTTACACTACACTGTAGTTCTCACATCATATTCTAGTAATGCAGTATTTCATATCTACATGTAAGCTTACATTATTTCATTTTGGGGGTATTCAAACACCCAAAACACCCATAGCTACGGCCTCGGGTCTCTGCATAATATGGAAAAATAATGGTCTCACCGTTGGCTAATTTCAGCAGATCTTCGGCAAGTTGAATGATATCGATTGTGATTTTCAGCGATACTTTCCCTATCAAGTTGAGCACATTTTTCACAACGTTGCTGATCTTCTTTTTCCGCTTTGCTGTAATATAAGATCAAACAAAGCAGTGTCTGTGTATATATTTAGACTTTAAGACTATAATGAAAGCTTCAATGATTGCATCTATAGATCAAAGTTGTGCTAGACAGATGATTGCAACAACGCGGATTGAGCCACTGCGTTTCGTTGTAGTTGGCTGATACCAGCACATAAGTCTACACTTCTAAAAAAACCCACAGTAATCGTTAGAAGCTCCTTCATAGTTTTATACAGATGGCACCAGAGGCAAAATCCATATTGTAAGTATTAAGTAGATCCATTACAGTTTCAAGACCGAAACTTACCATATGTGCTAACATTTTTACTATGAAAATGCTAAGTGTGTCACAAAATTTTACTCATTCATTCATTTATTCATTCATTCATTTACTCATTCATTCCAGAATTTATATAGCTTCTTTTAAGGGTTACCCAGTCTAAGCGCTCAATACACTAGAACGGCAAAAAGGAGCTTTGAGTCTAATTTTTTAAGTGCATCAGTAAGAACCCAGGAAGCAGATGTAGCTCCTGTTGGAGTCCATTCCTGACAACTGGACCTTCTAGATAAAATCTCTGTTCTGGATGGCAGCTGTTCGTGCCAATGGAGCCAAGAGCACACCCTTCTATCATTCTGTGCTTCTATGCAGAAAGGATGGGCGGTGGTCTTGGATATCTATATTTAATATTATTCCATATGCGCAGATGTCTTCTTCGCCACTGCACAATGATGACTCAACATGAGCTCTGACGACCATAGGGCCTACAAAACATATGTGCTAGTGCTAGATGTTTATCTTGCTTAGTGTCTCTGATAACTATGCACACATTTTGTATTTATTCTCAAAAATTACCTGAAATAGGCCTACTTCCTTTCTCTGTAAGTTCTTTTTCTAGTTGACGGATGCGTTCTGTGATCTTCCGTCGTGTCTCCTCATTCGGCGTTTCATACATCTTCAACATCAAACTGACGAGATCGTCTAAATTTCAATTTAAAAGAGCAGTTAGCCACAACCAGTGATTCCGTTAAGGTCTGAATTCTTGGAGTCATGGACGCATCACATCAAAAAAGTTGGAGTCCACACCAAATGGATAAGAGTCATGGACTCCACACCCACTCATTTTTGGAGTCCCATCGGGCCATATTAGGCTAATTGTAAAAAAATTCCGAACTTCTCATAGATCTATTACAGGCGACATTATTATTACGTAACCTACGCAAAAATTCGCATTTTTGACCCTCATTCTGTTGCAACTCGTACATTTTGCGAACAGCCACATGCGTACGTAAAAATTAGCTCTAACCCTCCTCCGTTTACAAAAGTTCATTTAGGCTAAAGGCAGCTATAAAATTCATTTTAGGCCTACTGTTGGCTATTTTTGTGTGTTAAAATCTGAAGTTGTCAATACCAATAGGCCTACAGAAAATACCAAGTCATAAACTCATAAATTATAGTCAGCTTCTCCAGAGGTAGGCTAAATTGAAATGAAATATAGGCCTGTATCGTGGAATCGTGAAAGGTCAAGTAGGCCATACGCCTATATTATAGCCTAAGCCAACGATAAGTAGAAGTTTTTAGTTTTTACATTTTGAGAACAAATTAACAGCCATTTAGAAGCAAAAGCTGGTGTGACAGCACAATCAGATTGCATCATATTGCATTAATATTGACTGGAGAGCGCCTCTGAGAGGGCTTCTTGTAGAGGCGTTATATAACTTATTGAAATGAATGAATGAATAGCCTACAGAGTCAGAGAGAGCTAATATGCTATTGTCGTTAGCAATGGCATCATTTAAAAAATAAACAGGGAAATTTTAGGACACTATAGCCTAGATAACTAGTACCAATCTTCCCAACGATAATAAATTTTATACTTTTAAAGAAAAATATTTTTGCTTTGTTGTAGGCCTAGTTCTTTTAATTTTCTTGATTTTAGGATCTATCCGACAATATTAACGGTCATTACTTTTTAAGCCAGCTCATTGGGACGGTTGAACCACATAATTATATTGTTGAACACTATAAAATTATATAATAATTATTGCTGACTTGTATTGTGGATGGTTTAGACCTGGGCCTGCATGTAGGCTGTGCAGGCCATATGTCACTCACTTACAAAGAAATGAAATATTCATAAATAAGTCATTGCATAAATTATTCACCACTAACCAGTCAGTTAATACGCAATGCACAAACTGAGACAGTTACACAAATAGGGACCCCACGGTATTTTCTATTGGTGTCCCATGGACGCATCGATAATTTATTTGTGCGTCCATCCACAACTTCAGTGCGTCCATGGACGTACCGCCTTTATTTTTGTGCGTCCGGCGTCAAAATTTGTGCGTCCGGGACGCACGGACGCACGTTAACGGAATCACTGGCCACAACTACGGTCATTCTGCGCAACAGTAGGCCTATAGCTACCCTGCGGAAGAGAAAGTCATTTCTAGGGGAAAAACTTTATCTCCATGGAGATAGTTAGATTAAACAATGGATTGAAGACTCGTTTGTTGACAGAATCTATCTTATATTGCCGAGCCTTCGAAATATCAATGTGTGGGTCTCGCACAAAACAACACCCCGGGTAACTCACTGATAAGTGACGATAATATTATCTTATGTTAACTTACAGTCGACCGTCTTGCCTTTGTCGTTTGATATTTGACATAGGCCTCTTATAAACACGGAGACTTACCATTGTCTGGACTTTCTTTAACAGCCTGCAGCAGTTCTGACGTTGCGTTTTGGAGTTGCTTGAAGTTCAACGTGAAATTATTATGCATGCCTAGGAGATCGTTCATTTTGGTTTGCGCCTTCTGGCATTCCATATACTTTGTCCCTGAAATTGTAATTTGTTAAAACAAGACTGCATGTTTACAATTAAGGTAATTGTAAAGTTAATAATTACAGCATTTAATTACGCTCTATAATTGCCTCTATATAAAAACTGTCGTTGATGGAGGAAAATAGGCTATCTTGTGTCAGGTCTAACACGCTTAATAAAAGAGGCAGTGGTTCAATTGGTCATAATTGTAGAGGTGTCGACCTCCTGAGCTCTTGCAGAGCCAATGAAAATAAATATATATCAGGAAAATCCAAAAAATAAATGATAGGCTCTTTTCTAATTGGTAAGTCTACTTTAAAAAACAAGTTTGAATGTAATGCGCGTCATCTATAATTATTTCAATTACTGAAGGAGTTAGGTGGCTGGTTTCCACTTTTTGAGGCAGATCTCATAGATCAGGCGGGGATCTCAAAGCAGAGATGCGAGTCTTAGATCCTGTAGCATCCGGCTGAATTGAATCAGAGGCAGCAGTTAAGAGCGTGCCCTGAATTTGAACAAACGTACCGAAGAGGCCAATCTGATCACAGGTCGCCCTAAATAAGCAACGGTCGCGCATCTTCCAAACTTAGAAAACATAAGCAAATTTCTGGTGGAGCAGAAATTCCAGGAGAAGCATGATGGTCATGCATATGGGTGAAATAACAGTTAGAAAATCCTGAATACTCCTCTCCATCCAGCTCCACCAGACTGCCGGGCCGGTGTCACGAAATCCGCAGATGAAGAGAAGTTGAAGCTTTAAGGGGGGATAAAATATCCCGTGACATCGGCATACTGGATGAGTTGTTAATTCTTTCATAGACAAAGTTAACAATGTTATAGATAACGTTGTAAGCTCTCCCACACCTACAATAACAAATCGCGACTACAACCACGGTTACCACGCTGTTGACCTTTGATCCTATGGCTTCTTGCATGCATTTGTACTTCGGCTTCATGGCTTAGCTTAAAATAGGTATACTTGACTTACTTGACTTATGGCTTTGACGATGCTTTCGCACGTGACAGCCGCCCAGCTATGGAAAATCTCCACGTTTAATAGATAAGTATAAAATAGGTATAAATTACCGCGATAAAACACTCACAGCAAGGCATTGTCTTTCTCGCGTATATATCGGCAAGTCCAAATATTATCGCGATGATCATGACAACAATGCTCGGAAGAAACACGAAGAGTGGACGTCTTCTTTCTGGTTACACGCAGAAAAACATCGTGTTATGAGAAAACAGCAGCGATTTAACAGTAACTTGTACCTTGGGGAATTATTTTAGAGAAAGATCACATTCTTCCTCAACAAATTAAAACTTTATAATGATGTCCTTTGAGTCTCCATATTGATCGGAATGTCGTGAAAGAAGTTGAGAAATGAATTTCTGCAATAGAAATGAGTTGGCTACGAGAGATTGGCTAGATATCAAGACCACAAAAAATAAGAGAAAATTACGCGAAAGAATTAGCCTATTACACAAAAAATTATCAAAACATCTAGGCTACATCAAACATCAAAGTCTCTAACAATGGATTTTACCTGTAGATATTAATCTAAATCAGTAAACTGTTGCTGCCATTTTAAACAGTTCTAAACAGTAGCCTATAATTAATATGCAAAACACAGCAAGAACCAACCTTTGATGGCAAAGAACTTATCTAGTACTTCCTGGTCTTTGGCAAGTACGTGAATTGTTTTTATTACGACGTTCGTTGCTGAGTCCACTCGTTTACACAGTTCCTCAATGGCGACTTTCAGGCTTCCAGAACTTATGGCTTTCTTCAAATCTCGCCAACGTTGAGATGTTTTGCAGTAGAAGTAAAAAACGACGCTATGACCCTTTTTAGCACCAATAACTTTATGTGTAGCCATTTCCAATATTCTTCTGGATTCCTCAACCGTTCTGTCACGAAGCAGATCTGTGATTCTTTCAGCTAGTCTGACTTCGGCCAAAGGTTCTTGAAACTCGGCGTGTACTGGCATTACGGCTAAAATTCGGCAAGCACATTACTTTCCAATTACAAATAATGGTATTATCAGGGCCTAGGACAGGGGGCAGTGTTTAATCTAGTCCCCCTCCTCTGGGGGGGGAATTGGGGTTTCTGGGGGGGGGAGACATTTGAACGTCCGAAGGACGCTCGTGATGCGCGTAGCACCGAGACTGGGAGGGGAGGGGTATGGGCAGGGGGATGTGTCCCTCCCCATCAGAAACTTTTTGAATGTCCACATGCAATGGAAGCATTTTAAGGTGTCATCTTAACAAAATAGCTGTACTGTTTCAGTGACCCATTAGAAAATTTGTGAATTTCCACATTACAATGGCAGCATTTTAAGGTGTCATCTTAAACAAAATAGCTGTACTTTTAAAGTAAACACTAGAAAATTTTTGGATTTCCACATTGCAATGGCAGCATTTTAAGGGGTCATCTTAACAAAATAGCTGTACTGTTTTAGTGACCCATTAGAAACTTTTTGGATTTCCACATTGCAATGGCAGCATTTTAAAGGGTCATCTTAACAAAATAGCTGTACTGTTTTAGTGACCCATTAGAAACTTTTTGAATTTCCACATTACAATGGCAGCATTTTAAGGTGTCATCTTAAACAAAATAGCTGTACTTTTTAAGTGGACACTAGAAAATTTTTGGATTTCCACATTGCAATGGCAGCATTTTAAGGGGTCATCTTAACAAAATAGTTGTACTTGTACTGTTTCAGTGACCCATTAGAAAATTTTTGAATTTCCACATTGCAATGGCAGCATTTTAAGGTGTCGTCTTAACAAAATAGCTGTACTTTTTCAGTGACCCATTAGAAAAATTTTGGATTTCCACATTGCAATGGCAGCATTTTAAGGTGTCATCTTAACAAAATAGCTGTACTTTTAAAGTAAACACTAGAAAATTTTTGGATTTCCACATTGCAATGGCAGCATTTTAAGGGGTCATCTTAACAAAATAGCTGTACTGTTTTAGTGACCCATTAGAAACTTTTTGGATTTCCACATTGCAATGGCAGCATTTTAAAGGGTCATCTTAACAAAATAGCTGTACTGTTTTAGTGACCCATTAGAAACTTTTTGAATTTCCACATTACAATGGCAGCATTTTAAGGTGTCATCTTAAACAAAATAGCTGTACTTTTTAAGTGGACACTAGAAAATTTTTGGATTTCCACATTGCAATGGCAGCATTTTAAGGGGTCATCTTAACAAAATAGTTGTACTTGTACTGTTTCAGTGACCCATTAGAAAATTTTTGAATTTCCACATTGCAATGGCAGCATTTTAAGGTGTCGTCTTAACAAAATAGCTGTACTTTTTCAGTGACCCATTAGAAAAATTTTGGATTTCCACATTGCAATGGCAGCATTTTAAAGGGTCATCTTAACAAAATAGCTGTACTGTTTTAGTGACCCATTAGAAACTTTTTGAATTTCCACATTACAATGGCAGCATTTTAAGGTGTCATCTTAAACAAAATAGCTGAACTTTTTAAGTTGACACTAGAAAATTTTTGGATTTCCACATTGCAATGGCAGCATTTTAAGGGGTCATCTTAACAAAATAGCTGTACTGTTTCAGTGACCCATTAGAAACTTTTTGAATTTCCACATTACAATGGCAGCATTTTAAGGTGTCATCTTAAGCAAAATAGCTGTACTTTTTAAGTGGACACTAGAAAATTTTTGGATTTCCACATTGCAATGGCAGCATTTTAAGGGGTCATCTTAACAAAATAGCTGTACTGTTTTAGTGACCCATTAGAAACTTTTTGGATTTCCACATTGCAATGGCAGCATTTTAAGGGGTCATCTTAACAAAATAGTTGTACTTGTACTGTTTCAGTGACCCATTAGAAAATTTTTGAATTTCCACATTGCAATGGCAGCATTTTAAGGTGTCGTCTTAACAAAATAGCTGTACTTTTTCAGTGACCCATTAGAAAAATTTTGGATTTCCACATTGCAATGGCAGCATTTTAAAGGGTCATCTTAACAAAATAGCTGTACTGTTTTAGTGACCCATTAGAAACTTTTTGAATTTCCACATTACAATGGCAGCATTTTAAGGTGTCATCTTAAACAAAATAGCTGAACTTTTTAAGTTGACACTAGAAAATTTTTGGATTTCCACATTGCAATGGCAGCATTTTAAGGGGTCATCTTAACAAAATAGCTGTACTGTTTCAGTGACCCATTAGAAACTTTTTGAATTTCCACATTACAATGGCAGCATTTTAAGGTGTCATCTTAAACAAAATAGCTGTACTTTTTAAGTGGACACTAGAAAATTTTTGGATTTCCACATTGCAATGGCAGCATTTTAAGGGGTCATCTTAACAAAATAGCTGTACTGTTTTAGTGACCCATTAGAAACTTTTTGGATTTCCACATTGCAATGGCAGCATTTTAAGGGGTCATCTTAACAAAATAGTTGTACTTGTACTGTTTCAGTGACCCATTAGAAAATTTTTGAATTTCCACATTGAAATGGAAGCATTTTAAGAGGTCGTCTTAACAAAATAGCTGTACTGTTTCAGTGACCCATTAGAAACTTTTTGAATTTCCACTTTGCAATGGCAGCATTTTAAGGGGTCTTCTTAACAAAATAGCTGTACTGCTTCAGTGACCCATTAGAAACTTTTTGGATTTCCACATTGCAATGGCAGCATTTTAAGGGGTCATCTTAACAAAATAGTTGTACTTGTACTGTTTCAGTGACCCATTAGAAAATTTTTGAATTTCCACATTGAAATGGAAGCATTTTAAGAGGTCGTCTTAACAAAATAGCTGTACTGTTTCAGTGACCCATTAGAAACTTTTTGAATTTCCACTTTGCAATGGCAGCATTTTAAGGGGTCTTCTTAACAAAATAGCTGTACTGCTTCAGTGACCCATTAGAAACTTTTTAAATTTCCACATTGCAATGGCAGCATTTTTAGGTGTCGTCTTAACAAAATAGCTGTACTGTTTCAGTGACCCATTAGAAACTTTTTGAATTTCCACTTTGCAATGGCAGCATTTTAAGGGGTCTTCTTAACAAAATAGCTGTACTGCTTCAGTGACCCATTAGAAACTTTTTAAATTTCCACATTGCAATGGCAGCATTTTTAGGTGTCGTCTTAACAAAATAGCTGTACTGTTTCAGTGACCCATTAGAAACTTTTTGAATTTCCACATTGCAATGGCAGCATTTTAAGGGGTCTTCTTAACAAAATAGCTGTACTGCTTCAGTGACCCATTAGTAACTTTTTAAATTTTCACATTGCAATGGCAGCATTTTAAGGTGACGTCTTGACAAAATAGCTGTAGGCCTACTCTTCAGTGACTTCTTAGAAACTTTTTGAATTTCCACATTGCAATGGCTGCATTTTAAGGTGTCATCTTAACATGATATTATCATATATTATAGTAGTAAAATAATGTCATTATAATAATATAATAATAAATAATATCACGATATATTATAACACTTCATGTAAAACAATGATGAAACAGTAACTAAAAACCAATATCATTTTGTCAAATTTTTCTGGGGGGGGAAATGTCAATCCTGGGGGGGGAACTTTCCCCCCCAGAGACGTCTAGATTAAACACTGGACAGGGGGGCCACTGGGGCCATTTGGCCCCAGGCCTCACTTGATAAAGGGCCTCGGAATTTCGGAATTACGGACTTCTTATAATAAATAACTCCTTAATTCCGTAATTCCCCATTTCAATAAATAATTTATTGAAATGGGGAATTACGGAATTAACGAGTTCACTGAAATGTAACAGTATGCAAATTCCAATTATTTTGTGACGAAATCATGGACGTTAAATAATTGCAAACTAATTTTTTTCGTAAATCTGTTTTTAGTTGTAAAATTGAAAAGTTGTCATCACTCAACAGTATAAACTCTATCGTTACTCGTAGGCCCTATAATTAAGTCGTAAGTCAAACACTCAAACCTAAAATATGTTTTAATACTCATAATTCATGAATATAGGCCTAATTATTGTTATTATCATCGGATTCGCTGTGGATAATGTTTCCTACACAGTACACTATATATATATAATATTATATATATTCTTACTTTCTTAGTCTCTTATAGTGGTGGTGTAGCCAGGATTTGGAGTTTGGGGGTAGTGTAGAAAATGAATAGACCCTGCATGGGGTGGCGGACGAATTCGAGTGGAATGAGTGCACGATTAGGGGGTTTGTTTTTAGCTTTTGAAATTGATATTTAATCTACAATAATTCATTAAAATAGTTTTAACAATATCAGTCAATTTGACAAAAATGACCACATTGTCAATTTTATTGGAAAAATAGCAAATATTCCCTCTGGGGCCATAACTGTTAGTCTATTACATACAAATATTATTTTAATCTAATCTCTTACAGAAAGCTGAAGAGATCATTCGAAAGTGGACATGAGAAACGAAAGAAACTGGCTCGATAAAAGGAAGCTTCTTCAGCAAGCAAAAAAATTCAAATTTCATTGCACATCCTGATAATAGTTATAAACTCGGCAGACTGAAGATCTTCGAGAAATAGATTGATCACAAACGGAAAGTAGCCTTCAAGAGACTTCGACGACTGTAACAACTGTGACTGACAGAGAATAGAGTTTTGAACCAAGAAAATGTGAAATTATTGTACAGCATTTAACAATTGAAAATGATTCAGATAATTAAAATAATTTTCTTTTTAAATCCTTCAAATATTATGAGATATGTTGACATTGGAAAAGGATCTCATAGCAGTCCAGAATTTTGACGTAGATTCTTGAGTGAGAAGACCTTGAAAATTAGTTGTGGCCCTGGGCCTCCAAATCCTGTCCTAGGCCCTGGGTATTATAGAAGAGATCAGTTCGTGTCAAATTTTGCAGCATTACATGGTGTCATTTGAAACTCGGGCCCATGAAATGTCAGGTTTGTTTTTGAATATAGGGCCTAGGTTAAGCAACCCTGAACATTTAATTAGGTCTATGTGAAATGAGCATGTAAAAATTATAGTCCAAGATAGCGGTGAGCATTTATGTGTAGGCCTATTTTACACAATAAATATGTCACCAATAACCGGATGATAACATAAGTATATGTTTTGATTCGCCGAATCTGTTAACAAGTCTGTCGTTTA
Organism: Lumbricus terrestris; assembly: GCA_949752735.1. NCBI lineage: Eukaryota > Metazoa > Annelida > Clitellata > Crassiclitellata > Lumbricidae > Lumbricus > Lumbricus terrestris. The sequence continues at coordinate 56,621,112 of OX457037.1, read as the reverse complement.
TCTTAGAGTAAGACTTATATCCTACCATGGTTGGTGCAGTGTTTGCCATCATTAGAAGGTTGCATTGCTTGAACACTTTTATCTAGCACTTAGCATAGGAACACTGGGACATAGCCTACTAATTGAATAGAGCAAAGAAAGAAGGAGGTGAGTTTAAAATTTCGACCCAAAAGAAAATCGCAGGATCCTGCGTATTCATAAAATAAAATTGGTAGACGATGAGAAGGGACAAAATCGATTCAAGGTCAAGATGCAAAGGAGGTCAGGCAGGTAGACAGTCAGCGTGTTAAAGTGGATAGTCTAATGTTTAGAATTGAAACGGCAAGTGAGATCAGAGAAACATTATACTGGAGTGAAAGAGAAGAGCAGAGCGGAAGTGAAGCCGTTGAGCGAAAATGTTGGACCGTGAACAAAATTAAGGGAATAGGAGAAACTAATTAAGTGCGCGCTGTAGGTGAGTGAAATGGCATTGTGCTGTAGGCTATTCATTCAGATTGTTGGAAATCAGGGTCATGGAGTTTAATTTGAGTGACCGTCCCCGTGTCCGTCTGGGTATCTGTGTCTGCCTGCAATAGGCATAGCCTATTTCTACCTAGCCCAGTTCTACCTAGCCTATTTCTACCTAGCCCAGTTCTACCTAGCCTATTTCTACCTAGCCCGTTCCTACCTAGCCCAGTTCTACCTAGCCCAGTTCTACCTAGCCTATTTCTACCTAGCCCAGTTCTACCTAGCCTAGTTCTACCTAGCCTATTTCTACCTAGCCCAGTTCTACCTGAAAGGGGCGTGGCCTCGTGACACATAAGTACGAGTGCGTGCGCAGGCACGGCAGTCATCGATCGAAGAGTCAGTCCTCGAACGTCAGTCATCGATCGTGGGCAGCCAGTCTTCGAGAGTCAGTCATCGAACGTCAGTCTTCGAGGAACGCAGTGATCGGAAGAAACAGTCAGTGAATCGCCGTGACACAGTGGAAAGACGAGTCGGGCGAGCGTTGCGGGATCGAATCGCGGTGCAGTCAGCAGGAAATCGTCTGAGGAAAAACGCTTTGGAGAGCAGGGCGACGATTTGACGACGCTGCCGAAATTCAGCGCCTGCCGACGACGAAAGGCTTGGAGGCCTTTGCGGTGCAACACTGTCGACTCGGGTTCGATTCTTGACCCGCGGTCGTGCTCTTCTGCAACCCGACGCCTACGGACGACCGAAGGATCGGTGATCGTCGCTGTGCCACGACGGGCAGGATTCAACGCCGGATCTGCCAACGCTTCCGACCGGGTGAGCGCAGTGGTTCAGCTTCCGACGCCGACGACACTGAATCGGGTTCGAAACCCGACCCGCTTCACGGACTCTCTGCGTGCGCTGGCGAGGCAGCGGTGATCTACACGCCAACGGCTGCTGATTCGACTCCGGACCTGCCGACGCTGCCGACTGGTGAGGACGGAAGGTTTGGCGACCTTCTGCATCTGACGACGATCGGGTTCGAAACCCGACCCGCTTCACGGACTCTCTGCGTGCGCTGGCGAGGCAGCGGTGATCTACAGGAAGACGACTCGGCTTCCTACAGTGACAATTGCGGTGAACAGTAGTGCAGTGGTTTGAGACGGTAGTGCTCCGAACATTGCTCCGAACATTGCTCCGAACATTGCTGGCGCTATAGAAGTCGAACGAGAACTGCAGTACGAGTTTCTTCTTTGACGTCGTGAATAAATGAGTTTCAAGCCTGACGGGCTAGTCGTCAATCTTCAGTTGACGCCGGACTGCACAGACGGACGATTCCGACAGGACTAGGGCTTGGGGTTCGGTCCCTGGTGTTAATTGCCCAAACCTAGTTCCGCTACAAACTGGTACCAGAAGTGGGGTTTTGATTTCTTCGCTGGACGTCTCGTTACAAACTGGTACCGTGAAGTGGAGTGATTGGATTTCGTCGGACTTCTTGGAAATTCGGACTCAGCAAGTGGAGCGGAATTCAGCGACAATGTGGAACACTGCGGGGATGGAAGAAAGTGTCTCTGGCTTCCCGACTGCTTCGCCGCCAGTACCGCCAAGAAAGGACGCCCTGGTCGACTACGAGGTCGAGTCCAGCCGCTTTCTGGAGAGAATCGACTTCGATGACCCGCCGAAGAAGGATCGCAAGAGACTGCTGATTTCCGAAACAGACGTCAGCGCTTTGGAGACAAAAGTCTTGGACAGGGTAAGCGCTTTGGAGACGAAAGTCTTGGACAACGTCAGTCGCTTGGTCGGCGAACGGAAGATGACCATGAAACCAACCAAATTCGATGGGACTGGGTCTCTCGAATCGTTCTTGGCACAATTCGACGTCTGCGCACGCCACAATAGATGGACGGCAATCGACAAAGTCGACTTCCTCCGTGTTTCCTTGGAAAAGGCAGCAACGCAGCTGTTGTGGGATTTTGGAGCGCGAACGGAGGTGACGTATGAACAGTTGGTCGAGAGACTTCGTCAACGATACGGCGCGGAAGGTCAGGCTGAGACTTTTCGTGCGCAACTCTACTATCGTCGACAGAGGGCGGATGAAAGTCTGGGAGACTTGCTGCACGACATCCGGAGACTTGTCGTTCTCGCCTACCCGGTGCCGTCGAACGAGACGACCGAGATCGTTGCGAAGGACGCCTTCCTTGAAGCCATCCGTGACCGGGAGCTGTCTCTAAAGGTGAGAGAACGGGAACCGAAGACGATCGACGAGGCGTACCGAACAGCTCTACGCTTGTCGGCGTATCAACAGACTGCAGACCTGGAGGATCGTCGCAGACCTGCGAATCAAGTAAGAGGAACTCAGGAGGCCGACGCCGGAGGACAGCTTCAGTCTCAGCTGGACGACTTCTTCACTGCCCAGCGCAAGTGGCAGCAGGACATGGAAGAAAGAATCTGCCGACAGCTGGAGGAACTCCGAGGCTCGAACAGGACGAACTTCAACTCCGCGCCGATGGTTCCGCCGACCATTCCGTCTCAAGGTAACGCATCAGGAAGTCTGGGACGTGGGTCGACCTGCTTCAAATGCGGGTCCCCAGGGCACTACGCGCGCCAGTGCCGACAACGCCGACAGTTTCCAGACCGTCGGAACGACGCACGTGACTCGGGTCAACCGACGACCGAGCGAAACGAAGAGACCGTCACCAACCATACGACGAGAGACCGAGCAACAGGCGTGACGAACAACGCGATCTACATCCATGGTGTGATCAACGGACAGCAAAGAACGTGCCTGGTAGACACTGGGTCGGAGGTAAGCCTGGTTCCCTCGTCTGATGTGGATGGTTTGCTGCTCCAGCCTAGTAATCGCATTCTCTTGGCTGCTAATGGAACGCAGATAAGGGTTTTGGGTCAGGTTGATGTCCCAATTAGGATTTCTAGAGGCTTCTCTATTGAGACTAATTTTCTCGTCTCTGACCAGATTGGTGAACCAATGCTGGGAATCGATTGGTTGAGACAACACCGCTGTCGACTTGGTTTTGGTCAGGGTGCACTCTTTGTCGGTAGACGCCGCATTCCTTTGGTTAAGGGCAACGGGTCGCTTTGGTGTCGCAGGGTTATTGTTGCAGAGGAGACAACTGTCCTTCCTCGTTCGCAGTGCGATATTCCTTGTAAGACGCAATATCGTGATTTGACGACCACAGCTGAAGCATGGATGACTGAATCAAAAGAAATTCAACCTGGACTGCATGTAGCTAGAGTTGTGCTGAATGATGATGATGATAAAATGTGCATCCGAGTGGTGAATTTAAATGAACAGTCTGCTATGTTAACTGTTGATTCACTTCCTGACCTGCGCTTTGCAAATATCGAAAGATCCTTGAGGGCGCATGACTTGCGGGTGCATCCTGCACAATTTGAAAAAGTGACCGGAGGGTCAGCCGAAAAAGTGACCGGAGGGTCGACCGAAAAAGTGACCGTAGGGTCGCGTCCAGAGACACATTTAGTGGAGAAATTGATGGAAGATGTTTCTGAAGATGTTTCGGCTGAGGTGAAAGAAGGTCTGAGGAATTTGCTGGTCGAGTATGAATGCATTTTCTCGACCACTGACCATGATTTGGGAAGGACCATGATCACTCAGCATAGGATTGATACCGGGGACTCTCATCCGGTGAGACAACCGTTGAGGAGGCAACCGCTTCCCTATCAGGCTACCATTGGTGCGCAACTAGAGCAAATGTTGGTAACTGGAGTTGTGGAACCGGCGATAAGTAAATGTCTGCAAATGTGGAGAATGATTTGTCTTTGCGGTTTTGCTCTGGTCCGACCCGGAAGGATTCCAGTCCTTTTTCCGAAACTGATGCCTGTCGGAGAGTCTCGTCTTACGCTGTGTGTTGCAGCACAATTGAATTGTATTGTGGTTATGCTCCGGGAAGCATGAGTCTTGGTCCTGCGAGTGAGTCTAGTCTCGCGAGCCGCAGGTGGATTTTGGACTGTGGGCTTTTGTCTTTCGACCCTGGAGGGCATTGGTCGGATTTGGGTCGACCGAACTTGGAAGACGGAGTGGCGACGTCTACAGGCCGACCACGACGCAACGTTGGCCGTCCTGTTCGATTCCAGTGAACGTCGAAAGAAAGTTAATTTAATTATTATTGGGTCGTGCCTGGCCCGTGTTTTTATTATTTTGAATTGATTGTAAAGCCGTGCGAGGCTTTTATTTTCTCTAATTGTCTGTAACTTGCTTGTAATTAATCGTATATGTCGTTTGAAAAAAAAAAAAGAGAAGAAAGAAGGGGGGTGTGCCCAACAAAGCACACCGTACCCAAAAAGAAAAAAAAAATAGAGAAATAAGCCTGAAAAAAAAAAAAAAAAAAGAGAAAAGAAAAACAGGCGAGAAAAACAGAAAGAGGGGGTTGTGACCGAGAAGGCACATCGCACCCGAGATAAAAGAGAAAAACGAAATGGGGGTTGTGCGAAAAAAGCACTCCGCACCCGATAAGGGTTTTGCAATGTTGTAATTTGATGTTTTCATAATGAATCGCTGCGAAGGATTTCGCTGAAAAACAAATGTACCGAATTCATCGAATAATGAGAAACTGTATTATTTCGATTTTGTGAGTAGAAATGTTAATTTGGGCCTATTGTGTAGACAGAAGTAATGTGGTAAATTTTTGTAGACGTTGGCCACTGATTAAGTTTTGGGGAAATGTTTAATTACTTACTCCAAGTGGGACCTTGGATTGCTTGTGGGGGAAGCGTGTTGGAAATCAGGGTCATGGAGTTTAATTTGAGTGACCGTCCCCGTGTCCGTCTGGGTATCTGTGTCTGCCTGCAATAGGCATAGCCTATTTCTACCTAGCCCAGTTCTACCTAGCCTATTTCTACCTAGCCCAGTTCTACCTAGCCTATTTCTACCTAGCCCGTTCCTACCTAGCCCAGTTCTACCTAGCCCAGTTCTACCTAGCCTATTTCTACCTAGCCCAGTTCTACCTAGCCTAGTTCTACCTAGCCTATTTCTACCTAGCCCAGTTCTACCTGAAAGGGGCGTGGCCTCGTGACACATAAGTACGAGTGCGTGCGCAGGCACGGCAGTCATCGATCGAAGAGTCAGTCCTCGAACGTCAGTCATCGATCGTGGGCAGCCAGTCTTCGAGAGTCAGTCATCGAACGTCAGTCTTCGAGGAACGCAGTGATCGGAAGAAACAGTCAGTGAATCGCCGTGACACAGTGGAAAGACGAGTCGGGCGAGCGTTGCGGGATCGAATCGCGGTGCAGTCAGCAGGAAATCGTCTGAGGAAAAACGCTTTGGAGAGCAGGGCGACGATTTGACGACGCTGCCGAAATTCAGCGCCTGCCGACGACGAAAGGCTTGGAGGCCTTTGCGGTGCAACACTGTCGACTCGGGTTCGATTCTTGACCCGCGGTCGTGCTCTTCTGCAACCCGACGCCTACGGACGACCGAAGGATCGGTGATCGTCGCTGTGCCACGACGGGCAGGATTCAACGCCGGATCTGCCAACGCTTCCGACCGGGTGAGCGCAGTGGTTCAGCTTCCGACGCCGACGACACTGAATCGGGTTCGAAACCCGACCCGCTTCACGGACTCTCTGCGTGCGCTGGCGAGGCAGCGGTGATCTACACGCCAACGGCTGCTGATTCGACTCCGGACCTGCCGACGCTGCCGACTGGTGAGGACGGAAGGTTTGGCGACCTTCTGCATCTGACGACGATCGGGTTCGAAACCCGACCCGCTTCACGGACTCTCTGCGTGCGCTGGCGAGGCAGCGGTGATCTACAGGAAGACGACTCGGCTTCCTACAGTGACAATTGCGGTGAACAGTAGTGCAGTGGTTTGAGACGGTAGTGCTCCGAACATTGCTCCGAACATTGCTCCGAACATTGCTGGCGCTATAGAAGTCGAACGAGAACTGCAGTACGAGTTTCTTCTTTGACGTCGTGAATAAATGAGTTTCAAGCCTGACGGGCTAGTCGTCAATCTTCAGTTGACGCCGGACTGCACAGACGGACGATTCCGACAGGACTAGGGCTTGGGGTTCGGTCCCTGGTGTTAATTGCCCAAACCTAGTTCCGCTACAAGATGTTTTTCAATCCTTCAAACTCATCTTGGCTATAAGTAAGTTAGGACAGGCTCGGATTTTGCTAGTTTGCATCAGATTTGGTTTCGTTAATTAATTTGGATTGAGCAATAGGGTGGATCGAAAAAGTTTTCATCGTATCAGCTATTAAGAGTGAAGAAAAGTTGCCTTTGGTATACGTAAGTGACTGTGTAAAATTGTTTATCATTTGGAAAACATCCTGAGGCTCCCCAACGAGATCATAAATCGTATGTACTACAATGGCGAAATTTGCGTGGTTAACAGGCGGTTCTTAGCAAATTTCTGTTTATTCCTTGTTATAGGCTATTTGCATCAGGTTACAGCTGCAATGATCATAATCTAATACAATATGCTTCTATTGTATTGTATTGTGCTGTATTTGAACATTTATAAAGCGCCTCTCTCAGCAAGAGTCTTTGAGAAGTTCTCCAATGCATGCAGTGCGAGCAATCCCATGAGAAAGACAGGATTTGAGTTGAGACAAAGATGACGAAAAACTACCACAGAAAGGCGGATTGAACTGATCGTGGAAGAGGTCAAGGCAAGCAGTGGATTGAAGGAGACATAGCAAAGACTAGTATGTACTACAATGGCGAAAATTGCATGGTTCACAGGCAGTTTTTTTTAGCAAATTTCTGTCTACTCCTTGTTGGGCCTATATTTGCATCATGTTGCAGCTGCAATGATCATAATCTATTGCAATATGCTTCTATTGTATTGTATAGAGTTGTATTTGATCATTTATATAGCGCCTCTCTCAGCAAGAATCTTTGAGAAGCTCTCCCATGCATTGCAAGCAATCCCAAGAGAAAGACAAGATTTGAGTTGAGACAAAATAATATGAGGAAAAACTACCAGAGAAAGGCTGATTGAACTGATCGTGGAAGAGGTCAAGCCTAGCCTATCAGTGGATCGAAGAAGACATAGCAAAGTGGCAGAGAGGGCGATGTATGAGATAGCAAAGATACCTCAGACCAAGACCCTATTGCACCTTAATAAACCAAAGTAGGCCTAATTATTAGTTTTATTTGGCTACGACTTTGTGCATTTTGCTATGCTTTTAAATGTATGCAATGAGCGATGAATATGAACTAAAATGCGCCGACGTCTTAGTGTCAACATGTATCAGAGTAACAGTTCTACCGACATTTCTCTCAAACCTAGAATGGCCTCACCTCCTTCTGGCCAGAAACCCAAAACGAGGAAATATGGAAATGTCTCCAGTCTTTCGCGCACCACAGGAGCTATGTTACCAGCATACGACAATGAAATGATGCTGTACGCTACCGAGCTATTAACTAAAATCAAGCGATAGGCCTACCCTATTATAGCAGTCAACGGTTGGGAATATTATTTTGATAGCAATATGCAGCCAAAGGTGAACAGATCTGGGTAAAATGTTCAATGCCACTTGCGTCACATGTTTGAGTTCTGCAGTTCATTCTTGCTTACCACGACAAGTAGCCTACAGGATGCTATTATAATCATAGATTCTTACGGCATACATCGGGGAGGTGTACCCACAGAGGTGGTTCAGCATCAAAGTTAAACCAGGGTGCAAAGATGGTGCAATTTATACATTTGTTTCGTTTCATCCAGCTTTTCCAGTTACCGGTAGGCCTATCTTACAATCGATACAAAAACGTATTGCTGAGCTTGCAACACACCCTAATGCCCATTTTTGTTCATCTGGAAAATCTACGTCTTTCCATTATAACTGTCAGCACATGCGCGAACAGAGAGTTTGTCGCATTCTTACGGTGCTATCAACTTGATTCATTAATTAATAATAATATTAGAAGTATAAGCTAATTACCAGAACTCAGGTATGGCGCACGGGAGGTCTACCACTTGATCGACTGGCAATGCTTACTGCTGTAAGCTTCCAAATGATGATTAATGATATTCACTGGCTCCCGATCTTGGCTCTAATCACGTAAAGGTCCTGCTCGTAGCCACTATGTCTCAACATGGCTTAGCTCATAGGTTGGCTGACTGTGACTTCATCGATAGCAGGATACTGGAGAGGATTTCATCTACATCTCTTCGCTGCTGAAAGACTTTTTCATTATTTTCACGAGCATGTCATGCTGAGAACGCTTCTGAAAAGCTCTTCTGTGAGAAGCGCTTTACAAAATAATGATCAAAATATCATAAGAATGATAAGATTACTTGTACAGATTAGATTATTTGCGACTATCAGTCCCAGAGCTGACTTTCCTACGTGTATTATGCAAGTTACCTCATTATAGGCCTACGTGTGGAATGCTAGCTGCTTCCAGTTAGTTAGAAATTGTCATCAGCGGTTTTATTGTGACAAAATTGCGACATGGCTTTGTCGCATTAAGGCATTTTATCGATGGGTAGTGCCAACAATTGAGAAAATTGATTAGCAGAGTCTTGTGGCCTGAACGTTGTTGCAAATATACATTAGCCTACATGTTATATGCACAATAGTTATGCACAAACATGTATTCAATGATTTTAATACGTTATTTGTAATACAAGACGTTGTCATGTGCGATGATTCACAATCGTCCATAATATATATCCAATGCCTTTATACAGGCCCATATAGCAAAACTTCAAAGTCGCTGGGGAGCCTCAAGATGTTCCACAATAATTACCAAATAATTACTGTGTGCTTCTTACACCAATTGGCAACTTTCCCTCACTCTTAATAGTACTTGTCGAAGAAAAAATATTTGCCATGGGGAATCGATTCACCCTATTGAGCAAGGTCCATAATCCATATAATAGTCCAGGAAATTTACAGTTTCACCTGGGCAAAATTGTAACCTAAGCTTTCTAAACGTTTTCCTGTTCAGAATTTTTTGCTGAATAACATATCCAAAATCCCCCAAAATCCCACCATGGGGTCACCCCCCAAAATGGGGTTCAACATATGATGGTTTTTCATGCTCTTTTGCATTGAATATCGGGCTGCAGCCTGGTTAAAAATTGTTCACTTGGTGATGCAAGCATGAAATTTGGTACATTATACGAACACGTCATAAGAAAAAGAGTTGGCTTATAGGGCCATCGTAGATTTGACCCCTGGCCCCAATGGCAGCCATTTTTCAAAATGTCCGACCGGTTTACAAATTTGTAATTATCTCAGCTTCCAGTAAGCTTAGAATCGTCACCTTGGTGTTTAAACATACATAGTTAGAGGCGGGGATTCCAACAGAGCCATTTCAAATGTTCCCCACGGCGTCAATGGTGGCCATTTTCCAAAATGGCCGACCAAAATCGGATTTTTCAATATCTCAGCTTCCAGTACACTTAGAATCGTCATCTTGGTGCCTAAACCTACATAGAAAGGGTCGAAGATTCCAACAGGGCCATTGCAAATGTTCCCCATGGCTTCAATAGCGGCCATTTTCCAAAATGGCTGACCAAAATACGGATGTTTCAATATCTCAGCTTATACGGATGTTTCAATATCTCAGCTTCCAGTACACTTAGAATCGTCATCTTGGTGCCTAAACCTACATAGAAAGGGTCGAAGATTCCAACAGGGCCATTGCAAATGTTCCCCATGGCTTCAATAGCGGCCATTTTCCAAAATGGCTGACCAAAATACGGATGTTTCAATATCTCAGCTTATACGGATGTTTCAATATCTCAGCCTCAAAAGTATACGTAGAATCGTCATGATGGGTCTACCTAAACATTGTTAAGGGCAAGCATTCCAATAAAATTAAATAGAAACGTTTCTGTTCACAAGATTTGCAGCCAGGGGGCGTCAATGGTGCAGCAAGGTAGAAATTTCCTGCTTACTTGAAAAACAGCTGTTATGGGCTCATGGTGCGTCAAGTATAAATATAGTATAAATCAAGATATTTATTACAACATACTATTTATGAAACTTCTGATTGTGTTCATGTTCGTTTAGCAATACGGCAAGTTTTGGACTATATGCAATTCAACATGTTATTGATATTCTTGCAAAAGTGTGTCGTGACATATTTAAGTCCACATTTGGTAACCTTAATATAGACAAGGTACTGACCACAGAATTATACAATATCATCCACGTCATTCACGGTCACATAGGCCTCTACAGAGACGGAGGAGACCAGTGCACTGTAGTGAAGCTTTCGCATATTTGCTCTGTCCCCTACATCCCTTCTCACAGCCACATCTGATCAGTTCACGACAGGCACGAGACGCTTCAGGAAGTGTTATCCACGTCACTTCCCAGCCGCCTTCGTTCGTTTGCATCAACTCCCATTGACCATGACATCGTAGTTTCGGAGCAGCTATGAACATCTGTGCCCAAACGTGACCTGCTTGGTAGACAGCTCTCTTTGTGTGTTCCACCAGAGCAGCTTGAGTTGGTGGAAGGCTATTCATAGGTCTGTCTGTGCGAACAGTTGCTTCCTTGCCTCGTTCACCTTCTCCTCACCACTAGCACAGTTGTAGGTCTACAGAAGAACCACAAAGCGCTCAGTTACATCGAGCTGATCATAAACAGAGCTGGGAGTTGATGCCAAGGTGCAGAAGGCTGGAGTGACGTTGCTGAATGTCTTCCGAAAAGTACCAGACAGCCATTTTCCGCGGTCAGTGAAGGATGATACTGTGTCACATCCGCTGAATGTGTGTTGGAAGAGCATGGCAACGCAATTTTCTGGACCGAGGGTTGGTAGGTATCTGAAGCTTTTGCCTGAGGTAAAACCAACCAGCAGTTCATCAATGCTCAGCTGAACTGCTGCTATGGCAAACACCACACTAACATGTCTGAGTCAACTGTGCACATCATCGCTTTATGATAAACATCTTTTGATTGACATCGGAGACATGCAGCAACATCCTTGTAGCAGTTTACTCCTGAGTACACTTAGCAAGTCCAGTTACAGAGCACATCCTTGTGGCAAGTCCTTGTGGTTGTGATCCGTCTTCCTGTTTCTATTTCTAGTTTTGTTATCTACAAACTCAAGAAAGAAAACAACTCTGGCCTGTTTTAGTCACGCATCAGGAATTCTGGTCAGTTTCTGGGTAGAGCACTGGAAGAATCGATGCGCCTTCGACTTCCCTAATCCCTAACACTGCGTGTGTAGGCCATATATGTCTTCAAGCTGCCATGTACATACTCATCCCATACAACATCTACTCATGCTCTAGCACATGCTCTAGCTGTCCTGTGATGTGGGGCAAGAAAATATTTTAATGTTTTGACGTGTATATTTCGCAACGTATTTCGGGGCATTTGCCAAGTCATGTTTTCGAGACCAGAAAGAGTATGTTTTACTGGATGCACACAATGATAGGGATCTGAAAAGGTGCATGCAGTGCCAAGCTTCAGCATGTTGACTATGACTGCTCCATCCAGTATAAGAGCATCAACAATTGGAAGACATAGTCAATGGCCTGGTTGGATATCTGCCGTGGTATCATTTGTTGAAGTAGGAATCAGTTATTCTATGGCAACTCACAATGTCGACTGACTTAGTTCCTAGCCGTTACTTGACAAATGTTTCGAACTGCTCTTGTCCAGTTTCTTCGAGGCTGCACATGGTGTTTATCACTGCTCGATCGGCCAGATCTCTGGTAACCAGGACAAGTAGGTTATTGCTGTCGATGGCGGAGATATAGAAAAATCCGTATTTTGGTCAGCCATTTTGGAAAATGGCTGCTATTGAAGCCACGGGGAACATTTGCAATGACCCTGTTGGAATCTTCGACGCTTTCTATGTAGGTTTAGACACCAAGATGACGATTCTAAGTGTACTAGAAGCTGAGATATTGAAAAATCCGATTTTTGGTCGGCCATTTTGGAAAATGGCCGTCATTGACGCCGTGGGGAACATTTGAAATGGCTCTGTTGGAATTTCCGACCATAACTATGTATGTTTAGACACCAAGGTGACGATTCTAAGCTTACTGGAAGCTGAGATAATTACAAATTTGTAAACCGGTCGGCCATTTTGAAAAATGGCTGCCATTGGGGTCAAATCTACGATGGCCCTATAGCCAAATCTTTTTGCTATGACGTGTTTGTAGAATGTGCCAAATTTCATGCTTGCATCACCAAGTGAACAATTTTTAACCAGGCTGCAGCCCGATATTCAATGCAAAAAAGCATGAAAAACCATCATATTTTGAACCCCATTTTGGGGGGTGACCCCATGGTGGGATTTTGGGGGATTTTGGATATGTTATTCAGCAACAAATTCTGAACAGGAAAACATTTAGAAAGCTTAGGTTACAATTTTGCCCAGGTTGACGGTATTTTTTATCTAGATTGCCTGGACTAGTAGGCCTAAGTCGATGATGATCAATTTCGATTATTTGAGATAAACGTGTTTGTTAAGATTTCATTTACTTAACGAGATAATAGCGTCCACTTACCGCCACCTTCGTCTAGAATTTCTGCAATATGGTCTTGATTGGAATCGCGAAGACACAGGATTGTGTTTTCATAGTCGCCCATGCTTCCACGTCTCAAGATGTCTAAGAAAGCCTCATTCTTTTCCGAGTCGGTTGCTTTACTGCAGATGAGCTGTTTGTGGCGGTGGCTTATTACTCTTTTAGCAATAAGTTTGTCAAGTAGACCTCCGCCAATTTCGATAAGATCTTTGAGGGATCCACAGTTGACGTCGATTATCTCAATTTTCTTTGGTAACAGAGGCCAGTCATCCAATACATTTTGATTGCGAACTGTTCAGTATGTAAACGACATTAAAGCAGCATAAAATTAAATCAATAATTTAATAAAAGTACCGTAGGAGATAGGAAAGAAAACAAAAAATAACTATAAATATATAAAACCATCAAAATACAAAATTAATGGCTCAATAGTGTAGGCATATAGGCTACCATTAAAAGACCCCAGAACATTAAAACTGTTCACTACATAGCACGGTGGCATTGCGGAAGGGGTGTTCTGCCCCTCTGCCCTAATGGTTTCTTATGACGAATGCGAATACATTGGTCAACTATTATAAGGTGGAAGTGGCGAATTATATCGATTTCTAATTTAAATTTGCAAAAATGACGCCTTTTAAAAACCTACTCTAAAGTGCTCGATGGTAGCCTACATGAAGTGAATCACTAGGCCAAAAAAATACTGCACTGAAACCAACTTAAATGGCCGAGCTTAGTTCAACAAAATAAAGCACACGTGCCGAATTACTGAAGTCGCAAGAGGTAAAGACAGAGTGCCAGTGAAATTTTAGCTGTCAGCTTTGGACGACATTTTGCGGAAAAGTAAATAAAAGTAGGCCTAAGGGAGATTACAAGGACACTGTCAGACGAAGGATATAGGGCCGACCAGCTACGACTATTATTCAGTCCAACATGAAAACATTAAAAAATTAACCCAGAAAGAGACAGCAATTTCTCCACCTATTTTAAACAAGACCTATTTCGACATACCTCCGTCGTTTAGTAAGTAATTAGTCAAATGTTGCTGGTTTGCGTCTCCAAGTGCAGCGATGAATTCTTCCACCTTTTCTTTTTCGATGATGATGTCCAAGAGCTTCTCATTTCTCTTGCACATAGTTGCTCGGCTTTTTACTTCATCAACTTCTTCTTTAGAAAGAATAGTCTTGGCCAGAAGGCAATCTAATATTTTATCTGTGTCTATTCGTTCCTTGAGGAAGTCTCGATATTTTACTATTTTACCCACTGACCTCGCCATTTTATGGGCTTCAATCTAACTGCATTGTTTACAGTTAAAGCAAATGTATTCTTAAAACCAGATCAAATTAGCGTTTCATCATTGCCGAAGATCTAACGTACGAGACTCTTTTTCACATGTCGTCTCATGTTCTTCGAAATATTAAGTAGCCTAACAGTCAAAATGATAATGACCTTCTTAAACGTCATACCTACGTCACGTAGGATTGTTGTATTCTCACAACTAGGTCCAAAAATATTACACAGGTGTGCACTATGAGGTAAAAATGCTGCGCACAGCATTGTAAATAGGTTTATTATTGATTTACGCCTCGTGACTATGCATTGTGCAGGCCCGCAGCCTCGAGCCAGCTGTAAAAGACGCCAACACCGATCTATATTCTACATAGGCCTATAATAGGTCTAGCGCAAGCGTTAGGGTTCGTTAACATTGCCATGGAGTAGGGCTATCGAAAGCAGGACTATAAATAATATTATAGGCCTTCGTTGATTCTGCAGCATGTACGCAAAAACATGAGCATGGCCTTGTGAATTATGGGAAAACTGGGGATTACAATGTTTTCACACGTTTTTCGCCATATGGGCCTATAATAGGTTATTGATTCCGTTTCAAGATCAGAAACATTGGCAAAATAATACCGTGTGTTGGAGAAATGCGCACTAGCAATAATATTTAGCGCATAAACGTCTAATCAGTCATTTTGCATAGGCCTACATATTCACAAACTGCACCAGATTCAAGTTTACTGAAACGATCACCACCATTTTTGCTGTCTCTACAATGGTGGCAACGTAGGCCTAAACTAAGTCCCATTTGCATTCGCTGTGAGGCAGCTAGATGTTGAACAACAATTTCCAACATAAGATTTTGTTAGGGACATAATGGTGAATGTTGAAATTATCACCTGAGGGTCGTGTTCTGAGTTTATCAGGGGCTAAATGGGCTAAGTCCCTCCCAAGAAGGCCCCGAAAGCAAAATTTTCAACGAGATTTAACCCAAAGAACTAAAAAAAAGTCGTCAAATTTTTGGACCGGGATAATGGTATAATTATGTTCATGAAATTTCCACGGGAGGACTAAAAAAGGTCATGAGAAATTTCGTCAATGAAAAGTCTCAACCCCAAAGAGAACTGAGGTCCAACTCCGCCCATGCCTAAGGTCCAGAACATAAAAGTTACATAATCTGGCGAAGTGAAACCTCATTTCCGGTAGCTTTGTGGCAAGCGATGCTGCAGCAGAGCGGCGTAATCCTCGGAGGACTTCTCTGGTTGTCGCAGACCATTCGAAGACGCTCGTAATCAACTAGTAAATCTCTAAAGCACCACTTCAAGAGAGACTTCCCAGAGGCGCTCCTGGGCTGGCGACACCAATCCAATTAAACATTTACGAGAATCTATGATTATTATATTCAGATCACTCGATCATCTGCCTTAGACTATGGTGCGAGTTCAAACAAAACTGAAAAATAAAAAGTAGAACACAAAACAAAGTGTCATAACTCGGCCAATACGTTTAGGATTTGTCTGATATTTTAAATAGGCTACAGCAACAGTGACCATATTTAGATCTACACGAGGCCCTAGAACCGATATATAATAAATAGTCGTGAGTTGGTAAAATTTAGGCCTATGAACGTTTTATAATGCAGCACCAAAAAATTGAACTTTCCAACATGGAAAACCTGACAGGAAGTGAAATTCAGCTATATAGCCTATGGCGCTCAAAATTGTAATTGTAATTGTAATTGTAATCGTACATTTATATAGCGCCACTACAAGAGAACTCCATGATCGCGCTTCTTGTTGTGCTCTGAAAATTTTCATCCGTCGTCCCACTTCGTGGTTTGTTATCAATATTTTTTCCCGAAAAATAACCTCGAAGCCGTTTCTTCATGCGACTTTAACGGCGATTAGTATTTTAGTTACAGACGAAAATATTGATAACAAACCACGAAGTGGGAAGACGGATGAAAATCTTCAGAGCAAAACAAGAAGCGGGGTAATTTTTTCTGATTTTTTAGCGCAATAAGGGCGATGAATGATGCAAATCTAGTGTGCATTGGTAATCTGAAACCGGGGGTAATTTGAAACCTTTCGATCTACACCAGGAGACACTCGGCTTCATATCCAGCAGCTGTGGCCATCCAGCAGTCCAAACCTTGATCCGGAGTAAATGTGTATTCATAACATCGATAACCGTAGGGCGTAGGGCGGCTCTGTTTGAAGAGTGGCAGCTGTTTGACCAGGTGATCATCGACCGGGCCATCGAACAGCAGCGTCTACGTTTACGGTCATGTGTCCGTGAACAGCGAAGACATTTTGAGCACCATAATTATATATATAGCTGAATTTCACTTCCATTCAGCTTTTCCATGTTGGAAAGTTCAATATTTTGGGGCTGCATTTTAAACGCTCATAAATTTGACAAACTTACGAATATTTCTAATCGGTTTCAAGATTTCGTGTAGGCTAAACTGGTCAATGTTGTTGTGTTTCAGACAAATTCTAAACGTTTTGACCGAGTTATGACATATTGTTTTGTGTTCTACTTTTCATCGGGACACAGTGTAGTTCTAGTAAGATGCACTCTTTGTAATTTCAAATTCAAATCTCCACAATAGGTCTTCATGCAACTGAAATTTGATAATGCCCTCCTTACAAAGTCTAGAATGCGCATTGAAGCCCAACATGCATGCACTGACATAGCCTAGGCCTACAATGCATCGCTATTGGCTCAATCAATCAACCACATAAATTCATGTAGCGCCCCTGAGATATCTACTCAGAGGCGCTCCCAAGCCAGGCGCAAAAAGAAGAGGAATATTGAGAGAATAGCAACTGTCACTGTTGCTATTGACCAAACATAAGCTTAGCAGGGCAGGGTACGTAATAATTAGTTAATTTTAAAATGTATTCATAATGCAAGAATTTATGATTTTCTCTAAAGGAATATCTAAGACAGAGGTTCTCAACGGGGTCGCGACACACTAGTTTGTCGCCAAGCGACCGGCGGTGTGTCGCGCAAAACTGGTGTGTCGTTGGTGTGTCGCGAAGAATTGGTGTGTCGCGAATTATCATAGCATACAACCGTCGTTCTTGCATTACGCTGACGTCCACGTTAGCAGTTTGACAGGCGCAGACTGGCGCAGGCTGTGAGAATAATATTATAGGCTTTTCGAAGAACTTCATTTATCTATTCCATTTGATCGCAATCGGGAGCAGCCACAATATTTGCCTTAGCCTATAAACCCACGTGCACTCCTATGTAGGCCTACATCAGAGGTTCTCAACCTTTTTTCGCTCGCGACACACCTAAATTTGCAACCAAATTTCGCGACACACCATGCAATCGCCATTTAATCAAATTTGCAACTATTTCAAATATAAGCTGGCTTAGGCCTAATAATGCCCTAATTTAATTTTTCACATTGCATGGTGTGTCGCAAAAATTTGGTTGCAAGTTTAGGTGTGTCGCGCGCGAAAAAAGGTTCTGATCTAAGATATAAGTTAGGGCTTAGCCTAGTTGGTTAAACATGATAGGCTTATCCTTATACAATATACATGTATGTATTTAAGCATAATTGTGAGGGAAAGTGATAAGAGAACAGTTTAATTAAATTGTGGCTCGATAGCTATGGGACTACAGAAAATTCGCGGTATAGGGCAGGGCATATAGGCTACAATGGAGACCCAAAAGAACGAAAATCCCGTTCACCAAGGCCCACAATGACCTATTGCATTATTTCGATGATTAAAGAGTAAATGATGGAGCCTATGTGACTCTGTACGTGCCTGTTGCAAATTTAGCAACAACAATAAGCCTATTGCTGATTACTTGCTGATAATCAAAATAACGCTATATAGCCTACAAACCAGTAACTGACAAATAGGCCTACTCATAATACACCAAAATAATATACGACTCTGCTGTTGAAGGAGAGACAGACGAAACAACCTGGTGACAAGTTAAAGACACTAAATCTAAGTTTAAAGTAAGAATAAGATATGGACGACCACACCACAGTACCCCACTTTACGTTAAATTATCTTTCCATTTACATGTATTTGAAAGAAATCATAGAATCACGAACGTCGATCCACATAGATCCGGACAACATACAATAATAACTGCAACTGTAACTGAAAATTAAATCTCTGTAAATTGAAAACTGAAAGTCACATTGCAGTCAATAATATTGCTACTGTTACTAAAACCGAAAAATTAAAAATAAGGTAGCCTAATTGTAGGCCCTAACTAGAACTGTAACTGAGGAAACCATAGGCTAACTAAAATAGCTCTGCTCAGACATAGGTCGAATACCATCCAAGACAGTAAGCGTACTGTTGACGTCGAGGCAAGCCACGGCGGAGGTGCGTCAGCAGTCGAAGCTCGAGTAAACTCGAAGAAGTTGGAAGCACGTCAAGGAATTCTTATCATTCGCAGTGAATGGAGATGTTTCGGATGAACGAGATATAATCCTGATGTTAAGTCTCACGCTAGTTTAGATCATACCCTTCAGGTAAGGTCAGGTAAGAAGGTCAGGCACTTCACAATACCTTCTGGACGGCCGATTTGAACTCCAGACTAGTTTGGTTATGCATTTTCTATTAGTACCTGCAGTCACTAGAGGGCGCCTCGGAAGCTTAAAGAGCGTCGACATGATTGGACTTTTATTATTAAAGAAGCCTACAACTGAATTATTTTTATCATTCAATACATATAAACACAGCAGCTGATGTCAATGTAATTTAAATGATCTCTAAACAAGACAATACCATTATCAATGGGGGTGGGTCCGTAGCTCAGTTGAGAGAGCGCTGGCCGATAAACTGAGTAGTCATTATCGCGGTCTGGGTTCAAGCCTCGCTCAGTGCCAAAAATTATTTGAATTTCTGTTGGCTGCTAGTGGCGCTTTCTGTTGCATTGTTTGCCAGCACTTAAGTCATTAGGGTTAAGCTACTGATACCAAGCCTGTTGTGTAGCCCAGGGGTTCTCAACCGGTGTGTCGCGACACACTGGTGTGTCGCGACTTGACCTGCGGTGTGTCGCGTAAAAGTGGTGTGTCGCTGGTGTGTCGCGAAGAATGGGTGTGTCGCGAGTTAATAATAATGATAATAAATTATCTTCGTTTCTTTTCCAAACTGACACACCAAAGTAGTGAAGGAGTACGTCTGACAGGACTGATTGCTTTTTAATTGCTTTTTAATTGTTTTATGACTACCACTGACGGGACTAATTGCTTTTTAATTACCCCACTGACGGGACTAATTGCTTTTACGACTACCACTGACGGGACTAATTGCTTTTTAATTGCTTTTACGACTACCACTGACGGGACTAATTGCTTTTTAATTACCCCACTGACGGGACTAATCGCTTTTACGACTACCACTGACGGGACTAATTGCTTTTTATTGCTGACTAATGACTTCTTTGATGTGCTGACTAATGACTTTTTATGATCGGCTGTCCCAGGAACGGGGTCCTTTGATGTGCTGACTAATGACTTTTTAATGACCTGCGTGCGCTTCCAAGGTAGTCCTTTGATGTCCAACGTTTTCCTTTGATGTGCTGACTAATGACTTTTTATTACCCTGTTGTTCCAGGTCGGCGGCACACAACTACTGACTAATGAATTATTGTAATGACCTGTCGCCGCGTCCAATGGCTTCCTTTAATGTGCAGACTATTGATTTTTTAATTACAAGATTTTTCAGAAATGCCATCCTTTGATCCAAGGAATTTGACGTTTAATGCACATTGTTGATGTCCTTGGCAATTTCATGCACAGATATTTCTGTCATCCTTTGTAAATGAAATTTATGATATTGTTTAAAATATAGCAGACATAGTGAACTATAATATTATAACATTTATACACGCAAAAAATCTGTATACTGTCCCTCTTTTATTGTAAGCGATTCTTTTCACTTCAATTGTAGGAAGCATTCCAGTAGAGCTCAAATTTTATACAAGCATGCTTATGCGAATGAAACAGATTTGCAGAGTGACCGAAAGATTCTTACTGTTGTAAACTTTATGATTATTTCGCAGAGTACGTGCGAAGAATTATTCTGAGAGCTATAGACCCTTCCATTTTTTTTCATTGTAGTTTCGCATTTAAAATGTGCATGCGTGTCACTTCGCTTAAAGAATTTGCATGGCACGATATTTGCCGCATGCGAGAAGCAAACACACAGCCTCTGCTCTTTATCTAAAATATTTTTACTTTTTTTAATGTTTACTTCTAATCAGAACTCTATAGTGCGATTCAACAGACGAGCAAACACGGGCAGATGTTTAAGAAGATGCGCTTGTTCACAAAGAGATATCTCGCCAGCGCATCGCACGACAGAAGCATCCACAGATTTTTGCAAAATGCAATATTTGAACCATATGTTCGTACCTGCCGCTTATCGGCCGTCTCCAGGCACTGTTTATGAGCAAATCTGCACACTTTATGCTACATAGGACTTTGAGTGGTAGGACGAATCCTAAACGGCTTAATTCATAGGCAATTGATTCTATTCGACAGAAGTTATTGAGGCTCTTTCGGCACATAAGGACACGCACCAACCACTATTCTTTGCATGCGAATAAAGATTTTTGAAAGGGATAGTTTGTCACATATTCCAAATACAGCGATTTGAAGAGATTATACAGGCCTATGTGTGCTGCAGCAGCACAACCTCTCTTTATCGCTGCTATTACTTAGAGAATCAATTGTTGTTACCCTCACCAGATATGTACATTCTTTAGATTTGTTTATGCATGTACTAATGGTACGCAGAGTCTGTAGTTTTGTACTTAGAGAACCAAACGCTCCATCGTCAAGCGATAGAGACATAGACATACAATTTCTGAAGAAGATACGTGCACATGCAAAAGAGAGAGAGAGCTGCATCAGAGAATGCACCCACAGGGTTCTGCAAAATCGATATCTTCGCAACTTAGCTTGTCAAGTGTCACTAAATGATATTTGCGGCCACTACTACTACACATTGTGAGCTGTAAAGATCTTTTGTATGTGTTTGAAACTTATTCATTTCATTGTAAGTGAAATGTACCCTGTGTGCAAGCGAATCTCTGGCGCAAGACATATTTTTCCTATAGTGATACAAATGACAGAGGTTATCGCACAATTGCTGAGCGCTTCGGCGTGAAACTCCTATGCAGTGTTCGCTCTGCATTCGGGAGCGCCTCTGAGTAGAGAGCTTGAAGGGGCGCTATAACAAGGGCGCATACAAACAAACAAAAAGTTGAAAGAATCGTTTTGCATCATTCACAGATTGCACTTAGACTTACATGTCATTCAGTCAATAGATAGGCCTATTAGATTTTAAGCAGCTTTGCAACACTTAGAGAGATTTAGATTTGCTCATCCGATCTTCACTAGCTAGTAAGGAGCTAACATATTTTATATGCTAGTCGCACATTTTTTCAAAAGCGTACTCTGCAACACACGAGTGTAAGGATTTGGAGTTCGTGGGATTGTAGCGTCCATGACAAAGAAATTCACAGCATCCTTTATGGAGGCGCTATAACTTATAGGCTAAGCGAGCAGTACGGATGAAACCTACAAACACCAGCTCATAAACAGTGCCTGGAGACGGCCGATAAGCGGCAGGTACGAACATATGGTTCAAATATTGCATTTTGCAAAAATCTGTGGATGCTTCTGTCGTGCGATGCGCTGGCGAGATATCTCTTTGTGAACAAGCGCATCTTCTTCAACATCTGCCCGTGTTTGCTCGTCTGTTGAATCGCACTATAGAGTTCTGATTAGAAGTAAACATTAAAAAAAGTAAAAATATTTTAGATAAAGAGCAGAGGCTGTGTGTTTGCTTCTCGCATGCGGCAAATATCGTGCCATGCAAATTCTTTAAGCGAAGTGACACGCATGCACATTTTAAATGCGAAACTACAATGAAAAAAAAATGGAAGGGTCTATAGCTCTCAGAATAATTCTTCGCACGTACTCTGCGAAATAATCATAAAGTTTACAACAGTAAGAATCTTTCGGTCACTCTGCAAATCTGTTTCATTCGCATAAGCATGCTTGTATAAAATTTGAGCTCTACTGGAATGCTTCCTACAATTGAAGTGAAAAGAATCGCTTACAATAAAAGAGGGACAGTATACAGATTTTTTGCGTGTATAAATGTTATAATATTATAGTTCACTATGTCTGCTATATTTTAAACAATATCATAAATTTCATTTACAAAGGATGACAGAAATATCTGTGCATGAAATTGCCAAGGACATCAACAATGTGCATTAAACGTCAAATTCCTTGGATCAAAGGATGGCATTTCTGAAAAATCTTGTAATTAAAAAATCAATAGTCTGCACATTAAAGGAAGCCATTGGACGCGGCGACAGGTCATTACAATAATTCATTAGTCAGTAGTTGTGTGCCGCCGACCTGGAACAACAGGGTAATAAAAAGTCATTAGTCAGCACATCAAAGGAAAACGTTGGACATCAAAGGACTACCTTGGAAGCGCACGCAGGTCATTAAAAAGTCATTAGTCAGCACATCAAAGGACCCCGTTCCTGGGACAGCCGATCATAAAAAGTCATTAGTCAGCACATCAAAGAAGTCATTAGTCAGCAATAAAAAGCAATTAGTCCCGTCAGTGGTAGTCGTAAAAGCGATTAGTCCCGTCAGTGGGGTAATTAAAAAGCAATTAGTCCCGTCAGTGGTAGTCGTAAAAGCAATTAGTCCCGTCAGTGGTAGTCGTAAAAGCGATTAGTCCCGTCAGTGGTAGTCGTAAAAGCAATTAAAAAGCAATTAGTCCCGTCAGTGGGGTAATTAAAAAGCAATCTGTCCTGTCAGTGGGGTAATTAAAAAGCAATCAGTCCTGTCAGACGCACTCCTTCACTACTCACCAATGATTACAAGAAATAATCCTAAATAACATCAGTCTACTAAATTCTCACAGCACACATTATACACTGACTTTCTTTACCTACAGGTAATTTGAAAGTTTAGCGGATGACTGCAATGAGAATCTGCTGCGCTCTATTTATATAGATCTAGTTTACCGCGCGGTCTGTGGTAGTTATGACGTTTATGTTCAACGGATATGACATAGGCCTATGTAAACACGTTTCCGATCGCACCTGTTAGAAAACTTTTACCCGTTAACCTATAGGCTAAGTCAGCAATCGAAATGGAAAATTTATGGTAAGAAAACGTAAATTTAGCCAACCTCTTCAGATGCTGATTTTAAGAAGACAAGGTGGATGTTGATTCGTTGAACCCATTCCTCAGAGAAAACATCAATGGATCAGAATTAAACAACAATGAACAGGAAACACTTGTTGAGCTGCAAGGCTTTTATAATCTAATTTGATTCCAGAATGAAGGACATGTATATTATATAAGCAATAATAGAACTCAGTTCTGGGCAAAGACGTACAAAGAAGAACATTACAAATCACAAGCAAAGCTATCAAGGAGCTAGTTTCCTTTCATAGCTCCTACTTATCTGAACAGGGCTTTTCTCAGATTATCAACATAAAGAAAAAGAATCGGAACAAACTTGTCGGAGGTGTCCTCTCAGGCTTCTCAGCCTCATTACGAGTTGCACTTACAAAAACTGCGGAGCGGCGTTTTAATATGATCCAAAGAAAAATCCAAGAACAAAGATCCCATTAACTGTTAGGGCTACAAGGTCTTAGTAATTAGGTGACTAATTTGACGTCGACTTGTAGAAACTACCTTAGATTGGGATCAGAAGAATAATTTAGAATTTTAGAATCATAAAAATTGGAAAGAAATTCAATATAATTATTTTCATTCATTAAAAATGTCAGCAGTTTAGCATTTTAGAAGGATAAATAAGTTTGAGAGCAAATTTGAAATAAATAGACATGTTTAACTTTGACACTTTTTTATAATATAAAACTGTAAACTGTAAAAATGTCGTAAAAATATTATTTTTACGACATTTATATGTGACGATTGAATGGTGTGTCGCCAAATTTGATAGCAAATTTAAGTGTGTCGCGGGACGAAAAAGGTTGAGAACCCCTGGTGTAGCCGACCTGCGTGTCGCGCGAAGCTGGCCATATTTCGTTTAACTTGTATCTGTAATCATTCTGCGGTCTGTCAGATTGAATGTTAATAAACGAAGTTTATTATTACCAAGACAACGTATTCTGCTGTCACTGTATGACTGGCTGGTCTTCATCTAGCAGCTAATTATAGACCGTGTTTCGTGTTCACATTGAATTTTCTCTACGACTGCTCGTGCACGCTAAAATGGTCGTAAATAACGCTAGAGACTATAGAACGTAATATTGGTGCAAACCTTGTGAGAGAAACCAGAGTTGGTGTATTATTTTAAATGTTTTAAACTTTGCTAAGAGCGCCGACTGCAATTTTATTTTAAAAATGTCCCTCTTTTTACTCCGAACTTTTCCCACTTGTTTCTTCTCTCCACTCCGCACGTTGTCCTCTTGTTCATAGTCTTGTTTATAGTCTTGTTCAACATGACTAACCGAAAGCCTTGCCATCTCCTCCATTATAAGCATCTCTTCCTGATGTTTTTTTTTCAATTCTTCCCATTTTTGTTTAGAAGCCAATTGTTGCTGCACCGCTTGCTCAGCTAGTTTCGACTTCTCATCGACCATTTTTTCATATCTGCTAATAGCCGTTTCATAGTCGAACGTTCTTGCATGTCTTTCTTACGTCGCTCTTCCTCTTGTTCACTCCACGCTTTTGTACTTTTGATCATATTTTTTTCAAAAGTCAATTTCTTCGCACTGCCATCTGCAACACCAATCGTAAGCAAGTGAATTTCACAATGTTAATACTTCATGTGAAGAATAAACTTCTTTCTACCAACAACAATACATGTTCATGTAGGCTAATCACACAGAAAATTGCCAGAAAAAGGGTGTATTTGAGAGACAAGTGCACATTCTGGTGCTAAATCCAATAAAGCACCACACTGTTTGGTTAATTATGAAGTCAGAGGAGAGCACTGGGAACCAAATATTTAGTATCAAGCTAAAATGGAAATCCACATTATGACTTTGGTTCAAAACTGGTTCTCAATCTGAAGTGAAACAATTCCATGAGATAGTAGAATAATTTAGCCTATGAGGTTAGACATTGACAAATGCAAATGGCAAAAGTTTTTAAGGCTTGTTCCAAGAGCTGAAGCATATCCTATTATTAGCCTACTTGTCTTGAAAGTATAGTCAAGTAGGCTACATAATTATACTGTATATTTTGCATATATGTATTGTAGGTATTTAAGTATAGGGGTCTAGGCTATATATATTTGTGGAGACCGAGATTGGCAGTAAGATACAGTTTGAAGAGCGTAAAAGAGGGTAATTGATTTTATGTTTCAAGTTTTCAATCTCACTCTAAATCAGCAAGTAGGTCTAAGTGCTGCAATTTTAAACATTTCCAAATAATAAAAATATGCATAAAAGACATGCTCTCTAAACAAGACGAAAGAAAGAAAGATAAAGGAACCAACCTTTAATGGCAAAGTATTTATCTAGCTCTTCCTGGTCACGATCAAGTATCTGGATTGCTTTTATTACGACGTTTGTTTCCGAGTCCATTCGTAGACACAGTTCCTCGATTGTGACTATCAGGCTTTCAGATTTTATGGCTTTCTTCAATTCTTGCCACAGCTCAGATGTTTTACAATAGAAGTAGAAAATGACGATTGACCAGCCTTAGCAGCAATAAGTTTGTGGGTCGCCATTTCCAATATTCTTCTGGATTCCTCAACCGTTCTGTCACGAAGCAGACCTGTGATTTTTTCAGCTAGTCTGACTTCGGCCAAGGGTTCTTGAAGCTCAGCATGTACTGGAATTGCGGCTAAAATTGGACAAGCACGTACTACTTTAAAATTGCAAATTACGGTGTTATAGAGAACATGTCAAATCGTGTAACATAGAGTGAGAATTTGCAGTTGTAACTCAGGCCATAAAGAGGTTTTTTAATTTATTATTTAGAAAACCTAAAAAAATTAGTTTTCTCACGAGATTTTTTGGCAAACTTGATTGTCGTTAACCTTAACTTAAATTTTAGATCTCTCTTTAAAAGCAGGATTAATAGCTTAAGCATTAGGCTATTGGCCTAATTCTAAGATGCTTGTTGCCAGCAGGATCGTAGTCAAGGTCATTCGCGGGTATAGGTTAGGCCTACATCGTGTACTCACCACACAAATATGTGTGTAGAATACGAGAAAATTACCTACAGACAAGCCAAGCCAACTGTAGAGTGTAATTTGCCTGTACAGCCCTGACATGGATTGCATAAATGGCTATATTTTGACCGACGAAGGAAACCGACAGTTACATGTTACGTTACGTAGGCTACTGCGTAAATAGATCTGCTTGCAAGTCTATGGTTTGCCTTCGTATCTCATGGTTGTTGCGGAGTTGTGCCCTTCGTGAAAAGGCTCTATTACCTTGATCACTTAGGCCTAATATGTCAACGAAATGCCTGGTTTTCATGTTGTAGGTTGGCGAGGCTTGGGCGGATTAATTGAATTGCACAATGAAGCAAAGAAGCTGGATACTCGTTTGTGATAATCAATAAATCATATTTATCGATATAACTTAGATGAGCTTTAGGCTAAACATGGGCGATAATAACTTTTTCAATTAGTTTATTGATCCCAAGAAACAAAGCAACTAAATTCACAATTGTAAAACACAATGCACAAATGTAATCTGTAGTGATCTGTTGCTAATGTTATACATTGTATGCGGGAGCAAAAGGCTCACCGAAGGAAAAACTCCGCTAGATGTGGACCTAGTTAAACAGATTAGCTTGACAACTTACTGCTAAGCGATAAGTGATAAGCTAACTATAGTGGCGATGGCGATTACTAGTCTTAGGCTACTGTAGCCTATATTGGGTATTTTGCAAATAAAAAATGCGATGGGATACCTTACCTCCGCCTTACACAGGAATATGAGAAAACAAATCAAAAGAACATATAAAATTATTTCAATATTTTATAACATTTTTTGCTGCGTGAGCGTGGAGTTGAAGTCTAAATCGGTCCCAGGCCAAGATCGAAGGCGATTAAGCAGGCAGTCATACTGCCACGATGGTTAATGCTTGGAATTAAAACGACAATGGGATAAGAGGAATGTGGTACATAAATATTTGGTGCAGTGAAAGTAGGCCTACAGCGTTTTCATTGTCCTCTCATCTCTGTATAATATAGCAAGGGTGAGATATGGGTGAGCTTGTATGATGGAACACATCGTCAACGGAATTCGGCAAAATTTACCTAAGCTAAGATCGGTTCGGATTATACTGAAATTGATCAAGTTGATATCACGATGAATGGATTCGGGAGAAACTGAGCCCAGTCTATATACAGTTTGGTGGATGATGAATCAATTAGATAAGTTGAGATGAAAGAATTTTGCTCAGTTAATGTTAAATTGATTTATTGTGAAAACGTCCACTTACCGCCACCTTTTTCTAGGATTTCAGCAATATGGTCGTGATTAGAATCGCGAAGACACTGAATTGTATTTTCATAGTCGTCCATGCTTCCACGTCTTAAGATGTCTAAGAAAGCCTCAGTCTTTTCAGAGTCGGTTGCCTTACTGCATATCAGCTGTTTCTGGCGATGACTTATAACTCTTTTAGCAAGAAGTATGTCAACTAAACCTCCGCCAAAATCGATGAGATCTTTGAGGGATCCAAAGTTGACATCGATTATCGCTATTTTCATTCTTAACAGTGGCCAGGCATCCTATGTACTCAGACGGCGATCTGTTCAAGAAATAAACTATATTAAAGCACGATTACGATTGGCGTCGTACAAGATCAAATCAATACTATTCCAATTGAAAGTAGGAGATGAGAAATAAAACAATATGACAAATAGGCCCATGTATAGGCTAGGCCATTGGACGGATGCTTAATCTGTTAATATATAGTGGATTGTTTCATAAAATTATGGCCGAAAATATCAGTCAACTATTACAAGATTCGAGAGCCGAATTATGTCAATTTCATTTTGCAAATGGCGCCTCCTCCATAAAACTTTTCAAAGGTGCTCCAAGCTTGATGGCGAGTCTATAGACCTAATATGGATCGACAAAATTTTTCATCTCCACATAAAAGCTGCATCGAAATCAAAGTGATAGGCTACCTCTGAACTCTGTAAAACAAATTCACACATGCCGAATTCGGAATTAGGTCTACTGAAAATGTTAAGACGTTTATAATAAGTTTAGAGTTCTGGATGACATTTTCCATAGAAAAAAATTAAGAGTAGACTCTACATGGAGAGATTATTATTAGGCTATTACTGATTTAGCATCTCGGTATGGTTATCTTTCAAATAGATTGATCTAGACTCTAAACTCTTGAGTGTCCGCTTCCTGTGAGGACGGTGACCCGAATCTAGCCTATGCTTTCATCCCAGGATTGGATTAAACAAGCTTGCGATCAGGTTCCAATTTTTTAAACTAGTGAACAATAAGGCAATAGGCCTACGTCTGGACTACCTCGAATAACTCTGAGTTTATAACAGCCATGCAGAAAGAAGGCCAAACTGCATTAAAACTGATTAAAACTACTCTTCATTCTGTACACGGCTGATGTTACTTCTCTGTTTCCAAGTCACTCTGCTACTGGTCACCTCTTTGCTGATGATGTTCAAGCCTATGTTCATGGTTCTCCCTCTACTCAACTCATACTAGTTCGCCGTATTGAGGCACTTTCTCATGATTTGCACCTGTGGATGTCTTCAAATCGCCTTTCACTCAATTCCAACAAAACTCAACTCATCTGGCTTGGCACTCCCCAGCAAATTAAAAAAATCGACTTTTTGCTTCTATCTCAGACCTTTCCTCAATTTACATTCTCAACTTCTGTTCGTGACCTAGGTGTCACTCTTGACTGCTCGCTGACATTCTCAACACATGTAACCAACCTTACGCGCTCCTCTTACTTTCACTTCCGTCGTCTCAGGTCCATTCGCAGATCTGTCTCCCTTTCAACCATGACATCAATAGTCCATGCTTTTGTCTGTTCCAGAATTGATTACTGCAACTCCCTTCTTATTGGTCTTCCAAAGGTCCGCCTATCTCCCATTCAATCTGTCCTTAATGCTGCTGCTCGATTAATTGCGCGCCTTCCTAAGTACTCCCATATATCATCGTTTATGATTAACCAACTACACTGGCTTCCTCTCTCTGCCCGCATACAATATAAGGTCCTTTCTCTGGTACTCAAATCCAAACTGGGTCTTGCACCGATGTATCTCAGTGATCTCATTCGTTCTCCTCTATCAGCATCTTCTCATCGACCTCTCCGTTCTCTGGACAGGGCTGACTTGTTTGTTCCACGAGCTAGGACCACTATTGCTCAAACTCGTTCCTTCACCATCATTGGGCCCTCCTTGTGGAATTCTCTTCCCTCCACTCTGCGTGGGACTCTACTTTCAGGATCGTTATCTACATCTCTCTCTCTTCTTAAGACCTATTTTTTCTCTAGGGGTTATCGCACTGGGAGCGCTACTGAATGGCCTTGGTTGTGAGCGGCGCTATAGAAATTCCTAATTACATTACATTACATTAAAAGAATCTTAATTCTGAGAACAAAGTTGAACTCGCTAAGTGCAATAAAAGACAGACCCGAATCAAAGTAGAATTCTTTAAATATATTTATTATATTTAAAAAATACTTGTAGCATTATCCGTTCTTTGTTGGCCTACGTACATGTATATAGGCCTAGATTTCATAACTTTAAATGGTACGAGGACTTACGGCTGATAAATGTAGGCCTATTGCTTACTTTGCTAGCATTGGATCATCCTTCGTTGAAAAGATTTCTACTTGCAAAGTCTCCTATAGTAACTTAGTTTAACTGCCATTTCATAATTCCATTGTTTCAGTATAGGCTACCCTTCTATAGGAGGTTATTAATTTGGAACAGGCGGTTCATCCGACGCACAGTTCGAATAGGCTACTGTTTTCAGGCTCGTTTCCTCGTCTTACTCTCGTCTCAAACTCTGTCTTTTCTGTCGAGGTCGATCTCACTGGAAGCGCCTCTGAAAGTCTTTCCTGTGAGAAGCGCTTTATAAATTGTCATATACAATGAAATACAATAATGGCATTCATTAAAAAAAGCGTTAAACGTCATAGAATGACAGATTCTCCTCAAATTAGAAAAGTTCTTTTTGGTGCATAAAGAAAACTGAATTTTTATGTGAAATTGAAAAATGACTTTGATTGTGAGTGAGAGAGTAAGTGGTTTGGGAATGGTCACGAATGACAGTGCAAATTAGGGCCTAAGCTAATTTGCCACAGCAGTAGATAGTGAAATGACAGTGATGACCTGGAACTCATAATACGATAGATAAGACGTTATACGACTATGCGTATTATGACAGTGAGTCAGTGCACATGATGACGACTTAGCTGTTTGTAATCCTTGCATAGACTAACGGTTTATAATTACGCACAGACTGTCCAGCTGAACTAGCAAGAATTGATCAAGAACTGAGTTTGCTTTTAACATATATCCTAGTGCTACATGTACAATGTACATGGCTTCAATTGAGTTACATAAATCAGAGTTTATAGACTACAATGCTCAATCATCTCAGATATACAAAACTCTTAATTATTCCCTATGGATATAAACAGCCTAACATAAAACCAGATTAAATGTTTAGGGCCTAATCACGACTACCATTTAGTGTTTTTTGCCTTACAACATATTTTCTGTTATGTACAAATTGTACATAGGCCTACACACCGCCATGGATCATTACTTCCCCCATTATATGTTCCACTATAGGTTCTACACTAAGCTTAAGTTTTTATTAGCATTTAATTCCTATTCCATGGATTCCAGCACAGATGAGAAGACTTCATCGTGGCTTCATCAGCTTGTTTTGCGTTTCCTGTTTAGTCACTACAAATGCACAAAAGACATGCACGATATAATATGGGCGACGCTCTGGCATTGTGTTGGTTAGACCGTCGTATAAAAGTCAAGTGACACCGAAACAATAAAAGTTCTGTAGAACCAAAACAGCGTTGAAAGGTTATCTGAAGAGCAAGTGAATGCTTAGATGTAGACACAAAATCAGAGAATGGCGGAAAGTCACTAACAATTTGCATAAATGACGAATGAGGTTACGCCAAAATTCATGCATTACAGCGTCTTCTAGCGTAGTGATAGGCTTGCAAGGATGAAGGCGGTATGGTGGTTTCTAGGTTTAAAATGCTCATCGTTGGCTATATTTGCACAGGTCACGATGGCACTACGCAAGCACAATGAATCAGTGATTCGTCCGATTATTTTCTTGTATCTTAGTTGGTCGAAGTCGGAACGAAAGTATATAGGCCTATATAATTATTTCACTTACAATATTTCTATGACTGTTATTTGCTTTGCAATCATGATTGTAGAAACAGTCAATGTTTGGCTATGGTCCTTTGGAAATGTTCCGCAGTTTAGCTTCTGGCAATTTTTTTAAATTTAGTTTCATTAGCCATAACAGTCATGTAAGCGAAGTGCAAGCAGTAACTGACCTTTTAGAAGAGTTACCAAAAGAGATGGGATTGACTGCTTCACAAACTCATTCACTTCTTCAACCATGCGATCAACGTCCTCCTTCAACGATGTCACTTGCGTGTTTAGTTCTCTCACTAATTGTGCCATACGAACTGTTTCTTCAATTGGAAACCAAACTACAATCATTATCTTTGAATTAAAAGTAATTATGAATGTAACTATTTTCCTTCAAAAGTCTTTCACGACAGGATTAATTTAAGACACAACGGAAATTGTTTTCAGTGCAAAAATTGCAATCTTCTAGAGCTGCAGACTGCCTTAGTGGACACATTGACAATGTCATCTAAATAAGTTAAGAGGGTCGGCTATTAATGTAAGTCAATATCCATGACCTTTGTGAGGTATTATAGGTAGTTCTGATAAAGAAGAAAAATTGCTTCCTAAACTAGATAAAATTCCTGCTATAGACCAATGTAATAATCATGTTTCCAAAATTATGTAAGACTACGTGTTGCTATTTCTAAATGTTGGCAGAAACTAACCTCCCAGTAGACATGTCAGTCTCAACATTCCCATGTGAAGTTCTTGATAGCCTCGTTTCTTGCTCTCCTTGATATTCGGTGTTTCTGAACAAACTTCTTCGCTATTTTCTTGAAAATGTGTAAGTATTCTTCTAAGTAGATGATTGACACCTGCATGTGCGCAGAATTCAAAGCAGAAATTCAAAACAGTCTAAGAAAGTTTAAAAACATAGTTTTTAGAAATGTTCGGAAATGAAATTAGAGTTAGGCCTAATGACAGAGTGACAAAATGGGTTTGAACATGGACACAGTTGAAAAGCAAGGGTTTTATTTGATAACATCGAGTAGTGGCTAAATTTTCATAGGATTTCAGAGCTTGCAGTTTACACATTTCTATTCTGGTCACATTTGAAAGTAAACCAAATTGAATATTGCATAGGGCCTAGTAAAGTTAAGTCAAAGTCATTATGCAGGCTTGCGCGTGGATATTGAACCATGAAGGTTTATATTTTAGTAAGAAGTCAGAAAATAAATGAAAGTCATTCAGAATACTGAAGCAATTCCTTCGGCCACCAATGATATTATTATGCCGCGGCAGTGAAATAGTTCACAACAATAATTATTACTCATAGAGAAACAAATTAAAAATGTGTGGCCAGGATGTAGGCTATATTACAAGATTGATATTGCGGTATTTGGTCTAACAGTTCTAACTCACGGACACCAGAATCTGGCCTAGTCTTTCGCATAGTAGGCTAAGTGTTATTACAAAATAGCCTATGTGTACTTGGGTGCTGAAACTTTGAGGACCGTTTTTATTATAACATCTCTAGTCTTCATGATATTCGATTATTGTCCACAAATGACTTATTGCCTTACCTTGTACAAAGGTCTACTCTAGCATTAACACCGACTGCTAAATATATTTATAATAAATGGATTGCCTGGGGTCTTTCACTTTATATGGTGGAGTTCCTTAAACCAGTTCATAATATTAAAATCGATATGATTTACCAATTCTGTTTTTTGGCCATGCTTGAGTCGGGAGCACTTCTGAGTAGTTTCCTTGAAAAGGCGCGATTATAAATACTTGAATAAATGAATGAATGACTGCCCAAAGCTTGAAATAGTTTTGAACGCAAACAGATAGCCAAATCTAATTAGTGTACAAAGATAAATCAATTTGTATTAGTTAGGAATTGATAAAGGCAATGCAGACCTTCAGTTTCTTTAATAAATTGAATGAGAACCGAAACCGTTTCTTGCAGCGAATTCTCTACGGCTGATAGCTTTTCTGTTATATTTTTCTCGTATATTTCTTGTCTATCTAAAATGCAAGAATATTAAAGGCCATAAAATTGTCAGGAACATGATTCTTTTTAGAGATAATTTTTTTTTCAGAAACAGCCAACTAACGACTTTGCAGCACGAAAAATGCATCTTCAGTTAATCGGATTCTTGGCAGGTTTAAGAACACATAAAATTATGGTAGCCTATATTTGCTTAAATGCTGCGTTAGATCTGTTGTTTGATTAGTCACTGTCTAATAATTAATGACACTGTGTCCTTACAAAGATGATTAGCGTCGCCCTCCTTCTTTCTCTAAACTTGGGACTGGCACTGCCAGACTACGAGCAGTGGCGAAGTCGTTAGATAATCATTATGTGACGATCACCAACCAGCGGCATCTATTTCATATGATTGCAGCTTTTGTCGCACATCAATAGATGTTGCCAAGATGACGGCTACGAAAATTTAGCATATGTTATACAGATATATACTTTAAACAAATAAGATGATAACATTGATAAGGCATACCAGTTTCTGGAGGCCCTGGCAGCTCAAGTAACGGAGTCGATCTTGGAACAAAAGTAAACTGAATAAAGTACTTGATTCGTATAATAAAATATCTGATGAATACAACAGCTCCTTCCATGTCATCTTCTTCTGCGTCATCCTCTTCGTCGTCATCTTCCTCCGCGTCATCTTCTTCCGCGTCAAGTTCCTTCGTTTCATCAGTTGTTGTTAATGTGTCTTAAAACAAAACAGAGTAGTAGTATAATACGACGTCGCATCTTCTCTGTAAGTTGTTCGAGACCTATTGCAGTGGGTTTATGCAATGTAGTCTAAACTTTTAAATAGTTATTGCGCCAGTATTATAGACTTGCTGTAAATTTGGAAGTAATGAAAAATATGCATAGGCCTATATTGCCTAGATGGGATTGCACGGGCAATGCATTGTTTTACACATTGCGCATGAATTATTCATATAGTGGTCTCTGTATATATTATGTAAAAATAACCTTACCGTTGACTAATTTCAGTAGATCTTCGGCAAGTTGAAGGATATCGATTGTGATTATCAGCGATACTTTTCCTATTAAGTTGATCAAATTTTTCACAACGTTGGTGATCCTCTTTTTCCGCCTTGCTGTAAAAATAACATCAAAACAAAGCAGTGTTTGTGTACATATTTAGACTTTGATACTTTAATGAAAGTTTCAGTGATTGTATCTATAGATCAAAGTTGTGCAAGACAAAATTAATGATTGTAACAACTCGAATTGAGCCACTTCGTTTCGTTGTAGTTGGCTGATGCCAGCACATAAGTCTACCCTTCTGAAAAACAACACTAATCGTTTGAAACTCTTTCATAGTTTTATACAAATGGCAGTATAGGCAAAATCTAAATTATAGTGCCAATCCATTACAATAAATCGCAAGACTCAAACCTCCAGCGTTTTCTGGCCTTTTTATTTGGTAGCCTAAGCGAGCTCAGGAGATACCATACTAAGTTTGAAAAATATCTATGTACAATGATATTCCATATTATTAATAAATGTCTTCTTCGCATCAGCACATTGATGGCGACCGCATAAAACACATTTCCTGTATTTTTTTTATCTTGTCTATAACAGTATAGACTAGCAGTGTCTCTATCAACTGCGCACACATTTGTATTTCTTTCTCAGAAATTACCTGAAATACTTCCTTTCTCTGTAAGTTCTTTTTCTAGTTGACGGATGCGTTCTGTGATCTTGTGTCGTGTCTCCTCATCCGGCTCTTCATACATCTTCAGTATTAAACTGACGAGATCGTCTACAGTTAAATTCAAAACAAACAATTAACCTCGACAGCAAGGGTCATTCTGCGCAACAGTATAGGCCTACCTACCTTATAGGTTATTGAAAGGCCTATGTCAGAAGTTGCGTGTTAAACACAAATCAGGTGGCTGTCAATTGACCACCTTTCAGCTGTCGTGCCTTCGCACAATGGTCCTATTATTGCAACGGGACTCCCAACATACGCTAGACATCGATCTATGGATCACCCCCTCTGACATAACGCCGCGCTCGTGAATAAGCTGGTGCCTTGCAATAGAAGTTGAGTTTGCGATTACAAATGCAAGCGTAGGCCTATACTCAGAGACCTATTTAAGTGCTGATAAGAGTGTACTAAGACTTCAATAAATATCCTTGCATTAAAGGCAATTTATTCATGAATCTTCTTATTGTAATGGTAGCATTTTAGGATGTCAATCGCTGACCAGCGCGCAATTAGCAAAATTTTTAGTGGTAGGCCTACCAAAAAACAAGAACTTCCATACTACGAAAATGTGGAGTCATGTAGTAATGATGTTGCTTTACTAGGCCCTAAGTGTTCAAGAACCAAAACATTTTGAAATTTGGCAGTTTATAAGTTGAAAGATAAATATCATAGTGTAATTGTAGTAGATGACATCACTAGCTTAGAACCACGTACATAACACTAAATAATATAGCGCTATATTATCAGAGTTCATGCCATAAAAATAATGTAGGCATAAATAGCAACTAAAAGCTATTAACATTTTGTGAAAAAAATCCTGGGGAGGGAAAATAATTTCTGGGAACTTCTCCCCCCCAGGAGATGCCTAGATTAAACACTGGATTGAATAGCCTGCTCGTTTGTTGATAGAATCTAGGCTATCTTGCCTAAGTTTCGAAATATAAATGTCTGGGTCTCGCATAATCATGGGTGACATACTGAAAAGTGACGATCATTCTTTTATGTTAGCTTTCAACGGTTTGTCCTGCTTTTAATATTTGACTCATTTATAAACAAGGAGACTTACCATTGTCTGGACTTTCTTGAACAGTCTGCTGCAGTTCTGACGTAGCGTTTTGGAGTTGCTTGAAGTTCAGTGTGAAATTATTATGTAGGCCTAGGATAACGTTCATTTTGGTCTGCACCTTATGGCATTCGACATACTCTGTATCTAAAATTACATAGGCCTATTGTTAAAATGTTTACAGTTAAGGTAACAGTTGAGTTAATAATTATAGCATTTAATTAGGCTGTAAATAAAAATTGTCGTTGATAGAGGAAAATATCTTGTGTTAACAGGTTTCAAAAAGGAGGCAGTGGTTAAATTGACCAGACAAAGGTGTCGGACTTCCAGAGAGGAAAGTTAAAGCCTAGGTATACGTATCCCGCTATTCTACAAATGATATTCGTGTTGGATATTTTTCAGAAAAACAAACATGTTTTATATCATATCATCTTATTTCAATTACTGATAGGCCTACAGTTAGGCGGTGGGTCTCCACTTTTCCAGGCAGATCTCATAATTAAGGTGGCGGATCTTAGAGCGGAGATGTGAGTCTCAGTTCCGGTAGCATCCGTCTGAATTGAACCACTGGCAGCAGCTAGGAGCGTGCTCTTGATTTGGATACATGTACCGGAGAGGTCAATCTGCTCACAGGTCGACCTAATCAAATTACGGTCGCGCGTCTTCTAAACTCATAAAAATTCATAAGCAAAATTAATTCAGAAAATAGCAGTCCATGGTAGGCTACTATGCGTAGACGCGAGCAAAACGAGTAGGCTACACGTGCGCATAATAAATATTGAGTCAACTCTGCAGCAGATTATATGCTACCTTTGAACACTATACTCTCTTTCAGTGGATTCTATTGACTGTGCCCTTTTGGTTTTTGCAATAAAGCTGTCAATTCCAACAAATAATAATAAAATTATAGGATGAAAAGGAATGTGGTTATTGTAATTCGAAAAAGGCATAAAATTCTATCCGCATGGTATACTGTACTGGCCAGGGGTAAGATGCCCGTGGCTTGACGGGAAATGCTCGTAGTCGAAAGATGGTGACTATAAACTCGAAAATTTTTGTAGATGTGTGAGAATAAAATTATCGAGCTATCGTGGAAAGACGATGTCGCGCCCAGGAGAAGCGTGCTGGTCGTGGTCATGCATATGGATGAAATAACACCTGGACAATCCTGAATACTCCTCTCCCGCCAGCTCCTCCAGACTGTCAGGCCGGTGTCACGAAACAGAGCAGTGGCGTAGACAAGGGGGGTTTTGGGGGTTAAACCCCCCATTGGCCTAGGGGAAAAAGTTTTTTAAAAGGTTATTTATCCACTTAAATAAGAAAAAAACAAGACAATTGCTTATAGTAAGAGTTGTTTTTCTTACTTTATTCTCTTTGTTGCTATATTCCCTTTTTAGTTACTGTAATACTGTTGGGCTGGTGTCAGAAAGGGCATCCGGCCAGGCCGGATAATTTTGTTTGCTTTGGTTTTAGAGCACTTAGAACATTTAAAACACTTTAGAACACTCAGAAAATAAATCCAACCCCCAACAAAAATTCCTGGCTACGCCACTGAAACAGAGTATAACCCCGTATTAATCGCATACCCCAGAATGAATAGAAGCTGAAAAAGGCACTTCCACGCGTATTTGTTTTGCAAATTTGCTTCATCTGCTTTTTTGAACAATGACACTAACAGGTACAGGCATGTTTTCTCCTACCGGATAATTTTGTTTGCTTAGGTTTTAGAGCACTTAGAACATTTAAAACACTTAAGAACACTCAATGTCACTAAACAAATTCGAGTTGCCTTTCTCTGAGCATTGCTTAGGATACTTAAAACAATATTAGAGCCACTTTAAATTTTGATTCCAGCATAATTTTTTCAGTTATAGGCCTACACATTTTTCAAAAATAGGGATAGAATGGTTTATCTACCCGGATACTCTATACTGGTATATACCATCCGTAGGGATAAATTAATTCATCCGCCCTGATAACTTTTAGGGGGAAAGAATATCACGTGACACCGGCACACCGGATGAATTGCTAATTCTTTACAAAATAATGTTAGCAATGTTATAGGCCTACTCTAGATAACATGTAAACTATCCTCTACCTATAATACCAATCCTTACTACAACCACACTGTTGACTTTTGATCCTATGATTCCTTGTCTGCATTTGTCCGTGGGCTTCATGATTTAACGCTTAAAAGTTTCTGCGGAATAGTTTTCTGCTTCGAATGATCGTGTATTTCCTCTTGTAGGCTACTGATTTTAGCAATAACTGCGCTTAAAACATCTGGTTTAATTGAGAAAACAGGTAAAAATTACCGCAATAAAACACTCACAGCAAGGCATTGCCTGTCTCGCGTATATGTCGGCGAGTACAGATATTATCGCAATGATGAAGAGAACAATGCTCGGAAGAAACACGAAGAGTGGACGTCTTCTTTCTGGTTACACATAGAAAAACATCGTGTTATAGGCCTAAGAATACAGGCTTACAGCTGTCACTTGACAGTTACTTATACCCTGGGGATTTATTATTTTTTTAGAAAGAGTACGCTGTTCCTCAACTAATTGAAGCTTAACGATGATATCCTTTTGGTAGCGATGATAAAGGTGCATGAATTTTAGAACTATACGAATCAGAATGTCACGAAAGGAAGACGGGAAAGATTTCTTACCACAGAAATGAGTTGGCTACGAGAGATCGGTTAGAAATCAAGACCACAAAATTAATATCATTGGATATCCGAACATCTTGGATACATCAAACATCAAAGTCGCTAAAAATTAATTGGACTTGTGGATATTAATCTAAACCAGTAAACTGGAGCCGCCATTTTAACCCTAATCATACCGGGAGGTTAGACAACTTAAACGTACCGGGTGGGGTCCAAACGGACCCCAAACATACATACATACATACATACTTGAATATATACACATACATACATGTATAATTTGTATGCATGTATGTTTATATGTAGCCTATGCATGTATGTATGCATTTTTGTATGTATACATGCATGTATGCATGTATGCAAGTATGTAATGTATGTTCATGTATGTATGCATGCAGTGGAGTATGTATGTATAATACGTATGTATGTATAATACGTATGTATGTATATATTTGTGAACGTATGTATGCATGCTTGCATGCATGTATGTATTCGTGCATGCATGTATGTATGTATGTATGTATGCATGTATGCAGTATGTATACATGAATGTCTGTATGTATACATGTACATGTAAGTATGTGTGAATACACATTATGTGTGTATATAAGTACGTATGTACCTATGTAAGCACGTTCGTACATGCATGCATGCATACATGCATACATACATACATACATACATACATACATACATACATACATACAAGCATACATACATACATGCATGTATACATACATACATGCATGCATACATACATACGTACATACATACATACATACATACATACATACATACATACATACATACATACATACATACATACATACGTTCACACATACATACAAACTTCATAAATATATGCATGATGAACAAACAATTGTAAAATATGTGTGTATTTATGCATGGATGTTTGTGTGTATGTATGTTTGTATGTATGTATGTATGTATGTATGCTTGCATATGTATGTGCATTCTTTGTATGTACACGTGTCTGAATATGTGTTGATATATTCAGTTTGCATTTATGCATGCATGCTGTTCTGCTTTTATGTACATTCGTTCGTGATATACAAATGTATGCATATATGTTTGTTTGTATGTTTGTATGTATGTATGCATTCTTGCATATGTATGTGCATGTTTTGTATATATATACGTGTCTGAATATATGTTGGTTTTCAGCTTGCATGTTTCGGCTTGCTTTCGTTCGTGATATATGAATGTATGCATATGTTTGTTTGTATGTTTGTATGTATATATGTAAGCATGCTTGCATATGTATGTGCATGTTTTGTATGTATGCGTGTCTGAATATAAATTTTGGTATTCAGTTTGCATGTATGCATACATGCTGTTTTACTTTTATGTACATACGTTCGTGATAATTATATGAATGTATGCATATATGTTTGTATGCATGTTTGTATGTATGTATGTATGCATGTATGTATGTAGGTACATCCATATATAACAGTCCCTTGACGAATTGTCCTCGAAAAACACTCCTAAACCCGAATCTTGTAGTGCAAAGTTGACGAAATCCAGCTCTACATTGGCCAAAATGACTCATACGTAAGCACTTTTACGTTGGGGTCCGTTCAGACCCCAAGAGAAAAAAATTTCTTAAAAATTGAAAATAATTTTTTTCAAAAAAGTAACTACAGCATATCAAGTAGGACAAACTTAGAAACAAATTCATAAAATGCCGACTCTTAATCAATTCTAGCACAAAAGTTGCACAGCAGTTTATATGCTTGGGGTCCGAACGGACCCCTCCCGGTATGATTAGGGTTAAACAATTCTAAACTGTACAAATATGCGAAACATAGCAAGAACCAACCTTTGATGGCAAAGAACTTATCTAGTATTTCCTGGTCTTGGGCAAGTATATGAATTGTTTTTATGACAACGTCTGTTTCTGAGTCCACCCGTTTGCACAGTTGCTCGATGGCGACTTTCAGGCTTCCAGAACTTATGGCTTTCTTCAAATCTCGCCAACGTTCAGATGTTTTGCAATAGATGTAGAAAATGACGCTATGACCAACTTTAGTAGCAATAACTTTATGTGTCGCCATCTCCAATATTCTTCTGGAATCCTCAACCGATATGTCACGAAGCAGATCTGTGATTCTTTCAACTAGTATCATTTCGCCCAAGGGTTCTTGTAGCACTGCGTGTACTGGCATTACGGCTAAAAATTCGACAAACACATTGCGGTACTTTACAAATTCCAAATTGTGGTAAGATAGAAGAGATCACATCGTGTCAAATTTTGTAGCATGCCATGAAAACTTTGTATCATTTGAAACTCGGGCCCATAAAACGTCAGGTTTGCTTATAATAGGGCAAATGTTAAGAAACCTTAAATATTTAATTATGTGCAATGAGTATAGTCCCAGACATAGATGTAAAAAACGATGAAAATAAAATAAAAAACGGTAAAAAACGTCGTTTTTTCAAAAAAATAAAAAACGACAAAAAAAGATAAAAAACGGAAACGGAAAATAATTTACCTTTGTTACATCTGAAACTTCATTTTAGGCTTAAAGACCTTGCTTCTGCAAGTTTATCTTAATCTGCAAATAGCACAACGTTATTATAAGGCCAAAATTAATTGATATAAGTAACATTAATTTACCACAGTTATTATTTCTTGTAGGCTAATTTTGGTTTAATAAGAAATTCAGAAAAATTAAAGGTATTGAAATCTTTTCAAATTTAAATTGTAAACATAAGTCCACATAAGTTCATGCCGATCGATTTAACTAAATTATAATCTAATAAGAAGCTAAAGCCATATATGTGCACTAAATCATATATTGTACTTTTGTACATAAAATTATTACTTATAAATATTAATTATAGGCCCAAGAATTTCATGTCAAAATAACGCTTACAAATTTCATTTCTTGTAGGGACCTACTACATGTATTTCTCAAATGAGGACTTTAAACAATTACTTAATGACACTCTAGTTAGCTGAATCCTTGAGAGTACGGTGAAAACGTATGGAATATCAGACAAAAATTAAATTAAGGAAAATAATAATAGACAGTAAATAGATAAATAAAGGTTACATAAAAAATATAAAAAAAAACAAAAAACGATGAGAAAAATAAAAACGAAAAAAAACACGTTTTTGGGAGAGAATAAAAAACGGAAAAAAACCTTTTTTACATCTATGGTCCCAGATAGCCTACTTGTTGCCATTTTATTGTATTTTGCACATTAAAATTAATATGCTACCAATAACCCGATGGTAACATGAGTAAGTGCTGTGGTTCACCGAATCGGTTTGCAAGTCTATGATTTAGTCTGTCATGGTTGTTGCAGGGCGGTTCCCATCGTTAGGAGGCTTAATTGCTTGAACACTTTTCATCTACCACTTAGTTTAGGGACATAGCCTACTGATTGAATAACGCAGAGAAAGAATGAGCTGAGTTTAAGATTTCGATCCAAAAGAAAATCACTGGATCTTATCAAATCAAATCGATAGACGATGGGAGGGGTATAAAAATCGGTTCAAGGTCAAGATGCAAGGGGTCAGGCAGGTAGACAGTCACCATGCTAAGGTGGATAGTATTTAGAACTGAAACGGCAAGCGAGATCAGAGAAACATGGCAAAGGAGTAATCGGTGTAGTGAAAGTGAAGCACAGGGCGAAAGTGA
Organism: Lumbricus terrestris; assembly: GCA_949752735.1. Taxonomy (NCBI): domain Eukaryota; kingdom Metazoa; phylum Annelida; class Clitellata; order Crassiclitellata; family Lumbricidae; genus Lumbricus; species Lumbricus terrestris. The sequence continues at coordinate 56,578,412 of OX457037.1, read as the reverse complement.
AGCCGTTGAGCAAAGAAGTTGGACAATGAACAAATTAACGAAATACCAGAGGAGAAAATATTTAACTGTGTGTGCTGTGGGTGAGTGAAATAACTTGGTGTTATATTCATTCAGATGTTTTTTTCAATCCTGCAGACCTGATAAACTCATCTTGGCTATAAGTAATTTAGGATAGGTTCGGATTTTGCTGGTTTGCATCAGATTGGGTTTCGAATACGGTAGTCAATTAAGTTGGATGGAGCAGGGTCCGTATTAAAGGTATGTGGATGATGATCAAGTTAGATTATTTTAGATAAACGTGCTTGTTAACCCATTAGTGCCTAGCGTCCCCAAAAATGGGACACCGCTTCAAAAATTCACATAAAATTAAATCTGCATCGAAGATTCAATTTAATGTTATAGCCGTTATGCCAACATGCTGATAAAGTGATTATGACACAAAATGCGCATCAAAAATAATTTTATCGACTGAAAATTATGTTTTTGATCACGCCATTGACCTATTTTAGCAAATGTAAACATTGCAAACTTCCCGCGTCCTATTAAAAAATATGTGTCCGCATTTCTACAGATCTGTCTTTGGTTTCACAAAGGTTGGTATATACTATTACATAAATAATTAGATCAAATTCATTTTGCTAAAATATAGCACATGCATTTTATTACTGAAGCGCTGTCCCATTTTTGGGGACGCTAGGCACGAATGGGTACGTGAAGTTCAATACATGCAGTTTTGCATCTTGTATGGTATTGTAGTCAGATATTGTTTGAAAAGAAGTATAAATGGCTGTTTGTAGGCAGAAGTATCACTCGGAATGAGAGTTAGCATTATATGATGTTATTTTACTCAAACATTTATTGACAACTTCAACTGTAGGCTACTTTAGGCCTATGTATACATGTATAGCCTACATGAATATTTCACATGGATAGAAATCTACTAGGCCTATGCAATGTATTGCAAAATAATAGTCAAAATGCACTCATTCTGTTGTATGCAGTTGCTAGAAAATTTAATTTGATAATTTAATTTATTATAATTTATTTGAAATAAATAAGAAAAAAAGCAGTCGCTATGTAATTTGTCATTCTAGTCAAAGATGTCACCCAAACTCAAGAAATGCCGTTGTGCATTGTAATGAATATCACTTTCCTGTAGCATATTCCAGTTAGGCCTGCTACAATAATTATCAGGTAGGTCTATAATGACTAGGCAACGGTGTCGCACTATGTTGAATACACCACTCGGCTTTTGGTCTGATTCACATCCATGTGGATGAGTTGATACATGGATCCCAACCCTGGATTAGTCGGGTGGCATAATGGTTGTCAATTCAGTTGATTTGTGCTAACAACTAGTGGTACTTTACCACTTCTTTACCACTCTCAGCCTGCAACTAAGCCTTTGTTGGCAACACAGAATGCTCATTGAATTCACCACATGGTTACTTTGCTCAGACAGACCTATAATGGAGTTGGAGTCCGGGGTTCCCAACTTGGTGCGGTTGGTTCATAGCAACAACTATGTTGTGTGGGCTGCTATGACTACTTATTTACCACTCTGTGACTGCTACAGCAGATGAGCAAAATGTACCATTATTGAGACAGTGAAAGCCAACAAACGTGAAGATTTTCACTTCCTTTGGTCGAGTTGTACAAAATAGAAAAGTGAGGGCCAGTGCATGGATCTGAACAGTGAACACACAGTTGTCTGTCAGGGAAAGGATAAGCTGGCTGGACAAAACAGAAAGTATGAACTTCACTTGATAGCTCCAAATCCCATCTGTTGTAACTCAGATGCATTGTGCAAATGAAAGTCTGCGAAAGTTTGAGAAAAACTAAATGTCCGTCCACATAAGGAGGGCTAGGCCAATAATCTACTACACAAGACTAGTCACTAGTACCTTAGCAATTGAAGAGCTTCATGTAACTGTTTTATGAGCCTTCTGTAACAGTGTTGGTTGCCATTGCTATAGGATATTGATCTGAGACATGAACAGCATTACTATGCTTTGCTGTGTGTAAGCAATTCATTTCAAAATGTGAGCAATTTGACATATAAATGCATTCAAAAATGTCATTTTTGTTGCAATTTTGCACATACATTTTATTTTAAGTTATTCTGAGTGCAAATTATTTATCTGTTTTGTTAATTTGACTGTATCAACAGTCTTGAGTGATATAATCTGCACACATCACAATGTAAATCTTCACGTACCCATTCGTGCCTAGCGTCCCCAAAAATGGGACGCTTCAAAAAACTGCTCCAAAAGCATCAAAAGCTCAAATTTTGCAGAATTTGTGTTAGGTATTGTCCAAACTCATCATTTGCAACAAAGTTTTCATATTTTGAGATGAATTTGAAAAATCAGGCACTAATGGGTTAAGATTTTATTTAGGCCTACTTAATGTGGTATCGTCCACTTACCTCCACCTTCGTCTAAAATTTTTGCAATATGGTCCTGATTGGAATCACGAAGACACTGGATTGTATTTTCATAGTCGTTCATGCTTCCTCGTCTCAAGATGTCTAAGAAAGTCTCATTCTTTTCTGAGTCAGTTGCTTTACTGCAGATGAGCTGTTTGTGGCGGTGGCTTATTACTCTTTTAGCAATAAGTTTGTCAAGTAGACCTCCGCCAATTTCGATCAGATCTTTGAGGGAGCCACAGTTGACGTCGATTATCTGTATTTTCGTTGGCAACAGAGGCCAGTCATCCCATACAGTTTGATTTCGAGCTGTTGAATATGTAAACAACATTAAAGCAACATAAAATTAAATCAATAAGTCCGTTGAAGTAGGAGAAAAGAACGAAAACAAAATAATTAGAAATAGCCTATAGTACATTAGGTAGTGGGACAAAACGCCCCTGCAGTAGGGTGGAGTGAAAAACACGAATATTAGAAATCGAAAATCCGTTAGCAATAAAAAGTTGTCTTATGGTATGGGGTCAAGAAATATGAAAAAAGTTTTGAAAAATATTAATGTCTTCCTTTGCCCCCAGAGGGCCAAAGTTTCGAAAATTGGAGTTTTTTGAGAAAATTGCAGGTTTTCTTATGAAATATTTTTAGTGTAAAATAATTAACCACCAAGCAATACATCGCTGGAAAGAGCTCTTTAAACTGAGTAAAATCATATCTTAATTTCAAGAATATTCGCATATTTGAAGGAGATATTAACTTTTTAAGATACCCCACGTTCGCGACATGTCGCTATGCCTGAAAATGGTAAAACACTAATAACTTTTTTATCCTTTGCGATATTTCAACTTGTAATATGTCATTCTATTCAGTTTATGACAGTCTATCTGACGGTGCATTTAAACTTATAAGAACCTTCCATTAAGAATTTCAAAGCTCATGAAACCCTACAAAAAAGAGGAAAACTAAAAGAAATGTCCTCAGAAATTGCAAAACTTTGAAAAAAGTGTTGATAATTTTTTACGTTGCAGCCTGCAAATACACCACTGACAATTGCAAATGTACCAAAGCCAGAAAGGTTCCAAGAGAGGAACAAGAGTCCTACATGATCAACAGACAATTAGAGTTATGACGATTAGGCTAGCCGTCAGGATAAGATTATATCAACTTCACCAAAGAAGCGGCATGATAGAAAGAGAAAGGAGACCATGCGCCTATAATACATGTATGTCGTAAACGTCTAGATTTCGTCAACGAACAAGCATTAGCAGACAGCAGTGTTCAAAATAATGAAACGGACAGTGAAGTAAATCCAGTAAAGTGTAAAATCTTGCCAGAAGATGAAACCATGGATGTGTCAGAAAAGTCAAGACCTATAGTATAGGCATACCTACCGTAATGAAACTAAGCAAATGAGAAAGAGATTGTCGAAGTTGTCACGACTCTGTGACCGATATGGAACATCGGATATAGCAGGTGTGGTTATTCCAAATGCTGTACTAGAAGACCTTGGTATTCTTTTTCTAATTTCAGTGTTCTATCTTTGCGACCATCAAAGTACAATGTTTCAGTTGAATCCCTTATTTCAACTTCCTGCATTGCATTCTGTCTAGTGACACTGTACACTTTATATGCAGTTGAAACAATAATATTTACAGGAACTCAGATTACAGAATACACAAATCTTAACTATACTGACTTAACAGACAGCTTGCAATAATCGACGCTATAATAGCACCTACAAAGCTGTCGTCCCAGCGAGGACTCGAATTCGTTACCTCTCGCACTCTTGGCCAGGGTGTTATCCATTACTCTACCGGGTATATGCTTACTTCACAAAATTAATTAAACTAAGCAAATGAGAAAGAGATTGTCAAAGTTGTCACGACTATTTGACCGATATGAAACATCGGATAGAGCAGATGCGGTGATTCCAAATGCTGTACTAGAAGACCTTGGTATTCTTTCACACATCGAATCAAAACATGTGATCGATCGCTATGAGCTTCGACGTGTGAAAGAATCACTAGACAGAATGCAATGCAGGAAGTTGAAATAAGGGATTCAACTGAAACATTGTAGGCCTACTTTGATGGTCGCAAAGATAGAACACTGAAATTAGAAAAAGAATACCAAGGTCTTCTAGTACAGCATTTGGAATAACCACACCTGCTATATCCGATGTTCCATATCGGTCACAGAGTCGTGACAACTTCGACAATCTCTTTCTCATTTGCTTAGTTTCATTACGGTAGGTATGCCTATACTATAGGTCTTGACTTTTCTGACACATCCATGGTTTCATCTTCTGGCAAGATTTTACACTTTACTGGATTTACTTCACTGTCCGTTTCATTATTTTGAACACTGCTGTCTGCTAATGCTTGTTCGTTGACGAAATCTAGACGTTTACGACATACATGTATTATAGGCGCATGGTCTCCTTTCTCTTTCTATCATGCCGCTTCTTTAGTGAAGTTGATAATTATAATCTTGTAGCGGATCACTAGGGCTGGGCAAAAACCACCAGGAACCGAACCCCAAACCCTAGTCGCTCAGGCGTGATGTCCGTCCGTGCAGTCCGGCGTCAACTGAAGATTGACGACTAGCCAGTCAGGCTTGAAACACATTTATTCGACGATCAAACAGAAACTCACAATGCAGTCCACAGCCAACTTCTATAGCGCCAGTGTTCGGAGCAAGTTCGGAGCAATGTTCGGAGCAATGTTCGGAGCTATTCGTGTAGCGCCACTGTCCCAAAACCACTGCACCACTGTTCACAGCAATTGTCAATGCAGAATGCCGAATCGTCGTCGTGTTGATCACCGCTGCCTCGCCAGCGCACGCAGAGAATCTGTGTAGCGGGTCGGGTTTCGAACCCGAGTCGGCGTCGTCGAAGACAGGAACTGAACCACTGCGCTCACCCGATCGGAAGCGTAGGCAGGTCCGGCGTTGAATCCTGTTCGTCGCGGCACAGCGACGATCACCAGTCCTTCCGTCGTCTGTAGGCGTCGGATTTCCGAAGAGTACGACCGCGGGTCAAGAATCGAACCCCAGTCAACAGCGTCGCACAGCAAAGGCCTCCAAACCTTTCGTCGTCGACAGCGTCGGATCCCAATCGAATACGTCGGTAGCAGCGGAGTCGAACTCCAAATCGTCGGCGTTGCACAGCGGAGATCACCAGACCTTCCGTCACGGGTCAGGCTTCGAATCCAAGCGTCGTCGTTGCACAGCAAAGGTCATCAAACCTTTCGTCGACAGGCGCTGAATTTCGGCAGCGTCGTCAAATCGTCGTCGCGCTCTCCAAAGCGTTTTCCTTCAGACGATTTCCTGCTGACTGCACCGCGACTCGATCCCGCAACCGCCGACCGACACGTCTTTCCACTGTTTCTCGGCGATTCGCTCGATGACTGTTTCCCTCGATCAAAGACTGCTGATGACAGTTGACGTCTCCTGATGACTGCCTGTGACTGCGATATATATACACACGCCAAGCCACACCCATGCATAAATTAAGTAGACGCCTGTCAGGCCCAGGTAGACGCTTGGCCACGCCCATGCATACATTAAGTAGACGCCTGTCAGGCCCAGGTAGACGCTTGGCCACGCCCATGCATAAATTAAGTAGACACCAGGTAGACGCTAGACCACGCCTATGCATGAATTAAGTAGACACCATGTATACGGCTAAGTTTTAACGATACACAGGCAGACAGGGACACGGACAATTAATTAAAACAATCTTCAGGGGCCTATTTTCACAACACGCCTCCCCCAGAAGCAATCCAAGGCCCACCTTGGAGCACTTAACAGAAAATCTACCAAACATCCCATAAAACATGATTAATTGTCCAAAAGAAAATCTAACACGCTCTCCTATCAGCATCATTTCCCTTTTGGAAAACAACTGCCACATGGCACCTTAATTACAAACATCTCAAATGGCCAAATTTATTCTCGGGTGCGAAGTGCTTTTTCACGCACGACCCCCTTTCTCTTTTTCTTTCACTTCTCTCGGGTGCGATGTGCCTTCTCGGTCACAACCCCCTCTTTCTTTTCCTCTCGTTTTTCTTCGCCTGTTTTTCTTTTCTTCTTTTTTTCTCTTTTTTTTCAGGCTTATTTCTCTATTTTTTTTTTATTTCGGGTACGGTGTGTCTTGTTGGTCACACCCCCCTTCTTTCTCTTTTTTTTTTTTCAAAAACGACATTATACAGTTAATTACAAGCGATTCAACAAACAATTAAAGAAAACAAAAGCCACGCACGGCTTCACAATTCAATAATAAAAATAAACATAGGTCAGGCACGACCCAATAATCATTAGACTAACTTTCCTTCATGCGCGTTGTTCTCCCAGTTAGGTCGACCGAAATCCGACCAAGAGCCTCCAGGGTCGAAAGGCAAAAGTCCATAGTTCAAAAACCTCATGTACCTAGCGGAACAGGACTCACTCGCAGGTCCACTACTCATCGCATATGCATAGCACAATTCAATCGCGCTACAACATACAGCGCAAGACCCGACTCTTAGGCAGACATCGGTTCCGGAAAAAGGACGGAAGTCATTCTGGGTGGACCAGAGCAAAACTGCAAAGACCCATTATTCTCCACATTTGCGGAACATTTACTCCTCACAGGTTCCACAACTCCAGTCACTTTTTGGGATGATCCTCCGGTCACTTTTTGGGTCGACTCTTCGGTCACTTTTTCGATTAAATGTACGGGTCGCACTCGCAAGTCATGCGCCCTCAAGGATTTCATAATATTCGCTAAGTGCAGGTCAGGAATTGAATCGGCAGTTAGCATAACAGGCGGTTCATTCAAATTCACCACACGAATGCACATTTTATCAGCATCATTATCCAGCACAACTCTAGCAACATGCAATCCAGGTTGAATTTCCTTGGACTCCGTCATCCATGCTTCAGCTGTAGTCGTCAAATTACGATATTGCGTTCTACAGGGAATATCGCACTGTGAACGAGGAAGAACAGTGGTCTCCTCTGCAACAATAACCCTGCGACACCAAAGCGCACCATTGCCCTTAACCAAAGGAATGCGGCGTCGGCCAACAAAGAGTGCACCCTGACCAAAACCCAGACGACAGCGGTGTTGTCTCAACCAATCCATTCCAAGCATCGGCTCACCAATTTGATCAGAGACAAGGAAATTAGTCTCAATGGAAAAACCTCTAGCAATCTTAATTGGAACATCAACTTGACCCAAAACCCTTATGCGCGTTCCATTAGCAGCCAAGAGAATGCGAGTGCTAGGCTGAAGCAACAAACCATCAACATCAGACGAGGGAACCAGGCTTACCTCCGACCCAGTGTCCACTAGGCATGTTCTTTGCCGTCCGTTGATCATTCCCTGGATGTAGATTGCGTTGTTCGTCACAACCGTTGCTCTGTCTCTCGTTGTATGGTTGGTGACGGTCTCTTCGTTACGCTCGGTTGTCGGCTGACCCGAGTCACGTCCATCGTCGTTCCGACGGTCGGAGAACTGTCGCCGTTGTCGGCACTGGCGTGCGTAGTGCCCTGGGGACCCACATTTGAAGCAGGTCGACCCACGTCCCGGATTCCACGAAGCGTTACCTTGAGACGGAATGGTCGGCGGAACCATCGGCGCGGCGTCGAAGTTCGTCCTGCTCGAGCTTCTGAGTTCCTCCAGCTGTCGGCAGATCTTTCCTTCCATGTCTTGCTGCCACTTTCGCTGTGCAGCAAAGAAACTGTCCAGCTGGGACTGAAGCTGTCCTCCGGCGTCGCCATCCTGAGTTCCTCTTACTCGATTCGCAGGTCTGCGACGATCCTCCAGGTCTGCAGAATGCTGATACGCCGACAAGCGTAGAGCTGTTCGGTACGCCTCGTCGATCGTCTTCGGTTCCCGTTCTCTCACCTTCAGAGACAACTCCCGGTCACGGATGGCTTCAAGGAAGGCGTCCTTCGCAACGATCTCGGTCGTCTCGTTCGACAGCACCGGATAAGCAAGAACGACGAGTCTCCGGATGTCGTGCAGCAAATCTCCCAGACTTTCATCCGCTCTTTGTCGACGATAGTAGAGTTGCGCACGAAAAGTCTCGGCCTGACCTTCCGCACCGTATCGCTGACGAAGTCTTTCGACCAATTCTTCATACGTCACCTCCGTTCGCGCTCCAAAGTCCCACAGCAGTTGCGTTGCTGCCTTTTCCAAGGAAACACGGAGGAAGTCGACCTTGTCGATTGCCGTCCATCTATTGTGGCGTGCGCAGACGTCGAACTGTGCCAAGAACGATTCGAGAGACCCAGTCCCATCGAACTTTCCTGGTTTCATGGTCATCTTCCGTTCACCGACCAAGCGACTGGCGTTGTCCAAGACTTTTGTCTCCAAAGCGCTTACCCTGTCCAAGACTTTCGATTCCATGGCGGTCGAGTCTCTCTCAGGAATCAGCAGACTTCTGCGATCCTTCTTCGGCAGGTCATCGAAGTCGATTCTCTCCAGAAAGCGGCTAGACTCGACCTCAAAGTCGACCAAGAGGTCCGTCCTTCGTCCGGCTGCTGGCGTCGAAGTCATCGGGCGGTCAACAGCGTTTCCGTCCATCTCTGCAGTGTTCCACATCGTTGCTGAATTTCGCTCCACTGGCTGAGTCCGAATTTCCAAGAAGTCCAACGAGTTCTTCCTTCACTCCAATTGCTGGAACCAGTTTATTCTGAGACGTCCGACGAAATTCAATCACTCCACTTCTCGGTACCAGTTTGTAGCGGATCACTAGGGCTGGGCAAAAACCACCAGGAACCGAACCCCAAACCCTAGTCGCTCTGGCGTGATGTCCGTCCGTGCAGTCCGGCGTCAACTGAAGATTGACGACTAGCCAGTCAGGCTTGAAACACATTTATTCGACGATCAAACAGAAACTCACAATGCAGTCCACAGCCAACTTCTATAGCGCCAGTGTTCGGAGCAAGTTCGGAGCAATGTTCGGAGCAATGTTCGGAGCTATTCGTGTAGCGCCACTGTCCCAAAACCACTGCACCACTGTTCACAGCAATTGTCAATGCAGAATGCCGAATCGTCGTCGTGTTGATCACCGCTGCCTCGCCAGCGCACGCAGAGAATCTGTGTAGCGGGTCGGGTTTCGAACCCGAGTCGGCGTCGTCGAAGACAGGAACTGAACCACTGCGCTCACCCGATCGGAAGCGTAGGCAGGTCCGGCGTTGAATCCTGTTCGTCGCGGCACAGCGACGATCACCAGTCCTTCCGTCGTCTGTAGGCGTCGGATTTCCGAAGAGTACGACCGCGGGTCAAGAATCGAACCCCAGTCAACAGCGTCGCACAGCAAAGGCCTCCAAACCTTTCGTCGTCGACAGCGTCGGATCCCAATCGAATACGTCGGTAGCAGCGGAGTCGAACTCCAAATCGTCGGCGTTGCACAGCGGAGATCACCAGACCTTCCGTCACGGGTCAGGCTTCGAATCCAAGCGTCGTCGTTGCACAGCAAAGGTCATCAAACCTTTCGTCGACAGGCGCTGAATTTCGGCAGCGTCGTCAAATCGTCGTCGCGCTCTCCAAAGCGTTTTCCTTCAGACGATTTCCTGCTGACTGCACCGCGACTCGATCCCGCAACCGCCGACCGACACGTCTTTCCACTGTTTCTCGGCGATTCGCTCGATGACTGTTTCCCTCGATCAAAGACTGCTGATGACAGTTGACGTCTCCTGATGACTGCCTGTGACTGCGATATATATACACACGCCAAGCCACACCCATGCATAAATTAAGTAGACGCCTGTCAGGCCCAGGTAGACGCTTGGCCACGCCCATGCATACATTAAGTAGACGCCTGTCAGGCCCAGGTAGACGCTTGGCCACGCCCATGCATAAATTAAGTAGACACCAGGTAGACGCTAGACCACGCCTATGCATGAATTAAGTAGACACCATGTATACGGCTAAGTTTTAACGATACACAGGCAGACAGGGACACGGACAATTAATTAAAACAATCTTCAGGGGCCTATTTTCACAACAATCTTATCCTGACGGCTAGCCTAATCGTCATAACTCTAATTGTCTGTTGATCATGTAGGACTCTTGTTCCTCTCTTGGAACCTTTCTGGCTTTGGTACATTTGCAATTGTCAGTGGTGTATTTGCAGGCTGTAACGTAAAAAATTATCAACACTTTTTTCAAAGTTTTGCAATTTCTGAGGACATTTCTTTTAGTTTTCCTCTTTTTTGTAGGGTTTCATGAGCTTTGAAATTCTTAATGGAAGGTTCTTATAAGTTTAAATGCACCGTCAGATAGACTGTCATAAACTGAATAGAATGACATATTACAAGTTGAAATATCGCAAAGGATAAAAAAGTTATTAGTGTTTTACCATTTTCAGGCATAGCGACATGTCGCGAACGTGGGGTATCTTAAAAAGTTAATATCTCCTTCAAATATGCGAATATTCTTGAAATTAAGATATGATTTTACTCAGTTTAAAGAGCTCTTTCCAGCGATGTATTGCTTGGTGGTTAATTATTTTAGACTAAAAATATTTCATAAGAAAACCTGCAATTTTCTCAAAAAACTCCAATTTTCGAAACTTTGGCCCTCTGGGGGCAGAAGAAGACATTAATATTTTTCAAAACTTTTTTGATATTTCTTGACCCCATACCATAAGACAACTTTTTATTGCTAACGGATTTTTGATTTCTAATATTCGTGATTTTCACTCCACCCTACCCTGCAGTGATTTATTAAATTACAACGTGAGTATGCCTACAGCATTTCGAGCATAAAATTACTGCAAGATCTAGTGTTGAATGTCAGAAATAAAGTTCTATATAGTGCTCGATAAAATTCCGAAGGATGGCATTACAATATATTTAAATACAAAACGCCTAACAACTGGGCATTTTGTCCCTGGGCTGGGGTAAACCCCCCTTGTTGCCCCATATGTACTTTCTGGAAATCTTGGTGACCGGCAAAGCTTAAGAGCAGTTAAAAGAGATACAGTGCTCTATTTAACTTGACTCTGGGGGTATTTAGGACTGCCTCTCTGTTCTTTTTAACGCAAAAAACTTGCTTAATAAGATTGGATCTGCAACACATGCAGATACAGGGGCGTTTTGCCTCAAGGCCAACTATATGAGTCGTTTTGTTCCGCCTGGTGCTACTCTGTGAGATTGCTTATAATTAATATAAAAAAATGATTTTCGAAATTCACATTCATTGTGCACAGCAATTCAATGTATTGTATTTCAAGTTTCAACCTATAGTTGTATTAATGGCTATGCCTGGCATTTTGGCAAAATTAATTATAGATAGTGCAGCACACTCTTACAAGGAAAAACGGAAATTTAATTTTATTGAAACCAAAAAAAATTAATAGACAATCTATCGAAATACAAAATACCCGAGGATAATCTAAGCAGTGTATGCAACTAAAAGACCCCAAAACATTCAAAACAGTTCACCCCATAGCACTGGGCACTGCGGAAAGGGCGTTTCGCCCCCTCTTCCCTAATTGTTTCCTATGACGAATGGGAATATATTAGTCAGCTATTAGGTCTATAGGTGGAAGAGCCGAATGATGTCGATTTCTAATTTGCAAATGATACCTCTTAATAAAACTACTCAAAAGTGCTCCATGGCATTTGAAGTCAATCAGCACAATTTCACAGCACTACCTAAATACGTTCTGCACTGAAACCAACTGATTTGTCCGAGCTTAGTAAAACAAATGCACATGTAGGCCTAGGCCTACCGAGTTACTGAAGTAGCCGTGTCGAGAGGTGTGAAATTTCATTTTTAAGCTTTGGATGGCGTTTATCAAAATAATAGAGAAAAGCAGAAGACACTGCAAGTGCACGATGAAGGATGTGCCAGTTGCGTCCATAATTCAGTTGAGCCTGAAAACGTTGAAAATTAATCCAGAACGAGACAACAATTTCTCCAGCTATTTTAGGCTATGTTTTTCAACTTACCTGCGTCGTTTATTAATTAATTAGCCAAATGTCGCTGGTTTACGTCTCCAAGTGCAGCGATAAATTCTTCTTCTTTTTCTTTTTCGATGATGATATCCAGGAGCTTTTCATTTTTCTTGCACATAGTTGGTCGACTTTTCACTTCATCGACATCTTCTCTAGAAAAAATAGTTGTAGCCAGAAGGCAGTCTAATATTTTATCCGTGTCTATACGTCCCTTGAGGAAGTCTCGGTACTTGGCTATTTTTCCCTGTGACCTCGCCATTTTATGTGCTTCTATCTTGCTGCATAGTTTACAGAGAAATCAACTGCAACTTCAGGCAAGATTCAATTAGTGTTTCGTCGTTGCAGAAGATCTAGCGTAAGAGTCTCTGGTTCCCATGACGTCTCAAGTAGACTACTAAACACGATTATGAAAGTAAGAATGATTAGGCCTATAACCTTTTTAAACGTCGTATTCTTGTCACGTAGGCCTACAGTAACTGGACTCTCACAAGTAGGTCCAAAAATATTGCTCAGGTGTGCACTATGAGTGTAAAAGGCTGCACACACTGCACTGTCATGCTAATAGGTCTATTATTGATCCACGCTTTGTGATTTTGCATTACGCAGTGTGTAGGCCCGCAGCTTCGACCATGTTGCATAAGGCGCCCAGGCCCGCATTAAAGTAGGTGCTAAGGGTGCTGCAGCACCCTGGACCGCAGGTTTAGGGGCCCGCATTTTCGGAAATGATTAAATTTATTCGCAAGAATACTGCAACAATAACAAATACGAAGTTATCGTCGACGAAATTTTGGCAAAGTTCTCCTACACATCCGATTTATTAGCTCCAGCTTATGAATTGGTTGAAATCGCAGGAACTTATTGTTATTGTAAATTTATCTTTGGGAACAGGGCCAGATTAAGAAATGTGGGGCACTGTTCGGGAAATTTTTGCGGATCTTCGGCCAAAAATGTTGACGACTTTTTTGTCGTTTGGTTGAAATTTGCGAAAAATCTATAAATTATAGAAAAAATTTTCCCGCATGTGTGGGCCCCCTAAAGTGTGGGGGCCCCTGTTCGGTCGAACATGTTGAACTTGCCTTAATCCGGCCCTGTTTGGGAAGTATCAACACCTCAATAGTGATGGGCTATCTTAAATTAGGTCATACGGGTCAATCATTTTGACTGGCTTCTTTAAAATAATAGGAGAAATAACGTTAGAAGATATGTTCTTGCATAACAGAAATTTGACGGCTGAAATGGAAAATTTTCTGGAGATTTTAATCGATGGCTAAAAAAGGTCGTAAGAAATTTTGGCGACTGAAAACGGAAAATTCAATCCCGCAAATTCAGCCCCCCGCCCCCCAAAATGAAATCCTGGCGCCGCCACTGCGTTCCTTCTGTCACGTATAGTAGACTTATCTACTAGTGTAGGAAACTTTTCCTTAGAAACAATTACACGCGTGCCAAAGGAAAAGTATCCCTTGTTGGCTGTATAGTGTATACTCGCAAACACGGAATAATTAGAAGTAGATCTATTATTATGTGCCTCCATGGTAGACCAGTGGCTGACAGAAGACTGAGAGCAGGGCCCGCAAGGTTACCACAGCCCCCGGGCCCGCACTAACCTTAATGCGGCCCTAAAGGCGCCAGCACAGAGCTATAAAAAAATTCTATGGCGCAAACTTCAGGGATCGTTAGCATGGCCACTTTACAGGTCTATTGAAGGCCAGGTTATTATAGGGCCTACGTCGATAATAGCAGCATGCACGCAAAACACAAACCTGGTATTGTGAATAATTATGGATGAATGGGGTTGAAGTGCTTTCAAAATTTTCGTCGTTTATCGATTCTGTTCAGTGATTCCGTTAACGTGCGTCCGTGCGTCCCGGACGCACAAATTTTGACGCCGGACGCACAAAAATAAAGGCGGTGCGTCCATGGACGCACTGAAGTTGTGGATGGACGCACAAATAAATTAACGATGCGTCCATGGGACACCAATAAGAAATACCGTGGGGTCCATATAATTATGTGTAACTGTCTCAGTTTATGCATTGCATATTAACTGACTGGTTAGTGGTGAATACTTTATGTAATTAGGCCTACCTATTTATGAATATTTCATTTCTTTGTAAGTGAGTGACTTATATAGCCTACGTGCAGGCCTAGATCGATGGCCTAGACCTAAACCATCGACATATGTCAGCAATATTATAGTGTTCAACCGTTCCAATGAGCTGGATTTTTAAAAGTAGGCCTAATGATCGTCGTCGGATATGCCTAGATCCTAAAATCAAGAAAATTAAAAGAAGTAGGCTACAACAATGCTCAAATATTTTTTCTTGGAAAGTATAAAATTTATTATCGTCGGGAAGATTGGTAGACCTACTATAGTTAGCCTATAGGCTATAGTGTCCTAAAATTTCCCTGTTTATTTTTTAAGTGATGTCATTGCTAACGACAATCGCATTTTAACTCTCTCAGGCTCTGCCTACATTCATTCATTTCAATAAGTTAGCCTACATAACGCTTCTACATGAAGCCCTCTCAGAGGCGCTCTCCAGTCAATATTAATGCAATATGATGCGATCTGGTTGTGCTCTAACACCAGCTTTTGCTTTTAAATGGCTGTTAATTTGTTTTCAAAATTTAAAAACTAAAAACTTCTACCTATCGTTGGCTTAGGCCATAGCCTATAGGCCTAGGCCTATATGGCCTATACTTGACCTTTCACGATTGCACGACACAGGCCTATAGCCTATTTCATTCCAATTCAGCCTACCTCTGGAGAAGCTGGCTGTAATTTATGAGTTTATGACTTGGTATTTTCTGTATTGGTATATATCGACAACTTCATATTTTAACACACAAAAAATAGCCAAGGGTAAAATTAATTTTATAGCTGATTTTAGCTAGCCTATATGAACTTTTGTAAACGGAAGTAGTGGGAATAGGCTGGTTTGACACCCAATTAGTGACGTCATCATAATTAGGATAATTATGTTAATTAGGTTAATTAGGTTAATTAGGTTAATTAGGATAATTAGGGTAATTAGGGTAATTAGGGTAATTAGCTCATCTTAATCCTATTAATTATCTTAATCCTATTAATTAGCTTAATCCTATTAATTGGCTTAATCCTATTAATTACATAATCCTAATTAGTAATTACATAACCCTAATTAGTACAACAAAGGCCCTACTAACCCTAAATAGCACTACATAGCTTCTGCCGCTCTAGCTATTATTAGTAATTAGCTAGATATTAATCCTAATTACTAATTAGTGACCCCTAATTAGCATAACAAAGACCCGGCGAGCCATAATTAGCGGCCCGCGCCCGCCCGCCCGCCCGCCCGGGAAGGGGACATCGGCGCTGGGGGCTGTGCCGAAGCGTTATGATAACTATTATTATTATTCTAATTGGATATTATGCTAATTAACTAAAATTTTAATTAATTATTATTATTTCACAATATCTCTCGCGCTATACCACCATACCTCTCTCTCTCTCTTGCTACATCTCTCTCCCCCTCCCTCTCCTTCTTCATACCTCTCTCTCTCTACCTCCCTCTTCATCTCTCTCCCGCTCCCCATAAGCAATAGAATTCTCGACCGATCTCCTCTGATCAATATGATAGAATTACTCATCATGCACCAAGCATAGCATCCTTCTCTCTCTCCCTCTCACCATAAGCGACAGAATTCTCGCCCAGACTTGTCTGACTTCGCCTGATCTCGTCTGAACAGTATGATAGAATTACTCATCATGCACCACGCATAGCATCCTTCTCGCCCAGACTTGTCTGACTTCGCCTGAGCTCGTCTGAACAGTATGATAGAATTACTCATCATGCACCACAGATAGCATCCTTCTCGCCCAGACTTGTCTGACTTCGCCTGATCTCGTCTGAACAGTATGATAGAATTACTCATCATGCGCCACGCGGATCATCCTCAGTGCGCGCCAGCTGCTAGAGTCTGACATCAACAGCAGAATTTTCGCCCACGCTTGCCTGGACGCGCCTGAAACCTATTATAGAATTACTCATAAGAGCGATCGACCAGAGAGATGCATTATAAAAAGACGGCCAACGCACTAGTTAAACACACACGTTTTCGAAGACCAGGAGATTTCGAGATTCAACCGGCACGCAGCAACTTCTACATCTACGATCTACAGACGATCTACATCGCCACACGACATTCTACAGCTAGCAGACTCCTTCCAACTCGAACATTTACAGCACACATGGCTTCGAGTGAGTTAAATTATTTTAATACAAGTTTCTAAGCCTATATAGTCGTAAGAGCTATTTCTATCGACGGCCGGGCAATTTTACGCCCTTGGGACTGGCACTTGCACACTGCAACAGATTTTTTCTAGTATAATACCGATCTGTAATGGCCACGGCTTCGAGGGGATTAATAATTATGTTAATGCAAGTTTCTAAGCCTATATAGTCGTAAGAGCTATTTCTATCGACTTCCGCACAATTTTTACGACCTTGGGACTGGCACTTGCACACTACAACAGATTTTTTCTAGTATAATACCTATCTGTAATGGCCATGGCTTCGAGGGAGGTAAATTATTTTAATGCAATTTTCTAAGCCTATATAGTCGTAAGAGCTATTTCTATCGACGGCCGGGCAATTTTACGCCCTTGGGACTGGCACTTGCACACAGCAACAGATTTTTTCTAGCATAATACCTATCTGTAATGGCCATGGCTTCGAGGGAGGTAAATTATTTTAATGTAATTTTCTAAGCCTATATAGTCGTAAGAGCTATTTCTATCGACGGCCGGGCAATTTTACGCCCTTGGGACTGGCACTTGCACACTGCAACAGATTTTTTCTAGTATAATACCGATCTGTAATGGCCATGGCTTCGAGGGGATTAATAATTATGTTAATGCAAGTTTCTAAGCCTATATAGTCGTAAGAGCTATTTCTATCGACTTCCGCACAATTTTTACGACCTTGGGACTGGCACTTGCACACTGCAACAGATTTTTTCTAGTATAATACCGATCTGTAATGGCCACGGCTTCGAGGGGATTAATAATTATGTTAATGCAAGTTTCTAAGCCTATATAGTCGTAAGAGCTATTTCTATCGACTTCCGCACAATTTTTACGACCTTGGGACTGGCACTTGCACACTGCAACAGATTTTTTCTAGTATAATACCTATCTGTAATGGCCATGGCTTCGAGGGAGGTAAATTATTTTAATGCAAGTTTCTAAGCCTATATAGTCGTAAGAGTTATTTCTATCGACGGCCGGGCAATTTTACGCCCTTGGGACTGGCACTTGCACACTGCAACAGATTTTTTCTAGTATAATACCTATCTGTAGTGAGTCTTCTTGCAGAATTTTGACGATAGAATATAATAATATTAGCCCTTTTTTTTCTCTACTAAAATTCCCATCATAGAAAATATTCACAAATATATTATAAACATGCAAAGCGCCGAATTTTCTGTCCATGGGCGCTCATTTTAGCATACCTGCAGCAAGATTATCATTATATTTTAAAGATTCGCACTTTATAACGTTTTCATATCTTATAGATCTGAACAAGAATGATTTGCAATCAGAATCCTCATCGGCATCAGAGCGCGGCGCAGATCCGGCCGCATCAGAGGCAGAGCCTCATGTAGGATCAACATCAGCACAGCCCGAGGATTCAAGTAAGCGATCTTTACGTCTTCCTATGTGTGTTATACGCGCATACCCACACACACCAACAGGTCCAACACATACCAACACACACCAACACACATACACACATACATACACGCACACATACACAAACCCACACCCACTCAAACATAACATTCTGCGCGCATGCGCACTTAGTATTATTTCGCTTGGACTTAGAACTAATTCGCCTAGGAGGACATGAAGAAAGTAGTTCCCTCACACACACACACACACACACACACACACACACACACACACACACACACACACACACACACACACACACACTCCCACTCAAACATAACATTCTGCGCGCATGCGCACTTAGTATTATTTCGCTTGGACTTAGAACTAATTCGCCTAGGAGAACATGAAGAAAGTAGTTCCCTCACACACGCACACACACACACACACACACACACTGACTTGACCGCATCACCGCCTTAACCATATCCTCCCGCACGCATGCGCACAGGGAACTATTTCGCGTAGGAATACATCATGAAAGTAGTCCCCGGCGCTATAAAGTTCACCGCCAGACGAACGTCGTCACACAGCAGATTCAGATTCCAGCAGATCTTGACTTATTACATTTGATTTGATATTTGACATTTTTGCGAAAGTAGTGTGCGACAGCGTCTACAAGAATTAAGTAGTAGATATATGTGCATGTGAACCCATATAAAACTTTTTCCGATTTAAGCGAATTTGACAAGAACACGTTATGGAACCTGGTAGGGCATTTTCTTAAACTTTATGTGCCTCGTTAACTTAGACCTAATGCAATTCCTCAACACTATAAATTTTTTTAAATTTTCTTTAGCGAGCAACCTACCGGCGAAAATTGACGAATTGCTCAAGATCGAAGCTCAACTGAAGGAAAGAATTCGAGAAATGGGTAAGTTTTAATTCGAACAAAATAATTTTTAAACAAATAAAATTTTCGTATATTAAATAAAATATATTATTTTTAAATTTTGGCGAAATAATTCTTGTATTTAAAATATTTTGTAACATGTCGTTTAATTTGCGTTGTAGAAACTAAGCGAAAGGCAGAGCCGGACACTGGCCGAGCATCAAAACGAGCCCGTAAGTCTGCTTTCCATAAATCTTTTAAACTTATACAATACAACGAACAATTTCAACGAACTTATACTTTTCAAATACGGAATTTTTGTGCTGCATTGATCAATTTTAACGAACTTGTGCGTTTCAAATACAACATTTTGTAAAGAAAGCTGTGTTTGTTATTTCTATATGATGTAGATCTGATGGGAAACTTGCGAGAAGGAGCCCCGAGCCCGTCGGCGGCAGCGGCGACCAACTCCGGCTCCAGCGGCTCGGCGGCGACCAACTCCGGACGCAGCGCGGCGGCGGCGGCAGCGCAGGCAGAGCCCGGCACTTCGAGTAAGTGACTTTACGGACTTTAACATTTTGAACAATCTAACTTTTATATTCTTCCTGTGTGTGTTACACACACATACATATACACACACACACACACGCACAAACGCACAGAATATTATACTTGTATTCTGATACATTATTATTTTGTATATTCAAAATTTTGTACTTTAAAATATTCTGTATGTCTTTAGGTCGGTGCAAGTCTTGTCGCGCATGCAAGGCAACCAACTTGATGAATGGGCTCTGTGAAATCTGCCGGCTACGCCAAGAGTGCACGCAGTGCAAGTGTCGTAGGCCGGATCGATTCTTCCGATCCGGACAGGAGATCTGCGTCACATGTCAGAAGAAAGTGACCAATCCGGGGATACGCACGTCGGCACAAAACACATTCATCGATATGACGTTTCCTGTGCCGGAAACAACCGACGTGCACGGTCTGTTGCTGGCAGAAGCATCGCGCATGACCGCCGCTCTGGAGGATACATACAGAGATGAAGGGTGAGATTGTCTTACACTTACAATTTGCACTTAGAAAATTTTTCGCTCTAAAATGCTGGACTTAGAAAAAATTTCGCTCTAAAGCGTGCAACATAGAACATTTTACTAACTCTATTTCTTGGACTTAGAAAATTTTTCGATCTAAAATGCTGGCCTTAGAAAATTTTTCGCTCTAAAATGCTGAACTTAGGAAATTTTGAATCTGTATTTCTTCTACTTTTTTTTTTTTGCTTCTGTGATTTGGACTTAGAAATTTTTCCTTGTACTTAGAAATTTTTCACTACAGCAATCGGACTTAGCCGATTCGTATTAAGCACAATGGTTTCTTTAGGCCGGTGAAATGGTATGTGGCGGTCGATGTGGACTTCAAGCGACCCACACCAGACGGAGACGCACAGACGGTCGGCTATTTCAAGTCTGTGCCTGCAACGCTGATGCATCCGTCGCAGATCGCCGACCAGCTTCAAAACGCCGTACATCGCATCGACGAATTGGTAGATGTCTTCACGAGTCAGAGTTCCGGGTGGTTAGTGAATGGAGTGGCGGAATTTAAGTTGTGCAATGCCGTATACGAACCGATCGGCGCGGCTACTTACATTCCCACACCCCAATATATACTAAATAAGCATGCTACCCTGAACCTTCACAATGATGATGAGTTCTGCTTTCTCTATGCAACATTGGCTGTCAGTCATTACCAAGCCAAACATGCAGAGCGAATAAGTATCTATAGGCGCTATCTGAAAGAGCTCCATACTGACGATTTGAAATTTCCAATGACCATTGAGCAAATCCCACTCTTTGAATCCATGAACCCCGACTACTCAATCAATGTCATGTATTCAAATCCTGATGATAAAACTTTTACTCCCCTATATGCAAGTGCTCACAGGGGTAGAAAACATATTGTCAACCTTCTACTTCTTGACGATGGTGCTAAACGCCATTATATCACAATTCGCAATCTTTCAGCTCTCTTGAACACACGTAATTCACACAATAGTCGAGCTTTTCCTTGCCCTTACTGTCTTTACTGTTTTACCACTGCTGCTGGGAAGCATGCTCACATGAAAGAATGCGGCAAGCACGGCTTGCACTCCGTGCGATACCCGTCCGATGAAAATTCAAATCTTCAATTTACAAACACGCAGCATGAAATGCCTGTGCCCTACGCGATATACAGCGATTTCGAGAGCTATCTCTCGCCAAACGATACTACTTCTGCGACCAACTCAACAAAATTTCTCGATACGCATACTCCTAGCGGATTCTGTTGTCTCACAGTTTCTTCATTTCCACAATTGAACGACGCAGCCCCATACACATACTCGGGCCCAAAGGTGATGGAGCATTTCTTTTCGCATATAAAATCCGAGCAAACGCGAATAAATAAAATTTTGGCCACCAACAAACCGATGATTCCACTTACCCAGCAGCAGCGGTTACAGTTTGAAAGTTGTGCTGCATGTCCTTCTTGTTCTGCCGCTCTAACATCTTCCAACAAAGTTCGACACCACTGTCACATGACTGGTAACTTTGTTTCTGCTCTTTGCTCCCCTTGCAATCTAAAACTCAAGTTTCGCAAACCTACAAAGTCTAAGAAAGGGAAAACTGCAAACTATCTTCTTCCTGTCATCTTTCACAACCTTAAAGGGCACGACTCTCATCTTATACTCAAAAATATGAACAAGGAATTTGCAGAGCAAGAAATAAATGTCATTGCAACCAACATGGAGAAATACCTTTCGTTCGAAGTCAATAATATACGCTTTTTGGATTCCCTCCAATTTCTAAACTGCGGTTTGGACGTGTTGGTGAAAAATTTATCGAAAGAGGACGACTCCAAATTCAAACATTTGCGGCGAATATTTCCGAACGATTACAAATTGCTTTTGCGTAAGGGGGTATTTCCCTACGAATATATGACGTCAGCCTGCAGAATGACCGAAAGGACTCTGCCTCCCAAAGGCTGTTTCTTTAGCAAACTGACTGACGAAGACATATCGCAGGACGACTACGACTATGCCCAGAAAATTTGGCAGACTTTTAATATGTCAACTATGCAAGACTATCACGATCTATATTTGAAGACAGATGTCATTTTACTGGCTGATGTTTTCGAATAATTTCGTGCCATGTCCTTGGACTTTTATAAATTGGACCCGCTTCACTATTACAGCAGCCCCGGACTTAGCTTCGACGCGTGTCTGCGCATGACAAATGTAAATTTGGACTTGATAACCGACCCGGACATTTACCTGTTTGTGGAGCGGGGCATGAGAGGTGGCGTTTCCATGATATCCAATCGATATGCAAAGGCGAATAACCCGTATCTCGCTCAAGGATACGACCCAAACAGTCCAAATAGTTACATCATGTATTTGGATTGTAACAACCTCTACGGATACGCCATGTCCGAACCGCTTCCGACGGGTAAATTCCGATTTTTGGACGATTACGAAATATCAGACTTTGGCTTGGACGCTAAATCGACAGACGACGATTTTGGCTATATTTTGGACGTGGACTTGGACTATCCTTCTCATCTCCACGACGACCACAATGACTATCCCCTCGCACCAGAGACGCTGCACATACGACCGGACATGATATCCCCGTACGCAAAGTCCGTTTCACAGAAAATTTCGGCTAAAATCGGTACCGGGGTCGAAAAGTTGGTGCCCAATCTCATGGCAAAGACCCGGTACGTTGTACATTACCGAAATCTTCAATTCTATCTTAAAATGGGTATGAAATTGTCAAAAATTCATAAAATCCTCGAGTTTCGCCAAAGTCGATGGCTGAAGCCATATATCGACTTCAACACTTCCAAACGGCAGGTTGCAAAATCTTCCTTTGAAAAGGACCTCTTTAAATTAATGAACAATTCAATTTACGGTAAGACGATGCAAAATAATAGGAAACATCTTGCCGTGAAGCTTGTCACCAACGCGAAACGAGCCAAACGTTTCGTGGCCCGACCAAATTTTGAATCCTACAATATCATAAACGAAGATTTGACGGTGATAAAATTAACAAATTCTAACGTTTTACTCAACAAGCCCCTTTACGCCGGCATGTGTATCCTGGATATATCTAAATTAAAAATGTATGAATTCCATTACGAGCATATAATACCCATTTATGGATCTGCCTGCAAACTCCTGTTCACAGATACTGACAGTCTTTGCTACCATATCTTTACAAAAGATGTATATCTTGACATGCAGCACAACTTAGACGAGTACGACACCTCTGACTATCCCTGTGGGCACTTTTTGCATAGTCGCTCCAATGCTAAGGTTATTGGAAAGTTTAAGGACGAATGCAATGGCGAAGCTGTAATTGAATTTTGCGGTCTGCGGTCGAAGATGTATAGTTTGCTGTTGGCTGGGGAGAAGGAAAAGAAGACGGCGAAGGGGATAAAAAGGGCATTTGTCAAGAAATGCATAAGACATGCTGAATACCGCGCATGCATATTGGAGGAGAAGCCTACTAGCTCCAAAATCTGCGTTATTCAAAGTCGAAAACATGATTTGCACACTGTTGAGTTGCGAAAAGCAGCTCTCTCCCCTTACGACGACAAACGATTTCTCTTAAATTCTTCAGAGTCGTTGTCGTATGGGCATGTGAATATTCCAATTGTAAATAATGTATAGAGAAATTGAAGTAAATACTTGTAGTTATTGCGAAAAGTCGTCGAACTGTGTAGATATTTGAATTGGACAATGCGAAAAAGTCGTCGATGATTGTAAATAATGGACTCTGCGAAAAGTATTGAACTCTGTAGATATTTGATTTGGACAATGCGAAAAAGTCGTCGATGGTTGTAAATAATGGACTCTGCGAAAAGTATTGAGCTCTATAGATATTTGAAATGAACTATGCGACGAACAATGTAAATAAATGAAATCGTTGCACCATCGCACAAGTTATTGCACAATCATATTAAAATAAAGATTGTTTAATGTTGTGTAATAAAGAATTGCTATGAAAAATATCGTGTTTGTTCTTTCATACTTAGAAATTTCCTACTAGCAAGATTCACATATTCTGATTGGCCGCAGCTTCCTGGGCTATTGTGGATCTCGCACGCTGGTTGGGCACGCTATAGAATTCTCGCTCCCTCTTTGGTCGCAGGTTCCTGGGCTAGAATGGGGCTCGCACGCTGGTTGGCCATGGGATTCGAGCTAAAGGGCTCCTCGCACGCTGATTGGATGCAGATTCCTGGGCTATTGTGGTTCTCGCATGCTGGTTGGATGCCGCATTTCGGTTGGATTCCGCATTTCTTGCACTATAGCACGAAGAGCCAGAAAATTAGCATATTTAATTATTATATTAGTTAGCATACCGCTTCGGCTCAGCCCCCAGCGCTCATGAGGCCTTCCCGGGCGGGCGGGCGGGCGCGGGCCGCTAATTATGGCTCGCCGGGTCTTTGTTATGCTAATTAGGGGTCACTAATTAGTAATTAGGATTAATATCTAGCTAATTACTAATAATAGCTAGAGCGGCAGAAGCTATGTAGTGCTATTTAGGGTTAGTAGGGCCTTTGTTGTACTAATTAGGGTTATGTAATTACTAATTAGGATTATGTAATTAATAGGATTAAGCCAATTAATAGGATTAAGCTAATTAATAGGATTAAGATAATTAATAGGATTAAGATGAGCTAATTACCCTAATTACCCTAATTAACCTAATTAACCTAATTAACCTAATTATCCTAATTATGATGACGTCACTAATTGGGTGTCAAACCAGCCTATTCCCACTACTAACGGAGGAGGGTTAGAGGTAATTTTTACTTAGGCCTACGCATGTGGCTGTTCGCAAAATGTAGGCTACGAGTTGCAACAGAATGAGCGGGTCAAAAATACGAATTTTTGCGTAGGTTACCTAATAATAGGCCCAATGGTTGGGCCCTTTGTCGCCTGTAATATAAGCAGTTCGGAATTTTTTACATTTGGCCTACTATGGCCCGATGGGACTCCAAAAATGGATGGGTGTGGAGTTCATGACTCATCCATTTCACGTGGACTCCAATTTGTTTGATGTGGTGCGTCCATGACCCCAAGAATTCAGACCTTAACGGAATCACTGATTCTGTTTCAATATAGGCCTATATAAGAAACATTGACAAATAATATCGGTATTGAATAAATGCGCATTAGCACATAATAAACGTCTAAACATTCATTTTGCGTAACTCTGTTACAAATTGCGCTAGACTCAAGTTTAGTGAAACAATTAGCACCATATTTGCGGTCTCCGTTGCCACGTGGTGACGTGGGCCTCAACTGAGTGCAAATAGGCCTACCTTGCTTGTTAATACGTTTAATAATTGCACATCAGACAGTGCCTAAAGTGTGGAAAAATAAGTGCCTGGACGCTCTTTAGGCCTACTTCTCTAAAAGAAGTGCATGGACGCCCCTTACCTTTCCAGTCTGTGCTCTCCAATAAGTGGCGGGACCAGTGGCGTAGCAAGGTCTTAGGGGGCCCTTGTGCAGGGCTTCGGTGGTGGGCCCCTTCATTACTTGAACCTCATCGAATTCAAACAAAAGAGTTGTGCAAAAGCGCCTGGTTCGTTTTCGATAGGCGCTATTTGCATTATTTCGAACCCGAAATTAAATAAAAATTTACTCATTACGATTTTAATTATTTTCTCCCGTTAGTCTTTTTAATCATTATTTTATATTTCTTCAGGCTACCAGAGAAAATTCAATTCGAGTAGCCTAATTGACAAATTTATCAAAAGCATTGTTTCATCTGTTGAAGCATGAATTATCATCATCCATGCTTAAATTCTGTCAAACAGTTGGGTAAAAAGAAACAATATAATAAATAATGGTACCGTATAATGTGAAGTGACTCAAGTCTCGTTGCTACGATAAATCTAAAACTAAAAGAGGAAATAAAAAATTCCGAAATGTAAAAATGTTCACTTGGGCGAATTCTCTTGAGCAAAATAATAATTATGAGATGCCTTCGTTCCTGAATCCTTTGGTAATGCAGCGCTGGTGTACCATCATAGTTTCCGAAGCGCTTCTCTGCTCGGTGTCAAAATATCCACCAACACCTCAGCACTGATCAGCACTGATAACTACAATACATGTAGGCTTGATTACATTCTGAATAGTCTGAATGTAAAAAACTTGACTCTGACCACCAGGGGCCCTATAGTGTCCATTGCAACGCCACCGCCGTAGCCTACATGTAGATATAAAAACATTCTGAATAATTCTTAAAATAAAAAATTGACTCTGACCGCCGGGGGGCCCTCAACAGCCGGGGGCCCTTGTGCACTGCACAAGCTGCACAACCTATTGCTACGCCACTGGGCGGGACGGCGTTCAGATTTTAAGACAAGTGCATGGACGCCGTCCATGAACGTCCAGGCACACTTTAAGCCCTGACCTCAGGCAGTCGCTCTAGAGCAGGTAGATGATTACCGACAACAGATTTTTGTTCTAGACGTAATGATGAATGTTGTCATTATAATCTGTGGTCCATAACAGAATCATTCGAAGAGATAGACCTACCTCTTTTTTCATAATTATATAATAGGCCTACTCTACCTTTATGGCTAGCAATGCCGCAACTGAGCGTCTTAATCTCCTGGACCTCTCTAGTGCGTGGTTTTCGTAGATCGTTCGAAGCTAATCGCAATCGTTTCGTGAATTTACATCGCGCCAGTTCAAGAGAAATTCATCAGAGGCGCTCCCGACCTGACACCATCGACGACCAAATTAAACATTAACGAGAATCATTAATTTTATATCAGATCAAGAGGCTGCCTTACACTCTGACGCGAGTTCAAACAAAACTGAAGCTTCTGTGAGATGTCGGCAACTCCGTGTTGCTGCTGTTGTAGGAAATCGCTACAATAAGCCGCTTCGACATCTCGTTAATATGTCGTGTACGCATGCGCAGTTTGTTGACCCAATTCTGCCCTAGATTTCTTACATTTTCTGTGTGTATAGCAGAACTGTAAACACGCAACACGCGTCCGTGACTTAAATTTAGGTCCTAGGCTACGAAGTTTTTATCCGTTTATTATTTCTTACTTTTAAAACTTTGCAGGCCTAAGCTTAAGCCACGCGTGTTGTATATTTACAATTCAGGTATAAACTCAGAAAATGTAAGAAATCTTGGGCAGAGTTGGGTCAATCCAGTGCGCATGCCCACGTAACATATTAACGAGATGTCGAAACGACTCATTACAAATTCCGCCACTGGTTGAACTCTACCAGTGCCACTCCCAAGCCTGGATAAAGGAGGAGGGCGTCGCTAATGGTCTTTGTTACTACACATTGACGTTAAACTGTTAAACAATAAGGCAATAGCCCACGTCTGGGCTAACTCGAATAACTCTGAGTTTATAACAGCCATGCAGAAAGAAGGCCAAACTGCATTAAAACTAATTAAAAGAATCTTAATTCTGAGAATAAAGTTGAATTCGCTAAGTAAGCTACAAGAAAGGTTTTAGACAGATCCGAATCAAAGAAGAATTCTCTAAATATATTCATAATCTTTAAAATTGCTTGCAGAATTATCCGTTCTTCGTTAAAGGATGTAGGCCCTAAGTCCTATAATATTGGCCTACGCATATAGATTTCATAACTTTAAATGGTATGATGATAAATTTATTGCTTGCTTTGCTAGCATTGGATTATCCTTCGCTGAAAATATTTCTACTTGCAAAGTCTCCTATAGTAACTTCCTTAAGCTGCCATTTCATAATTCCATTGTTTCAATATGCCCTTCTATAAGAGGTTAGTAATTTGGAACAGGCACATTTCGAGTAATCTACTAATGGTGGACTCTTTTTCTCGTCTTGCTCTCGTCTCAAAATCTGTCTTTTCTATCGAGGTCGATCGCACTGGGAGCGCCTCTGAAAGTCTTTTGCTGAGAGAAGCGCTTTATAAATGGTCGTAGGCCTATGCAATGAAATACAATAATGGCATTCATTAAAAAATGCGTTAAACGTCATAGAATGACAGATTCTCCATGGGCGCCCGCAGAAATGTTTGCAGGGGGGGCAAATTTTTTACGATAGTCACGGTCAAATTTTTTATTACTTAGCAGGAGCTTGAAAAAATGCAAAGCTGGAAATTAAGGATACTGGTATACTTTTCAAAGAGGTTTCTTATGCAAATTTCTCAGTTTCATTTTGTATATAATTTTCAATATGAATAGTTTCATTAGAATTTTGTTAAAAATCAAAAAGTAGATGTCAAAAGTAATTCCTTAAAGGTGCGCTATATAAGTCCATAGAATGAACGAATGAATAAATGTACGAAAAATAGGTGTCAGTTTTCAAGGGGCAAGTGTTCCTCTAGCTGCTTCTAAAGCGCCACTCGAAAGTCAATTGCAGGGCACTAGCTTTTTCACATGTGCGGCATCGAGTCAGAAGCCTATTCCAAAGAGAAGTCAGAAAGAGGTTCTAGTCTGGTAGCCAGAGGGTCAGAGTAGCTGTTAATGCGGGT
Source organism: Lumbricus terrestris (assembly GCA_949752735.1). Lineage (NCBI taxonomy): Eukaryota > Metazoa > Annelida > Clitellata > Crassiclitellata > Lumbricidae > Lumbricus > Lumbricus terrestris. Next base: position 56,549,956 of record OX457037.1, on the reverse strand, counting down.
GTCGATCGTTTAGGAAGGTGAAGGATCCCATGGTCAGATGATTGTGGAAATCAATTATTTTGAACAGATCTCTTTGTCAGTTTTGGGTGTAAATCCCGAGGCACGATGATCAGAGCCTCTTTTCCAAGTTTATCTACAGTTTTACCTCCTGGATTCTGTAGTGACAGTTTGCAAAATGGACAAAATGGAGCCTGGCTTACAGCAGACTTGGTTTATAGAATTACAATGCTGATGAATGAGCAGATCTCCCTGATGTAATTTCAGTGTACTTTGAGAAATTTTGAAATTTCTGCATTAGTATTGTATTTTTTTTAAAGTTGTGATTATTTGCACTACGGATAGATTCCCACTCAAATAGGCCATAATCGATAAGCCTGCTGTTTGCATGGGCACCCGCAGGAGGGTTGAAAGCCAATGGTCATTGTTACAATTTTTAGAAAGAGCTAGAACACGCAAGGCAGAAAGTTATAAGAGCATGTTTATTTCTATAGAGATCTATAAACGTAGATTTCTGACTTTTACTGTCTGTATCATACATATCTTTGGTGCATTCGTGCAAAGAAATTTGTTAAAAACCCAAAAGTAGTATTTAAAAACATAGGTGCCAATTTTCCAGGGGGGGGGCAAGTGCCCCCTTGCCCCTATGTGCGGGCGCCCATGAGATTCTCTTTAAATTGGAAAAATGCTGGTTGGTGCATAAAGAACACAGAATTTTTATGTGAAATTGAAAAATGGCCTTGATAGTGAGTGAGAGAGAAAGTGGCTGCGGAATGGTTATGAATGACAGTGAGTCAGTGATGACGGCGTCGCTGCTTGTAATCCTTGCATAGACTAACAGTTAATAATTATGTAGCCTATGCACTGTCCAGCTGAACTAGCAAGAATTGATCAAGAACTGAGTTTTCTTTTAAAATAATTCTAGTGCTTCATGTACATGGCTTCAAATGAGTTACATAAACCAGAGTTTCTAAACTACAATGCTCAATCATCTCAGATAGCCTATACAAAACTCTTAATTATTCCTTATGGACATAAACAGCCTAACATAAAACCAGATTAAATGTTCAGAACCTAATCACGACTAGGTTACCATTTAGCGTTTTTTTGCCTTACAACATATTTTCTGTTATGTACTTACACACCGACAAGGATCATAACTTCCCCCATTAATAATTATGTTCCACTTGGTTCTACACTAGGTTTTTATTAGCATTTAATTCCTATTCCATGGATTCCTGCACAGATGAGAAGACTTCATCGTCAGTGGCGGCGCCAGGATTTCAGTTTCGGGGGGGCTGAAGCCTCGACCGAAATCTCATGAAAATTTTCTATTTTCGTCGCCAAAAAAATTTCTGACGACCTTTTTTTTCTTTTTTAGTCGTCAGCCCAAAATCTTATGAAAATTTTCTGTCGTCAGCCCAAAATCGTGTATGTTTCACTGTAAAAAATGTCGAATGGCCCTTTTTTAAGGGGGGACTGAGCCTCTTGTAGGGGGGCTTAGCCCCCAGCCCCGCTAGCGCCGCCACTTTCATCGTGGCTTCCTCAGCTTGTCCTGCGTTTCCTGTTTTGTCACTACAAACGTACAAAGACAGGCACAATATAATATGGACGACGCTCTGGCATTGTAGAACCGTAATTGTAATTGAAATTTTTTATAGCGCCGCTCACAGATTCAGTAGCGCTCCCGACCCAAAGCTAGCACTGCCGCTAACAAATAGTATAGTCTTCAGGCGTTTCCTAAACAGAGGGAGAGAGAGGCTGAGAAGCTCAATACGTAGTTTATGCGGAAGACGGTTCCAGCAGGAACCGTCATATGGAAGTCAAGTTATTGCAATGTTCTGATACCGAAACAATAAAAGCTCTGTGGAACCAAAACAGCGTTGAAAGGTTATCTGAAGAGCAAGTGAATGCTTCGATGTAGACACTCACAAAATCAGAGAATGGCGGAAAGTCACTAACAATTTGCATAAATGACGAATGAGGTTACGCCAAAAATTACTGTATTACAACGTCTTCTAGCGTAGTAATCGGCTGGCAAGGATGAAGGCGGTATGGTGGTTTCTAGGTTTAAAATGCTCATCGTTGGCTATATTTGCACAGGTCACGATGGCACTACGCAAGCACAATGAATCAGTGATTCGTCCGATTATTTTCTTGTATCTTAGTTGGTCGAAGTCGGAACGAAAGTATATAGGCCTATATAATTATTTCACTTACAATATTTCTATGACTGTTATTTGCTTTGCAATCATGATTGTAGAAACAGTCAATGTTTGGCTATGGTCCTTTGGAAATGTTCCGCAGTTTAGCTTCTGGTGATTTTTTAAATTTAGTTTCATTAGCCATAGCATATAAGCGAAGTGCAAGCAACAACTGACCTGTTAGAAGAGTTACCAAAAGAGATGGGATTGACTGCTTCACAAACTCATTCACTTCTTCAACCATCCTATCAACGTCCTCCTTCAACGATGTCGCTTGCGTGTTTAGTTCTCTCACTAACCGTGCCATTCGAACAGTCTCTTCAATCAGAAACAACACAACAATCAATATCTTTTAATTAAATGTATTATTTATGAAACTAACTATTTGCATTCAAAAGTCTTTCACGCAGATTTAACTTAGGGCAAGTGTTTTCAGTGCAACAATAATTAATTATTATTGCCATCTTCAAACCGCTGAAAACTGCCTTATTGGACACCTTGACATCTAAGTAGGCTAAGAGGGTTTGTTATTAATATAGGTCACAGCCATAATCTTTGCAAGGTAGGCAGTTTGATAAAAAATACTTTCTAAATTAGGTAAAATTCCTGCTATAGATCATTGTAATAATGTAATAATTCTCCATAAAACATCGTCTTACGTGTTGCTATAATATTATCTAGATGTTGGCAGAAACTAACCTCCCAGTAGACAAGTCAGTCTCAACATTCCCGTGTGAAGTTCTTGATAGCCTCGTTTGTTGATGTCCTTTATGTTTGATGTTTCTGAACAAGCTTCTTCGCTATTTTCTTGAAAATTTTTAAGTATTCTTCTAAGTAGATGATTGGCGCCTGCATGTGTGCATAAATCAAAGCAGAAATTCAAAAAGTCTCAGAATCTCTCAAATCTTTTTAGAAATGTTAAGAAAAAAAATAAGAGTTACTGAAAAAATGGTATTGAACATGAAAACAGTTCATGGGCTGAAACTTTGAACATCGTTTTATTCTCAAATTATCTCTGATTAGGCTACAAAATAAAATGTAATGACTCATTGCCTTGCCTTGTTCAAGAGACTAATATTATCGATGACTGCTAAATGTAGGCCTAGTCCTAATACCCAATGTATGCTATCTTTGACTATAATCGTGGAGCTCATAAGACAGTTCACTATATTAAAATGGATATGATTATTTGATTAAACCTATCATTTTTGGCAGTGCTGGAGTCTGGAGGACATTTTGAAAAGTGTCCTTGAAGAAGTGCTATGCTATACAAATAATTGAATGAATGATTTACTATGAAAAGGCGAGTTAGTTTTGCACGCAAACAGATAATCATATATATATATGTAGGCCCATTTATATATATATATATATATATATATATATATATATATATGGGCCGCGGTGATTTTAAGTATATAAGTTTATATTTATATATAAAACAGACGAATCAATTTAAATTAGTTTGGATTGATAAGGAAAAGATAAACCTTCAGTTTCTTTAATGAATCGAATGAGAACCAAAACCGTTTCTTGCATAGAATTCTCAACTGATGCTAGTTTTTCTGCAAGAGTTTTCTCGTATATTTCTTGTCTATCTAAAATGCAAGAATATTAACCACAAGAAAATTTTCAGAAACAGATAAATTTATGAACTACGCGATTTAAAAAAAATACTTTCGAAACAACAAAATGTTCCAAAAAAATCAGAAACGACAAAATCTTCTGAAATAAACACGAAATTTTCATAAACAATAAACTTTTCATCTAACAACTTTCCTGTGCGAGAGATGTAGGCCTATCTCCTTTGTCGTCTTCAATCATTCGAATGTTTGGTAGTTTTCATACCACATAAATTACGGTACATTCGTATAAATACTATGTTAGATAGGTTGGTTGAATAGTTACTGTTTAGCGACTCTGCTTCATTGCAAAGACGAATACTGTCGAGCTACCTCTTTCTAAAGAGTATGAGCAGCAGTGACGGTGTCGTTAGATAGGCATTGGATGGCGAGTACGAACCAACAGAATCTATTTCATATATTAAATTATAATCAAATTGTAGCGTTTGTCCTCACTTCAACAGATGTCGCCCTGATGTAAAAACTTGATCTCCCTGGGAACGACACAGGTAGCCTATAGGCCTACTAAAAAAGTAAGAAGCGTCGCTGAAGCATAGGCCTACCAATTTCTGGAGGACCTGGTAGCTGAAGTAATGGATTCGGTTTTGGAACGAAAGTAAACCAAACAAAGAACGTGAATCGTCGGATAATTGTGATGATTATAACAGGTTGCTCCGCTTCATCTTCTTCTGCATCATCATCATCTTCTTCTTCTTCTGCGTCGTTATCTTCCGTGTCACGTTCTTCCACGTCACGTTCTTTCGTCTCATCATTTGTTAATGTGTCTTAAAACAAAATTGAGCAGCATAGTAAAATACATGACGCTGCAACCTCTCAGGCTCTCCGTAATTATTTCTCCGAGACTTGCTGCAGCTGGTTTATACGATAGGCTATTGTTATAAGCTTTCAAATAGTGATTGCACCAGTAGACCTAAAGGTCTTGATATAAATTTCGGAGTTATGAAAAATCTGCATATATTTCCAAGTCGGGCAACCGGGCATAGGCTGCATGCATTGTATAGTATAGCCTACTGTGTCTATTGGCCTAAATTTCTTTAGGGCCTTTCGCAGCTCACACTAGGCAGAGGCGCTCATGTAGGCCTATAGTTTATGCTTAGGCTATATAGGCTACATAACACAGCATGAAGCAGAACGCAGCCTATTTTATTTTTTTATTGTATGCATGTACATATATGCACATTGTGTGCATTGTGCATGTATTCACTCAGTGGTCTCTGCCTGGTCGTAGCCAGGATTTTATTTCAAGAGATGTTTTCTCGACCGTGAAATTTTTAGTACCGTAGTCGAAATGTCTGACGACCTTTTTTAGTCAACGCCTGCTTTTCTTATCTTTTGGGCTCGTAATACATTCATGGCGATGCAAAAACACAATTATCCGCGATTTTCGTTTATTTTCTGCTTGAATTTACACTACACTGTAGTTCTCACATCATATGCTAGTAAATGCAGTATTTCATATTTACATTATTTCATTGTTTCATCATTTCGGGGGTGTTCAAACACCCCAACACCCCTAGCTACGGCCTCGGGTTTCTGCATATATGTAAAAATATTGATCTCACCGTTAACTAATTTCAGCAGATCTTCGGCAAGTTTAAGGACATCGATTGTGATTTTCAGCGATACTTTTCCTATCAAGTTGAGCACATTTTTCACAACGTTGTTGATCCTCTTTTTTCGCTTAGCTGTAAAATAAGATCAAACAAAGTAGTGTCTGTGTATATTATTTAGACTTTAAGATTATAATGAAAGTGTCAATTATTGCATTTAAATCAAAGGTGTGCTAGGCCTAAAAAATTTAATGATTGCAACAACGCCGCACGCGTATTTAACCACTTCGCTTCGCTGTAGTTGGCTGACACCAGCACATTATAAGTCTACCCTTCTGAAAAACACAGTAATCGTTAGAAGCTCCTTCATAGTTTTATACAAATGGCACCAGTGGTAAAATCCATAGTGTAAGCATTAAGTGGAATCATAACAGTTTCAAGACTGAAACCTCGTACATGTGCTGACATTTTTACTATGGTAAGCAGGCTCAGAAAATGATAAGTGTGGCACATTGTATTCATTCATTCATTCCAGAATTTATATAACTTCTTTTAAGGGCTACCCAGAAGCGCTCCATACTCTAGAACGGCAAAAAGAAGCTTTGAGTTTAATTTTTTAAAGTGCATCAGTAAGAGCCCAGGAAGCAAATGTAGCTAGCTTACTGTTGGAGCCCATTCCAAATAAATGGACATACCACAGAAAAATCTCTATTCTGGGTGGTTGCCATGGGTGGTTGCTGTTTATGCGAATGGAGCCAAGAGCACGCCCTTCTGTACAGAAAGGAGGGGCGGTGGCCTTGGATCACAGACCTGCGCCGGCCGCGCCGCGCCGCCGCCGCCGGCACTTTATGGACGCCGCCGCCGCCGATTTTTTTAGTCGGCGCGCCGACGCCGTCGCCGCCGCCGCCGAAAATTTGTCGGCGCACCGCCGATGCCACGTGGATTCGGTTATTTCTTTTCGTTGCATTTTTCATCTCTTGCATGATTTCGAGAAAAAGTTGTTGCGTCAGTGGAAATAGAATCTTGCTCTTAGGCCTATCTACATCGATTTTTCCTGGCAACACCGTTTTTGCATCAATGCTATGACACCCATGATGCTACCTATTCGTTTGGACTTTTCGAACAGTGCGTTTAACGTTTAAACTGTTGTGAATTTTGTGATTCGATTTGAATTATGGCATCAAAAAGGTAAAAGAACTCCAGGTGTGCCTAAGTGAATGCTATGCCGTTATGTGCGTTCCTGCCTCATAGTCCGCTAGGATGGAACAGAACCGTCGGCCTTCTACACCGTGGTTCAAAAAAGTAGGCCTAATTGTTTTTCATATATCTCTAATGCCTGATAACATATCACGCTAAAATTATCCAAATATTTAGAGAATTGGACCAAGAATACGATTCCAAAATTTCACGAGAAAAAGTTGAACGGATAAAAAGATATGAATCTTTCAACTTCATATTATGCCGAAATTTCAGTTTACAAGCAATTTTCTGTTAGATTCAATAAAAAGTAAGCCAAACTGTTTTTCTTACATCTCTTATGTCTGATGATTAATCACATAAATATTTTCCCAATATCTAGGAAATTGAACCAAGAATAGGATTCCAAAATATCATGTCATAAATTTGAACGGGTAGAAAGATATGGATATTTCAACTTCATCACCCGAAATATCAGTTTTCAGCAAGTCTGTTATGGTATCCGTTGCGGACCAAGCGTTCCCATTTAGTCTTCATTGATCCAGGAGTAAAAATTAATGGAACCTATTATCGCGACGTTCTGCTGTCACAACATCTTCTACCTGTAATCAGAAATCTAGTCCCAGAAGGCAGCTTTATTTTTCAACAGGACAGTACCCCAGCCGACAGAGCCAAGGAAACCATCGAAATGCTGACAAAAGAGACGCCAGACTTTATTTCTCCCACATTATGGCCTCCGAACAGCCCAGATCTGAATCCTGTCGACTATAAAATGTGGAGCGTGATGCAAAACCGAGTCTACCAGACAACAATCCATGACATAAACAATCTGAAGCAACGCTTGTTGGAAGTGTGGGATGACCTGGACCAGAGGATAATCGACGTTGCTGTTGCCATTGCAATGGCGCCAGCGCCTCCAGGCTTGCGTGCAAGCAGGAAAAGGACATTTTGAGCACCTATATTTAATTAAATTATCAAACCATACAGCTGGAAACATATTGTTAGTTCAATTCTCTACATATTATATGGAAAATTTTAGAATGATTAATCATCAGACATAGGAGATGTAAGAAAAACAGTTTTGCTTACTCTTTATTGAATCCAACAGAAAATTGCTTGTAAACTGAAATTTCGACATATGAAGTTGAAAGACTCATATCTTTTTATTCGTTCAACTTTTTCTCATGAAATTTTGGAATCATATTCTTGGTCAAATTCTCTAAATATTTGGAAAATTTTAGCGTGATATATCATCAGGCATTAGAGATATAGGAAAAACAGTTTGGCTTACTTTTTGAGTCACGGTGTAGTATTAGAATACACGTTACTATTACGATGCAAAGAGGTGGCGCTCTGCAATTTTATGTACGCGATTGGTCTACAGGCTTGTGATTCTCCATTGCCGGCCAGTTGCCACCAAATTCTAATTTTTCTCACGGGTATCAAACTCCTACGCTTTACGTGACTTATGTGCAATTTTTGATTAATTAAGCTTTCGAACATTAATAGGCTTGTCTATATGCAAAATGGAGAAATGTTAGGCAATTGGCCAGTAGATCCTATTTTGTCAACAATTTGAGCAACGTCTCACAAATGGGATCAGATAAGGAAAATAAAAACATTTTCCGCATAAAACAAGTGTAACTTAGGGTGACTTGGCCTGCTTAGATCGAAAGACTTGTACATAGCAATTTGGGATAAAAGAAGATGCGAAGTCGTTCGGATTATTGGCCGATAAATCAAAAAAGGTGGTGAATTCTGATTAAGATTACTACTCCGTGTGCTTTGACAAAGAATTTTTTTTAAAAACTCCATGCATCCTCATCTGTTGGTAAGATTGCATGATAACTCCCACTTTGTGGCAGACAGACATTTATACGCAAACACAGTACGTACGGTATGTATGCATGTATGACATTGTATGCACACACACACACACATACACACATACATACTTGACGCGACCTGCTGAAATTGTATAGCTGCATGCATGCAAACATGCATACATAATATATACACACATGCATGCATGCTGTCATACATCGATTATATGCATACATGCATGCATGCATGCATGCATACATGCATACATACATACATACATACATACATACATACATACATACATACATACATACATACATACATACATACATACATACATACATATATACATACATACATACATACATACATACATACATACATACATACATACATACATACATACATAAATACATATATACATACGTACATACATACTACATACATACATACATACATACATACATACATACGTACGTTTATATATATGTATGTATGTATGTAACTATGTATGTATGTATGTATGTATGCATGTATGTATGTATGTATGTATGTATGTATGTATGTATGTATGTATGTATGTATGTATGTATGTGTGTATGTATGTATGTATGTATGTATCTATGTATGCTTGTATGTATGCATGTATGCATGCATGCATGTATGCATATAATTGATGTATGACAGCATGCATGTGTGTATATATGTATGCATGTTTGCATGCATGCAGCTATACAATTTCAGCAGGTCGCGTCAAGAAAAATGGGCCTCTAGAATTTTTGACGGGTCATAAGGTAGGTCAAAAGTAAATAGGCAGGTAGCGCCGCCACTGCGCAAACAGTCCTAAGTAGGTTACGTAAGCTGGAGACCTGAATCTGAAAACGTTGTCACGTGGAATCGTGGATTGTAAATCAACCCTTTATAGAATTTTTTATTGAACGCCTAATCTGAGAATTATTGTTTTGTCGTGAATATTAATTTAAGACCAGGTAATTGCCAAAAATAATTGCCGATCACCGATATCTTTATAACATATGTTGCTTGTGTAACATATTTTAAAATAAATATGCTATGCGACGTCGGAGCACTAATCCCACGACGCCGTGCGACACTTTCAAGTCGGCGCAGAGCTCTGCCTTGGATAACTGTACACCCGCGTAAAACATCGCTTTTGGAGGTGCGTATAGGCCTACGATGCCATTTTTCCAGGAGGCGAGTATACGCCGTATACTCGCGTATCATACCTAGTAACCTAGAGTAGGCCTTCAATCCTGCTGCTAGATGTTTATCTTGCTTAAGTGTCTCTGACAATTATGCACAGTTGCCAGGCCCGGCCCTAGGATTTGCGAGGCCCAAGGCAGCATCGGATCCTCAAGCATAAATTTACGCAGTTGATTTCCTGTCAATACGGCACTGGTGGGGGAGAGTCACCTAAGATGGGACATTTATCGTTGGCTCACAAATTTCTTTTGAGCTAAGAGCACTATTTGATAATAAACCACACTGATGTGGCCTATACATATTTGACTTTCAAATGATGCATGTAAAAGAATAGCAATTTTCAAAAAAGCGATATTATTGTCATTAAAACAATTACACAACTTAAGCAACTATATCTATGCGATAAGACAATAATTTCCATAATGTCGGATTGGGAAAATTTAATAATGTGAAATAGCATCAGCGAACATGAACATTTTCAATTAGCCTATCAATCAAATCAAGACAGCAGCACCGTAAGTATTAACACATTTAACAATAATATTGATAGGTATCACCTGGTCACCTGGTGCCGTCAGCTATTGGAGCTCTGGCGACAGTCTTGATGTATCCTCTCCAGTGTTTCCTCTCTCTTGTCGCCTCTCTTAACTCCTCCAGGCTCATGCCAGACTTTTCCTGTACCTCATCCAGCCATCTCTTCCTTGGTCTTCCACGTCTTCTCCTTCCCTCCCCGCATGCCGTCATCAGTTCCTTTTCCAAACCGTTAAATCTCATCACATGACCGAAGTAGCTCAATTTCCTCCAAGTTGCTGTTTGCTGCAGTGTCTCCTCCATCTCTATTCCGAGCTCCTCGCGCACCGATTCGTTAGTTCTCTTCTCCGTCCATGAAATCCTTAGCATCTTTCTCCAAATCCACATCTCGCACGCGTTGATTTTCTTTTCCATATCACGTGTCTTTGTCCAAGTCTCGCATCCATATAGGACCACTGGGAAGATCAGTGCTCTTACCAGTCTTTTCTTTGTTTCCCTGCTCACATATTTATCCTTCCAAATCCTTCCCAGACCGTTCAATCGTTCATTGCCGTTTTCCCCATTGTTACCCTCCGCCTTATTTCCATATCACTTCTTCCCTCCTTCTCTATCATAGATCCCAGGAATGTGAAGAAGCTCGATACTATCTCTATCGTTTCTCCATCCACCTCAAAGCTTTCCCATGTTGCAGTTGTCATAGGTATAGTCTAATTTATATACCTGATATGTTATTCGCAACTCTTGACAGTGGCTTCCTCTGCGAATAGCGGTAGCAATGTATGCGTGTCCCATCATATGAAGCGCTCCATCTTAGATGACTTTCCCTACTAGGCCTACCTCATGCAGCCAGTCTAGGCCTATCTAAGTAATGCAAAATCATTAGCGCCCGCACTTATGGGCAAGAGAGGTCCCGCCCCGAAATTGAAATTTTTTTAACAACTGCAGAGGCCAGGGCTGCTTTTAAGGAATTGTTAGAACTGCACAACCCCTTCTTTCCCTACCCATCCTCCATGGTAGCCTAAATTACTTCCAATCGGATGACAATGACCTTTTTTGCTAGTTTTAACTGCACAGAACTTGTGACAGAAGTGCTTCTACAGCTGCACAAATCCATTTAGAACCAGTGGCGGCGCCAGGATTTCAGTTGGGGGGGCTGAAGCCTCGACCGAAATCTTACGAAAATTTTCCGTTTTCGCCGCCAAAAGTTGTGACGACCTTTTTTTGTCGTCAGCCCAAAATCGTGTATATTTCACTGTAAAAAATTTCGAATGGCCCTTTTTTAGGGGGGCCGAGCCTCTTGTAGGGAGGGCCTAGCCCCCCAGCCCCCCTAGCGCCGCCACTGTTTAGAACTGCCCACGTTAAAAAGCCCTGACTGACGCCTACGTTTTGGCTTTGACAAATTTCTTTGCGCCAGATCACTAATGACGCTAATTATTCACGAAGTAAATTTACATTATTTTAGACACCTCTTTGAAAATATCCATGTTCGAAATTTCCTGCTTTTCATATTCTAAGCTCTCGCTAAAAAATGTCACCACCATCATTGTGTTTTGTCCTCTGCTGCAAAAGTGTGTGCGGACGTACATTTGCGAATTTGAAGCAAAATGAGTTAATTGCTGGTTTCCGGAGAAAATTCTACATGCAGGCCTAGGCTAAAAACGTAGGCTAGCTGTGAAGAAGTTTCGATCTTTCAAAATCACCATGTCACATTTACGTGACAAATTTACTGCAAGCATAAGCTTAGTTGTTGTACGACGAAACCATTGTCAATCTCGACAAATGAAAAATTAGAGCCAGCAACGCGGGGCCCCTGGAAGCGCGGGGCCCAAGGCGGCTGCCTCGCTCGCCTTGCCCTAAGGCCGGGCCTGACAGTTGCACGCATTTGTATTTCTTTTCATAAATTACCTGAAATAGGTCTACTTCCTTTCTCTGTAAGTTCTTTTTCGAGTTGACGGATGCGTTCTGTGATCTTCCGTCGTGTCTCCTCATTCGGCGCTTCGTACATTTTCAACATCAAACTGACGAGATCGTCTAAATTTAAATTTAAAAAAGCAGTTAGCCACGACAGCTACGGTAATTCTGCGCAATAGTAGACCTATAACCTGCGGAAGAGAAAGTCAATTCTAGGAGAAAAACTTTCTCTCCATGGAGATACTCAGATTAAACACTGGCTTGAAGACTCTTCTGATCTTCCTTACTCTATCTGACTGTAGGACACGTGGGAGTAGATGGGATGGGCTTTGCCTATTTAAGAAAACGTTAGCGTGGGAATCAGGGCAGTTGTGGTGCAGTTGTGGTGCAGTTGTGGTGCAGTTGTGGTCTCCTGTTGAGCGTGGTCGGTGTTGGGCGTTTTCCTCGTTGATATGCGAGTTGCCTTCTGTTTCGTCTTCTACCTCGCCGTCTCCACCCCGTTGGTGCACTGGCCTTTCATCCGTCTACTTCGGCTCCGTTAGCCGTTCTCTTCTGTGCTGTCGTCCGTGGAGAGTCCTCGGGTTTGGTTCGACTTCGTATCTTCGTGACGGTAACGTTGTACATACTGCTGTATATTATTGCTCTATTGAATAAATCGATGTTATTTTATCCAAATTGGGACCTTATTTCGTAGTCATACCCTTAGACGGCCTTTTGAACCCAACAAATGGGGGCCCTTTCCGCTTAAATTCGGTTATTTTGGTCGTTTGGTTCTTATGTACATTTGGGGTGAATTTATGGTGCCATTTTGTGGTGAAATTTGACGATATTTTCGAAATTTGTGGAGTCGCATTTCGTTTTGTGGGGGCCTGGGTTATTGATTTTCGGTGAATTCGACGGCAGGAATTTTGTGCGTTTTCGCATTTTGACGGTTTTGAAGTGGACTGTCGTAGGCATTCTGAATTTGGGAAAATTTGGGTGTACGTTGGTCTGCACAGATAGACTAATATGGCGTCGTCAGAGGAGGGGAATCTTCTCGAATGGGACGAGATAGTGGACTTGCCGGTTGAGGAATTGAGACAATATTGTGCGACTTTAGGTGAGGACGTTAAAGGTTTGTCGAAGCCTCAATTACGGAAGTTGGCCAGAAGAGCGTTGTCTCCTAAACTGGGCAGTGAGGCGTGGAAAATTAGGGCACAGGCTAAGAGAGAGGAAGCCGAAATGGAGCGCCTGAAATTCAAAGAGGACCGATAATTTGAGTGGGAGAGAGAGAAAGAGAAAATGAGAATGGCGGCTGAAGCAGAGAAAGAGAAAATGAGAATGGAGGCTGAAGCGGAGAAAGAGAAAATGAGAATGGCGGCTGAGGCAGAGGAGAAGAAAATGAGGATGGAGGCTGAGGCAGAGGAGACGAAAAGGAGATTTGACATGGAGGAGAGAAGGATGAATATGGAGGTCGAGAGACAGAGATTGGATATTGAACTGAGGAAAGTCGAAATAGGTGGTGTTGCAGAACGACCTGCGCAGAACAATGAGAATTTTCGTTTTGGGGCAGCCATGAAATTTGTTCCGAAATTTGAGCCCACCGATATCGAACATTATTTTGCGGCTTTCGAACAGGCTATGGCGTTGCATAAAATTCCGATGGATAAATGGTCATCCCTTCTAGAGCCACAACTGTCAGGAAAGGCGGCGAAAGTATTTGCATCTTTGTCTTTAGAGGATTGTGTACAATATGATGTAGTTAAAAGTGCGCTACTTACTGCATACGAAAGGATACCTGAATTCTATCGGAAGAGATTTAGGGGGATGAGAAAAGAACCACGGGAAACTTTTGCTAATTACGCATACCGCCTTCAAATTCCGTTTCAGCGTTGGATTGAGGGTACAAATTCGTGGGATGATTTGGCTAAATTTAAAGAGGTAGTACAGATGGAGCAATTTGTACAAGCGTTACCACTAGAAGTACACAGGTGGCTTTTGGATAAGAACCCTGAAAGTGTGGCGAGTGCTGCACGTATGGCAGACGAATACGCTGTTCTGTATAAACAGGGGCCGAGTAATTATGCTGGGGGATTCCAAAGGGATTTTTCTGAGCGTACACGCAGATTCTCATGTGAAGATAGTGAGAAGAAAGACGTGTGGGAGCGTCAAGGCGCAGGGCACAAAGAAGGTGTGCGCCATGATTCGAATTGGGGTAGGCGTTCGCCTCAAAGAGGGACGTATGGATTTCGCCAGCCAGTTCGTCAATATGATGATGGTAATGGGTTTGGGGAGCAGGTCACGTGCTCGTACTGCAGAATTCCTGGGCCCGTGAAGGCCGCTTGTACGAAATTAAAACGAAAGGAGGGGCCTGAAATTGAAAACTGGAGGGGTCCGAAACCCGTGGGTTTGGTACAAGCTATACTGCCGTGCTAAGCAAAAAGACAGTAACTCAAATTTTTCCGTTTTGGAGTTAGGACTTGTTTTCACATCCTGACAACATATTCTATCATATCTGGAAGCAAGGATATGGTATCTGTCCGGGAACATGAAAAAAAAACGGAAGTGAAATTAACAGTAACTCAATTTAGGTATCATGGTGCTAAGCAAAAACGCAGTAACTTGAGTTACTGTCTTCTTGCTTAGTATCCCATGTATTTTGATGGTCGACCGGTTTACAGATATTTCAATATCTCAGCTTCCAATTCACCTAGAATCACGATATTGGTGTTAAAACACACTTAAGGTCAAGGATTCCAATGGAACCATCCCAAATTTTCCCATGGCCTCAAAAGCGGCCATTTTTCAAAATGGCCGACCAAAAAAGATGGATTTGTCAATATCTCGTCTTTCAGTTCACTTGGAATTGTCATCCTGGTGTCAAAACATACACAATAAGAGTCAAGGATTGCAACGGAGCCATCAAATTTTGACCATGACCTCAATGGCGGCCATTTTTCAAAATGGCCGACCTAAAAAGAGTGATTTGTCAATATCTCAGCTTTCAGTTAACTTGGAATCGTCATCTTAATGTCCAAGCGTACGCATTTGAAAACAAAGATTCCAATAGGACTATAACAAAGATCCCCATGGTGTCAATTGCAGCCATTTTCCAAAATGGCGACCAAAATAGGAATATATTAATATCTTAGCTTCCAATTCGCTTATAACCACTATATTGGTGAAGAAACATAAGAATTTTAGGGTAATGGATCTATTCCAGCAATTGGGCATTCGCAAAAAATTCCCAAACGTTTCAATGGCAGCCATTTTACAAAATGGACGACACAAAGATTCAGGAATTCACTCCAGGTTTACGCAATCTTTCTCCATAATTTTAGAGTTCCTGGCGATTTGGAATACTTACTCCTTAATATGTATGTTTAGACACGAATATGACGATCCTATAAGAAGACTAAAAGTTCTGATATTGATAATTTGAAATATTGGTCGGCCATTATAAAAAAATATATAGACACCAAGATGACGATTCTAAGTGAACTAAATGATGAGAAATTAAACAATTCCAGTATGGTCGACCATCTTGGAAAATGGCCGCCATTGAGGTCATAGGACGTTTTAGATGGCCCCATTGGAATCCTTGCCTCTACAAATGTATGTTTAGGCACCAAGATTACGATTCTAAGTGAATTAAATGCTGAGATATTGAAAAAAAAAGTTTTGGCCGGCCATTTTGAAAAATGGCCGCCACTTAGACCATAGAAAGTTTTAGATGGCCCCATTGGAATCCTTACCCCTATAATTCATGTTTAGGCGCCAACATGACGATTATAAATTAACTAAATGCTGAGATATTGAAATAAAAAAACCATTCTGGTCGGCAATTTTGAAAAAATTGCCGCCACTGAGGCCATAAGGAGTTTTAGATGGCCCCATTGGAATCCTTGCCACCATAAATGTATGTTTGGGCACCAAGATGACGAATCTAAATGAAATAGAAGCTGAGATCTGCTGAGATCTGTTGAGATCTGTAAAAATATGTAGATTGGCCAGCCATTTTGAAAAATGGCTGCCATTGGGGCCAGATTGCAAATCTGCGATGGCCCTATTGACAAGTCTTTTCTTACGACTTGTTCGTGGTATGTAACAAATTTTAGGCAACGTGATAATTTTTTCACCAGTCTGCAGCGCTATAATGAAGACTTACTGCCTTCTTGCTAAGCAGCAAGCCGATATTCAATGCTTCGATACTAAGCAAAAAGACAGTAACTCACTTTTGTACAAATTTTACTCAAATTTCACTAAAAACGAGTTAATTTCCTAAATTCACAAGTTTAAATATGACTGTTTGCAAAAAATCAGAAAGATTGAAGTATTATTTCTGGTTGGATTAAACCGATTTCTTCTTTGTCGTTTTACGCGGAATCACCTTTTTTGAGTTACTGTCTTTTTGCTTAGCACGGCAGTATATCGGCACCTGTTAAGGAAGAGAGTTTTCAGCAGCCTATTGAAAATGTCGATAAAATGTATTCTCCTTTCTGTGTGAATGGTTGTGTCATTAATGATTTGAGTGAACGGAAGAATGGTGTCTTTTTGCGGGACTCAGGTGCACTTCAGTCTTTGGTTGATGCTGCATGGTTGAATGAACATGATTTTGTACAGTTAAATGAGACGCGACTGCTACGTGGTATTTCGGGTACAGTTATGGAGCGCCCTCTTGTGAAATTGCGTGTTGAATGTGCGTTTGTGAAAGGTGAAATTCTGTGTTGCATGATGGATTCGCTTCCTATAAGCGTCAAGGTAGTGATTGGGAATGATGTAGCGCTTGCTGGTGATATTGTTGATGTGGCGATGACGACTAGAGCGAAGGCTCGACAATTTGCAGCAGAATGGAGTGAGACAGAGAGTGCTGTGTGCAGTGAAGCGACGCGCGAGGAGACGCCGAGTCTGGGTCAAAGTGCAGAGTCGGTCGATCGGGCATTAATGACAGGTGATTTAAGAGGAGCGTCAAATGACCAAGCGATTTTAGAGCCCGGTGAATTAGCAGCGTTATTTGAAGCGACTGAAATTGTTGACGACGACTGGACGGAGAGCTGTGTTCCGAGATCTGAATTTATAATGAGCCAAAGCAATTTTCGGGATTTGGGTCCACTATTTGCGCTGGCCGAAAATAAAGCGACAGGCGATGGCCTTGTACAACCGTATGCGTTGGTCGACGGTGTGTTGGTGCGTCGATGGGACGATAAATTAACACCATATGGGATGGGTGTTTCACAAATTGTGGTTCCACGTCAGTTGCGAAGGAAATTGTTGCACGATGCACACGATATACCGGCTTCGGGTCATCTGGGAACACAGAAGACATTGGACAGACTGTTGAAGCACTTCTGGTGGCCTCATGTGAATAAGGATGTACGTGAGTACTGTAGGTCGTGTGATGTTTGTCAGAGGTTGGGGAAAGGTAACAGGAATTATAGAGCACCTATGGTTAGTGTGCCTGTTATGCAGGAAGTTTTTCAGCGTCTTGCCATGGACATTGTAGGTCCTTTAAGTGTTTGTCACTTAACGGGTAACAGATTTATCCTCACAGTAATTGATTTGGCGTCGCATTTCCCATTCGCTTTTCCTTTGAAGACTCAAACGGCACAAGATGTTGCTAAATGTTTGTGTGAGGTGTTTACGATGTTCGGTTTTCCGAAAGAAATACTGCCTGATTGTGGAAGTGAGTTCATGTCTGATTTGATGCAAGTGTTTGTGCATGAATGTGGTATTGTACAATTGAAGACTAGTCCTTATAGACCACAGTCGAATGGCACGTGTGAACGATTTCATCGTACAATGAAAGATATGTTGAAGGCTTTGGCAGAAACGTATCCGGGTTCTTGGGATACAATGTTGCCTTGGATTTTGTTTGCATATAGGGAAGTTCCTGTGCAGGGCACTGGGTTTTCTGCTTTTGACTTGATGTATGGTAGGGATGTTCGTGGCATGCTTCAATTGATGAAAGAGGCATGGTTGTCAAAAGATGTTGTACACGAAGTGTCTGGAAAGAATGTGATTGAGTATGTGTTACAATTGCGCGAACGTATGCGTGTTGGGTTGCAAATGGCCAGTGAAAATGCTATTGTGGCTAAGAGTAAATCAAAGCAACTATATGATAAACAGTCGAGGGCTGTGTCTTTTGAAGAAGGTGAGAAGGTACTGCTGTTCATTCCGTTGGTTGGTAAACCTTTGCAGGCCAAATATTGTGGACCATATGTGGTATTGCGTCGACTGGGTCCTGTTGATTATTTGGTGTGTACGCCGGTTTGACGGAAAACAGAAAGAGTGGTACATGTTAATCTCATGAAGCGATATGTGGATCGTGAGGATGTGTTGCATGATGTACCGAAAGATGATGTGGTTGCTTCTGTGTTGTTGGTGGATCAGGTTGTGAAGGTGAATGAGGTGACTTTGGAGGATAAAATCTTACAATGTGAAGTGTCTGCTGAATGTCGTGATGAATTGCGTGATGTTTTGCATGACTTTCAACATGTATTTAGTGTGATGCCGGGAAAAACGGATATGGTGTCACATAAGATTGAATTGGTCGAAGGTGCTCGCCCTGTTCGCCAAGCACCTTATCGATTGAATCCAGAGCGGATGGCTAAGGTGGAGAAAGAGGTGGATCAGTTAATGAAAGCTGGGATTATAGAGGAATCGGAGAGTCCTTGGGCGGCTCCGATTGTCATGGTTCCTAAGCCTGACGGGACGGATCGCTTGTGTACAGATTTCAGGAAACTGAATGGACTGTCTGTGGCCGATCCATTTCCGATGCCCCGGGTGGAGGTCTTAATTGATCGAATTGGGAAGTCCCGATATCTGACAAAGTTGGATATGACAAAGGGTTATTGGCAGATTCCAATGCATCCTGATTCAGTCCCGTTGACTGCTTTTGTAACACCGAAAGGTCATTACCAGTGGAAGTTTATGAGTTTTGGGCTGAAAAATGCTCCGGCTTCGTTTTCAAGGTTGATTACGAAGGTGTTGAAGGGATTGGATGATTTTTGCGATGCTTATCTTGACGACATCATAATTTTCAGTTTGGAATGGTCGGATCATTTGATACACTTGCGTAAAGTTTTGAGTAGGATTGCTGATGCATGCTTGACTTTAAACTTAGCAAAATGTGTCTTTGCAAATGCGGCGGTGGATTTTTTGGGCCACCATATTGGAATTGATGGGGTACAGCCACGGTTGAAGAAGGTGGAAGCGGTGTTGAGATTTCCTAGGCCTGGAAATAAGAAACAGGTGCAATCGTTTTTAGGTCTTGCGGGCTATTATAAACGATATTTGCCTCATTATTCTGACATTGCTTTGCCGCTCACGGCGCTAACGAAGAAAGGGATTCCTTTTCGATGGAATGAGGAAGCTGAGACTGCCTTTGTTGATCTGAAGTCTCGTCTGGCTTCTAGACCTATTCTAATACCTCCTGACTTTACTAAACAGTTTTGTGTTGGTGTAGACGCATCTCAATTCTGTGTGGGAGCCTGTTTGTTTCAGATGCACGATGGATTGGAACACCCGATCTGTTACATGAGTCGGAAGCTCCTGATGCATGAGGTTCGCTATTCGACAATTGAAAAGGAGGCGTTGGCTTTGATGGTCGCGTTACGAGCCTTCAGCGTGTACTTTGGATCGGCGCTCGTCTTGGTATACACAGATCACAAACCGCTGCAGTTCATCCATCAAATGGCGAATAAAAATATGAAGCTCTTGCGATGGAGCTTGGAACTGGAACAGTACAATCTCGACATTCGGCATCGGCCTGGCGAGTTGAATGTTCTGCCGGACATTCTCAGTCGTCCGTCGGAATAGCGTGGAACTCGGAGGCATCGGACGTGACAGAGACGCTCTCTGTTGCGTTCCGCGTTGTCGAGAGTCTGCGTGTGGTAGAGTAGCAGAGGCGATGCTCTGTGCTCGAGGTAGTGGGTTCACAGTCAAGTTGGCTGTTCTTCACGTCGCTTCAGTCAATGGAACATTCAGTCAATGGAACATTCAGTCAATGGAACATTCAGTCAATGTGAAATTCCGTCAATGAAATCTTCAGTGAATGAGAAATTCAGTCAATGGAAACTTCGGTCAGTCACATGCGATCGATGGATTCTGCCGGCAATGAACACTTCAGTGGGTGTCTTGCGCGCTTCAGTCAGGCACTTTCCAGAAAAAAGTGTTTGAGTTCTTCAAAGAATTGTTCAGGAACTGCTTCAGAGTTGATGGAGACTTGTTGAAGGACTGGTTCCGGTTGTGGAATGCGGTCTGTGGGAACTGTTTGGTTATAGTCTAACATGGCTTTTGCCAAGGAACTTTCAGTTTTTCATTTTGGCTCTTTTTTGATACACAAGTTTGTGTCCAAATTTTTTTAGTAGTCTAGTGTGATCGTTTGTCACTTTTGTCGTTTGATATTCGAACTCTTGTGATTAGTTGTACTATTATTCGAACTCTTGATTTATCGTTACAGATTATCGTATGAACTATTAGTGATCTCTAATTGCGATGCAGTATTTAGTTATTTTGAGCTGCATTAGTTGTTTGCGATGCGTTTTGCGTTGAATTGCTGAGTACGTTAACTTGTACTGATATAGTGCTTGGCGATTCTTTATGTAGGCGGACTTGTAGGCGTAGCGATTGATCTTGTATTTCGTCGTCCCCGCAGGACTCCTGAAGCTTTTGGGAGGGGGATATGTTGACATAATTATGATGTCTACGGCCCTTCTGATCTTCCTTACTCTATCTGACTGTAGGACACGTGGGAGTAGATGGGATGGGCTTTGCCTATTTAAGAAAACGTTAGCGTGGGAATCAGGGCAGTTGTGGTGCAGTTGTGGTGCAGTTGTGGTGCAGTGGAGGTCTCCTGTTGAGTGTGGTCGGTGTTGGGCGTTTTCCTCGTTGATATGCGAGTTGCCTTCTGTTTCGTCTTCTACCTCGCCGTCTCCACCCCGTTGGTGCACTGGCCTTTCATCCGTCTACTTCGGCTCCGTTAGCCGTTCTCTTCTGTGCTGTCGTCCGTGGAGAGTCCTCGGGTTTGGTTCGACTTCGTATCTTCGTGACGGTAACGTTGTACATACTGCTGTATATTATTGCACTATTGAATAAATCGATGTTATTTTATCCAAATTGGGACCTTACTTCGTAGTCATACCCTTAGACGGCCTTTTGAACCCAACAAAATATTATCTTGCCAAACCTTCGAAATATCAATGTCTGGGTATCGCACAAAAACAGCATCCCGGTTGACTCACTGATAAGTGACGATAATGTTAACTTGCAGTGGTCCGTCTTGCCTTTGTCGTTTAATATTTGACTTACTAATAAACACGGAGACTTACCATTGTCTGGACTTTCTCTAACAGCCTGCAGCAGTTCTGACGTTGCGTTTTGGAGTTGCTTGAAGTTCAACGTGAAATTATTATGCACGCCTAGGAGAACGTTCATTTTGGTTTGCGCCTTCTGGCATTCCATATACTCTGCCCCTGAAATTGTATTTAGTTAAAATAAGGCTGCATGTTTACAATTAAGGTAACTATAAACTTAATAATTACAGCATTTAATTATGCGTTATTGCCTCTATATAAAAACTGTCGTTGATGGAGGAAAATATCTTGTGTCAGGCCTAACACGCTCAATAAAAGAGGCAGTGCTTAAATTGGTCATAATTATAGAGGTGTCGACCTCCTGAGTTCTTGCATGGCCAAAGCCTAAATATATATCAGGAAAATGCCAAAAAAATGATATAGGCTCTTTGCTAATGGGTAAGTCTACTTTAAAAAACATGTTTGAATGTGATGCGCGTCATTTATAGCCTAATTATTTCAATTACTGATAGAGTTAGCTCAGTTAGGTGGCGGGCATAGGCGTAGGAGACGGAGGTCTAGGGGGCATTTCCCCAAACATTTCGGGCAAATGTGTTTTTCGGGCAAAAGAGGCATGGACGGGGGAAAAAGTTGGAATTTTTTTTCGCCCAAAACAGGTACGGTGAGATTTTTTCGTGCATGCAGGGGTAAAAAGCTAGATTTTCTCAAGATTTTACGTAAAATGACTAAAAAAGGTCATCAGATTTTTCGGACGGGAAAATCCTAAGATTTTGGGCGGATGACTAAAAGATTTTTCGGGCAAAAATAAAAATTTTGCCCCCCCACTGCCGAAATGTCCCCTACGCCTATGGTGGCGGGTTTCCACTTTGAGTCAGATCTCATAGATCAGGCGGGGATCTCAAAACAGAGATGCGAGTCTCAGATCCGGTGACACGAAACGGAGTATCCCCCCTTAAAGCTATCCGGGGGAAGAATTAATCTATCCCCCGGATGGAATTGACCGGTCTGTACTATCCGGGGGCGATAAACCATTCTATTCCCTTTTTGGAAAAATGCGCATAATAAAAAAAATTATGCTGCAATCAAAATTGAAAGTGACTCTAATTGTTTTAAGTGTTCTAAGCAATGCTCAGATAATGGCAACCCGACTCTGAGTGTTCTTAAGTGTTTTAAATGTTTTAAGTGCTCTAAAAACAGGGCAAAACAAATTAGGGGCCGTCCATAAAGTACGTCACGCTCCAGGGGGTGTAAGAAAGTGTGACAGTTTGTGACAGGGGGGAGGGGGTCAAGCCATGTGTGACGTCACACTTTTATTTTTTAAATTCTGTTTTATTATTTTTGTTCTTAGTACCTAAAATCCGACCCGGCCCGGCCAGGCGTGTCTAAAATCCGGCCTCGCGGGATAAAAGCTGATTTTCCGTCCCTATCAAAGCATTTAGGGACATACGTCACTATCAGAGGGATTAGGGATAGTATCCTAGGGTTTAGAGGGTTAGGTAAATGGTTATGTTTAAAAAAATTTGTTCGAAAGTGTGACGTACTTTAGGGGGGGGTCAGAGTTTTGTGACAGTTTGTGACAGGGGGGAGGGGGGTGTCAAAAATGGTCAAAAATAGCGTGACGTACTTTATGGACGGCCCCTTATCTAGTAGGAATAAACATACCTCTTAGTGTCATTGTTCAAAACAAAGCAGATGAAAATTAATTTGCAAAGCAAAATATACACGGAATCGGTTTTTTCGACTTTTTTTAATTTGGGGGATACAATTAATACGGAGGATACTCTATTTCGTGACACCGGCAGCAACCGGCTGAATTGAATCAGAGGCGGCAGTTAAGAGCGTGCCCTGAATTTGGACAAACGTACCGGAGAGGCCAATCTAAGCTAAGCCCCCTATCAAAGGCTACGCCCCTAAAAACGGTCCATCCGGTTTTTTGGTATGTAAAAGTGAAATATTCCCACGATAAGCTCGCCAAAAATGAAACACACACATTATTAATAATGAAACACACACACACACACACACACACACACATTATTAATAATGAAATACACACACACACACGCATTATTAATAATGAAACAGACACACGTTATTAATAATGAAACACACACACACACACATTATTAATAATGAAACACACACACACACACATTATTAATAATGAAACACACACACACATTATTAATAATGAAACACACACACGTTATTAATAATGAAACACACACACATACACACATTATTAATAATGAAACACACACACACACACATTATTAATAATGAAACACACACACACACATTATTAATAATGAAACACACACACACATTATTAATAATGAAACACACACACACATTATTAATAATGAACACACACACACATTATTAATAATGAAACACACACACACACACACACATTATTAATAATGAAACACACACACACATTATTAATAATGAAACACACACACACACACATTATTAATAATGAAACACACACACACATTATTAATAATGAAACACACACACACACATTATTAATAATGAAACACACACACACATTATTAATAATGAAACACACACACACATTATTAATAATGAAACACACACACACACACACACATTATTAATAATGAAACACACACACACACATTATTAATAATGAAACACACACACATTATTAATAATGAAACACACACACACATTATTAATAATGAAACACACACATTATTAATAATGAAACACACACACACACATTATTAATAATGAAACACACACACACACATTATTAATAATGAAACACACACACACACATTATTAATAATGAAACACACATTATTAGTAATGAAACACACACACATTATTAATAATGAAACACACACACACACAATTAATAATGAAACACACACATTATTAATAATGAAACACACACATTATTAATAATGAAACACACACACACACACACACATTATTAATAAGCGACGCATCTTCCAAACTTGGAAAACATAAGCAAATTTCTGGTGGACCAGAAATTCCAGGAGAAGCATGAATGATGGTCATGCATTATATGGATGAAATAACAGTTAGAAAATCCTGAATTCTCCTTTCTATCCCGCTTCACCAGACTTCGGTCAATAAAGTTTGTATCCTACACAGAAGTTTTCCGTTTCAGCTGATTGTGTCTTTTCTCTTGTTCTGATTTTGGCAATTGCGCTTAAAACATCTGGTTTCATTGAGAAAACAGGTAAAAAAATTACCGCAATAAAACACTCACAGCAAGGCATTGCCTGTCTCGCGTACATATCGGCAAATCCAAATATGATCGCAGCGATCGAGAAAACAATGCCCAGAAGAGGCAAGAAGCGTGGTCGTCTTCTTTCTGGTCACACGCAGAAAAACATCGTGTTATAAGAAAACAAACAGCAGTCAATTTACAGTTACTTACACCCAGTGGCGGCGCTAGGGAGGCTAAGCCCCCTAAAAGAAGGCTATGACCCCCCCCTAAAAACGGTCCATCCGGTTTTTTGGCATGTAAAAGTGAAATATTCCCACGATAAGCTCACCAAAAATGAAACACACACACACGAGATATCGGTCGGATGACTAAAAAAAGGTCATCAGAAATTTTGGCAGATGACAATAAATGGAAGATTTCCTCCGCGAGGCTTCAGCCCCCCCAACTGAAATCCTGGCGCCGCCACTGCTTATACCTTGGGGATTTACTTTAGAGAAAGATTACCTCTTCTTCAACAAATCAAAACTTTATAATGATGTTCTTTAAGTCTCATACTGATCGGAATGTCACGAAAGAAGGTGAGAAATGAATTCCTGCAATAGAAATGAGTTGACTACGATAGATTGGTTACCCGGTAGTTATCAAGATCACAAAAATAAGAGAAAATGACGCGACACAATTATTAAATATCAAAACATCTAGGATACATCAACCCTAATCATACCGGAATATAAAAAAACCTTAAACGCACCGGGCGGGGTCCGAAAGGACCCCATATTTGTTTTTGCTGTATAAGGTCAACTTATTTATCATTTGATGCTCAGAAACGTTTTTATAGCCCGGCTGACAACTGTAGCCTAAATGCTCTAATGAAATACAAAGTTGGAGAAAATAACTTTTTAACACCAAGTAACAGCTCTTCTGTCACGTGCAACTATCACATACAGACGGGTGTACACAGTGGGTTGGGCAAATAGGAATGTGACAGGTAAAGCAACGGTGATTGACTGCGGTTTGATTCACGCTGGCAAGGCTGACACCTCCGGTTGTACTGCAGGATCACAATGGCTCAGTACTGGTGAAAATGCTCACCTAAAAGCACCACCTGAGTGGCGTTTCTCACAGAGAGAGATTGTGTTGGGGAACTGATGACCTTCGCATGTGAATAACATAAGACATGCTACTAGTGACTGGTTGAATGCTAGACTACAACAAATGCTTAGAAATTGATCAAGAAGCACAATGTACCAAAAATAACGACTAAACAAACAATTTCCTGCAATGGACTGTTGTTACAATGA
This sequence comes from Lumbricus terrestris, assembly GCA_949752735.1. Lineage (NCBI taxonomy): Eukaryota > Metazoa > Annelida > Clitellata > Crassiclitellata > Lumbricidae > Lumbricus > Lumbricus terrestris. The sequence continues at coordinate 56,524,055 of OX457037.1, read as the reverse complement.
AGGGAAAACTAAAAAGCTAAGAGTGTGGGGGAGGGGAACGGAAAGTAACTCACGTAACAAGTGAAAACTGATTGGACAAAAACTGAAATCACTTGCCGAGTGTCCCAAAGACCAAAATTGCTCATTTGCCTTTGTGAAAGTCGGGCATTTTGCTGTGCAAATTGATGGTTAGGCCTACACATTAAGAAATTGCTGGGGTCCAAACGGACCCCAGTAGTCTTTTGCGGATATCATGTCGGTATCACAATTCCACTAACCTTATTCCCAATATTTTCTTTCTATAGTAATGTGACAAATCCCTAAAATTGATTGAAAAAATATTTAAGGGTTCAAAAATTATAACAATAATCATATGCGTTGGGTCCAAAAAGACCCCACCCGGTATGATTAGCGTCAAACATCAAAGTCGCTAACAATGGATTTGACCTGTAGATATTAATCTAAATCAGTAAACTGGTGCCGCCGTTTTAAACAATTCTAAACTGTTCAAGTATGCGAAACATAGCAAGAACCAACCTTTGATGGCAAAGAACTTATCTAGTACTTCCTGGTCTTGGGCAAGTATATGAATTGTTTTTATTACAACGTCTGTTTCTGAGTACACCCGTTTGCACAGTTGCTCGATGGTGACTTTCAGGCTTCCAGAACTTATGGCTTTCTTCAAATCTCGCCAACGTTCAGATGTTTTGCAGTAGAAGTAAAAAACGACGCTATGACCCTTTTTAGCAGCAATAACTTTATGTTTCGCCATGTCCAATATTCTTCTGGATTCCTCAACCGTTCTGTCACGAAGCAGAGCTGTTATTCTTTCAGCTAGTCTGTCTTCCCCCAATGGTTCTTGTAGCTCGGCGTGTACTGGCATTACGGCTGAAATAGGACAAACGCATAATTATTACTTTCTAATTACAAATTGTGGCAGAAGAGAAGAGATCACATTCACATCGTGTCAAATTTTTTAGCAAGACATAAAAACTTGGTGTCATTTGAAACTCGTGCTCATAAAACGTCAGGTTTGTTTTAATTACATATATATAGAGCCTTTGTTAAGAAACCTTGAATATTTAATTGTGTGAAATGACCAAAGCGACCAACAAAATCGCGGAACAAACTCGATAGACGATGGGAAGGGGTAGAAATCGGTTCAAGGTCAAGAGATAGGCTACAAGAGGTTTGATAGGTAGGCAGTCAGTCTGCTAGGGTGGATAGTGTTTAGAATTAAGCAGCAAGGGAGATCAGAAGAAAATGGGACAGGTGTAGCCTAATAGGTGTAGTGAAAGAGCAGGGAGGTGAAGCAGTTGAGCGAAGAAGTTGGACCGTGAACAAATTAAGGAAATGGGAGAGGAGAAATTGAGTGTGTTGTGAGTGAAATGACTTCGTGATGTATTCATTCAGATGTTTATCAATCCTTCAAACTTGCTAAACTCATCTTGGCTATAAGTAAGACGATGGGAAGGGGACAGGCTCGGATTTTCCTAGTTTGCATCAGATTGGGTTTCGATTAGGCCTAATTGATTGGGATTGAGCACTGAGCACTGAGCAGGGTCCATATAATAGGTAAGTCGATGATAATCAATTTAGATTATTTGAGATAAACGTGTTTGTTAAGATTATATTTACTTAGTGTGATAGCGTCCACTTACCGCCACCTTCGTCTAGAATTTCTGCAATATGGTCTTGATTAGAATCGCGAAGACACAGGATTGTATTTTCATAATCGCCCATGCTTCCACGTCTCAAGATGTCTAAGAAAGCCTCATTCTTTTCCGAGTCGGTTGCTTTACTGCAGATGAGCTGTTTGTGGCGGTAACTTATAACCTTTTTAGCTATAAGTTTGTCAAGTAGACCTCCGCCAACTTCGATCAGATCTTTGAGGGAGCCACAGTTGACGTCGATTATCTGTATTTTCGTTGGTAACAGAGGCCAGTCATGCCATACATTTTGATTGCGAACTTTTCAATATGGAAACAACATTGAAGCAACATAAAATTATATAAATTAGTCCGTTAGAGTATGAGAAAAGAAAGAAAACAAAATAATTAGAAATTATATTATACTGATGCCTAATCTGTAACTAGGTTATAATGCATTAGGTAGAGGGGCAAAAGGCCCCCTGCAGTGATTTTTAAATTTACAGCGTGAGTAGGCCTACAGCATTTCAAGCATAAAATTACTGCAAGATCTAATGTTGAATATCAGAAATAAAGTTCTATATACATGTAGTGCTCGATGAAATTTCAAAAGGATGGCATTACAATATAATTAAATACAAAACGCCTAAAACTGGGCGTTTTGCCCCAGGGCTGGAGTAAATGCCCCTTGTTGCCCCATATGTAGGCTACTTTCTGGAAACCTTGGTGGCCGGTAAACCTTAAGAGCACTTAAAAGAGATACAGTGCTCTATTTAACTTGACTCTGAGGGTGTTTAGCACTGCCTCTCTGTTCTTTTTAATTCAAGAAAAAATGCTTAGCCTAGTAAGAATGGATCTGCAATACATGCAGACACAGAGGCGTTTTGCCTCAAGGCCAACTATAGGATGCGTTTTGCCTCGCCTGGTGCTACTCTGTGAGACTGCCTATAATTTAATCACTAAAAAGATTATATTTGAAAGTCAAATTCAATGTGCACAGTAATTCGATATATTGTATTTCAAGTTTCAACCTATAAAAATTATTTGTATTAATGGCTATGCCTGGCATTTTGGCATAATTAATGATAGATAGGCTTAGTGGCAGCACACTCTTACAAGGGAAAACGGAAATTTCATTTTATTGAAACAAACAAAATTAATAGACAATCTATCGAAAAATACCTGAGGATAATCTCAATAGGGTATAGGCCTACAACTAAAAGACCCCAGAGCATTCAAACAGTTCACCCCATAGCACGGGGGGCACTGCGAAAAGGGCGTTTTGCCCCTTCTTCCTTTATTGTTTTCTATGACGAATGGGAATATAATTATTAGTCAGCTAGGTATATTGGGCCTAGGCTATAAGTGGAAGAGCCGAATTATGTCGATTTCGACTTTGCAAATGATACCTCTTAAAAAAAACTACTCAAAAGTGCTCGATGGCATTTGATGGCAATCAACACAATTTCACAGCACTACCTAAATACTGCGCTGAAACCAACTGATTTGTCCGAGCTTAGTAAAACAAATGCACATGTAGGCCTACCGAGTTACTGAAGTAGCCGTGTCGAGAGGAGTGAAATTTTGTTTTTAAGCTTTGGATGGCATTTATCAAAAGAATAGAGAAAAGCAGAAGGCACTGCAAGTGCACGATGAAGGAAGTGCCAGTTGCGTCCATAATTCAGTTGAGCCTGAAAACGTTGAAAATTAATCCAGAACGAGACAACAATTTCTCCAGCTATTTTAAACTATGTTTTTCAACTTACCTCCGTCGTTTATTAAGTAATTAGCCAAATGTCGCTGGGTTGCGTCTCCAAGTGCAGCAATGAATTCTTCCTCTTTTTCTTTTTTGATAATAACGTCCAAGAGTTTTTCATTTTTCTTGCACATTGTTGGTCGGCTTTTCACTTCATCGACTTCTTCTTTAGAAAGAATCTTTTTGGCCAGAAGGCAGTCTAATATTTTATCCGTGTCTACTCGCTCCTTGAGGAAGTCTCGGTACTTAGCTATTTTTCCCTGTGACCTCGCCATTTTATGTGCTTCTATCTTGCTGCATAGTTTACATAGAAATCAACTGCAACTTCAGGCAAGATTCAATTTTAGTGTTTCGCCATTGCAGAAGATTTAGCGTTTACTCTTGTTCCCATGTCGTCTCAAGTAGGCTACTCCATACGATTTTGAAAGTAAGAATGATTAGGCCTATAAACTTTTTAAATGTCGTATGGTCTAAAGTAAAATGTACTCTGAACAAGTAGGTCCAAAAATATTGCACAGGTGTGCACTATATGAGGTTAAAAGGCCGCACACACTGCTCTGTTATGCTAATAGGCCTAGGTCTTTTATTGATTTACGCTTTGTGAATTTGCACAACGCAGTGTGTAGGCCCGCAGTTTCGACCCAGTTGCATAAGGGACCAACACAGAGCTATAAAATATTCCATGGCGCAAACGTCAGTGATCGTTAGCATGACCATTTAACAGGTCTGTTGAAGGCTAGGTTATTATTATGCCTACGTGAATAATAGCAGCATGCACGCAAGGCATAAGCCCGGTATTGTGAATAATGGGGTTGAAGTGCTTTCAAAATTGTCGTCGTTTATCGATTCTACATGTTTCAACAATAATATTATAAGAAACATTGACAAATATTATCAGGTATTGAATAAATGCGCATTAGCACATAATAAACGTCTAAACATTCATTTTGCGTAACTCTGTTACAAATTGCGTTAGACTCAAGTTTATTGAAACGATTAGCACCATTTTTGCGGTCTCCGTTGCCACGTGGTGACGTGGGTCTCAACTGAGTGCAAATAGGCATACCTTGCTTGTTCATACGTTTAATAATTGTGTCATATGTATACACATGAACTGATAGGGGCGTGTCATTCTATACATATATGCTGGATTAACTTATATTAGATATATATCATGTCATAGACTAGCTAATGATTGGACACCAGAACATTAACAATAATTAGCATTAGCCAATCAAATTGTATAATAGGAGGGGTTTATATTGTTTGTCTGTGTATATATGTCTGAATGTACATAATAAACTTTAGTCAGACTCTAATCTTTGTTGGAGTGGTGACTCGTGGAGCTGTAAGCAGTCACAGAGGTGGCTGTGGCTTACATTTGGCGCAGTCGCGAGGATCTTGCCAGGGCAAACAACAAACGTTCAACGCCGGCAGAGAGCGAGAGAGCCGTGTTGGGTAAACCACGTTGGTTACATATCTGAAGAGACTGTTGGAGAGACAGATAACTAGCAGCAAGTTGTTATCTTGTCTGAATCGTGTACGTGAGACGATCTACAATTACTTTCGGTTGACAGTTGGTTAATAAGTGCAGCAAGGGCTGATCCTAAATAGGTCTGAGTTGCATTCGTTGCCTTCTGTCTGACGCCGATGCTGTTTTGGAGGAAATCAGACGAAGCTAAGCTGATCGGTTTCCAGGTCAACAGTGCACAGGCAGTGTCTACATCGGACGGTGTCTGTGTGGAGCAATTTCAGCTGGTGGTGAGAGAACGAGGAACAAGCCGTTCAACTGGTTGACTGTGACGATCTGCGAAGGTGACGTTACGATCTGCGAAGGAGACAGTGACAATCTGCGAAGGTGACGGCAACGATCTTCGAAGGTGACGATCGATCTGCGAAAGTGACGGTGGCAATCTACGAAGCTGATGGTGACGATCTGAAGCAGACGGTGAAACAACCGAAGTCAACTGAACCTGTTGGTGATTCGGGAGAAGACGACGGATGAAGAAAAGAACTCTGTTTTAGAAGATAAGTGAATTTTCTTGTATATGTGTGAGCACTGTTGGCCGCGTTTGGTGTGATTTTAATTGTGTGGTGATTTTGATTGCGTTTTGTGTTTCATTGTGTAGTGATTTTGGCTTGTGTGACGATTTTAATTGTGTGGTGATTTTGTGCTTGATTGGTATAACACGATGGAAAGTCTTACGAGTGAAAGACGTGCAGAGATGAAGAATATGTCTACTGAGAGGGTGAGACAAGTGTTGAGGGAGTATGGGAAATCGCAAGATGAGTTGTTTTTGCTTGATCGAGAGGCACTTTGTGATGAATTGGCTAAGGCATGGATGGCAGAAGAAGGAGAAGTACAGATAGGCGCGTATGGTCAATTGGGAGAAGAGAGTAGACTATCAGAAGAGGAAGAATATGGGCTTGGAAGGATGAGTAATGTCAGAGAAGAGAGATTGAGAATGGAGGAGATGGCTCGAAGGAGAGAGGAGAGAAGAGAAGAGCTGGCTTTAAGAAGAGAGGAAATGGAGATGAGGAAAGAGGAGATGGCATTTCAGAAAAGGCAATTGCAATTGCATATGGAGAATATGGAGAAGGTGTGGATGAAGCAGGAAGAACAGATTGCGACAGAAAGATCAAAATGGAGAGAGCGTGAAGAGGAGCGATTGAAAAGAAAGGAAGAAGAGGAGGAAACGCCTGTTGTCAAAATGAAAAAACTAGGTGATGCCATGAAACATGTGCTACCGAAAATGCCAGTGGATATAGCAGAAATGCCTTTATATTTTGAAACCGTTGAAAACGCATTTCAAAGTTTTAAAGTTGACAAAGAGTTTTGGGTGAAATTATTGCTACCATTGATGTCATACAAAGCTCGCGCAGTGTTAAACAGATTATCTTACCAGGATCACGATGATTATGATCGCGTGAAAGATTATATTCTCAAGGAATTTAAACTGACTCCTATGGAGTACAGGTTGAAATTTATCGAGGCTAAAAAGTCGCCTGATGAAACGTTTGTTTTGTTTAACATGAGGTTAAAGAACCTGTTTAATTATTATTTACGCAGCAGAGATGTGAAGCAAAACTTTGAAAAGCTGTTTGATTTGATGGTTGCTGATAGACTAAAAGAGGCTTTGGCGCCTGGCCCATTGCAGTTTGTTCTGATGAAAGAAGGAACAGATTCTTTAACATCTGACGTGATTGCAGATTTGGCAGACCTTCATGTCAATAACAAAATTGGTTATGTAAGCCTATCAAAACCATTTAACAATCAATCAAAAACACCAGAGAATCATTTTTACCAAGGTAAGGATCAAGGTAATAGAGAATGGAAAGAGAGAGGCCTTGTGAAGGAAAAGGTATTTTCAAGTAAGTATGTAAGACCTGAAGTGAAAAACGGTTTTACAGAAAAGAATGAGAGAAAATGTTGGAATTGCGGCGATAAATCGCACACAATAAAGAATTGCTGGAAAAAGCAACAGAAAGAAGTGTCATCCAGGGCGTGTGCACTAGACGAAACGGAGAGACCCATGATACAGGTGATCAACAGACCTGATAATGACATTGAAGATGTGAGAGAGATAGAAACTGAACCGATGGTCGTAATGAAATGTATGATCAAATCAGAAAAGAATGAAGAGATAAGTTTGAGGAATGAAGGAAGGAAGGAAGAAGCTACAGATTACTTTAACAGCAATCTAATTCTTAAAAAATCGACTTTGCAGCATGTAGGCATTGAAATAAAACAGAGTGGAAGTGATAACAGGAGGATTAATTGTCTTGTTGATTCAGCTACTGAAATTCCTGTGATAAGTAAGGAAATAATCAAAGGCATGCCAGTGGAAGAGATTGGTAATGTGAGTTTGCAAGGTGTTGCTGAAAAAACTATTACCGCAAAATTGGTTAAACTGGAATTGAGGTTAACAAATGACCATACTGATGACGGTTCTAAATTGTTGAATATTGGATCATACATGCCGTGTGTCTGTGCTGTTGTTGAAAATATGTCAGGGAGGGAAATGTTTTTGTTACACCCTGAACTTATCGCTGAGTTAAAATCATTGCCACAAATTCTTATTCTGGGCGCCAAGGCTGAACAAATGAGGAAGGAAGTAAGCGTGGTTGAAGAGCCAAACAATTTAGATAAAACTGTTATGACAGATTTGCATTTGGATAGTTTGTTTGACTTGGAAAAGCAGGAAAGTGATGCAGATAACGCGGCATTACCACAACAGCCGAATCATGCATCAACGCAACATCAATTACAACAGACTCTAGGTCTATCTGATTCTATGGTGTTTGCCAAACAAAAACAAGCGGATGAATCGCTGCGGAAATACGTAGCAAGAACGATGAAGTGTGGAATGATAGTGGAAGAGGATGAGGATTTTGGCCGCGTCTATGAAATGCCGTTAAAGAATGATGATGCATGTAAACCGATAGAGTTGGAATACGATCAAATAAAGCATTTAACATTGGCACAACAGACACAATTGATTGCTTTGTTATCTGACTTTGCTAATGTTCCTGACAAACCTGATTTTTGTATTGTCGTAGAATATGAAGTTAATCTGCGTTCTGATGTACCAAAAGAGTGTTCTGCATGTCGCATACCACTGATATATCGGCCAGAAGTCGAGAGACAGATTTCTCAACTCATCACTCTGGTCATCGTGAAGCAATCAAGCAGTCCATTCGATGACATGGGATGACCAATGATCATCTCAAGCATATTGAGTTGTTTTAATGCTGATGCGAAAACGTAATCTGACTCTCGATTTAAATAATAGGCCTAGTGAATTTGGTAAATATGAAATTAAATTTATTTGTCATATGACTGGTTCAGGTCAACAGAAATGAACCCTGACAAAATCAGCTATGCTCTGCAGATGGTGTTAAATTTTGTCATTGTAGGACTTTAACCTTAAAATTAAGTACAAGAAGGGAAAGTTAAATGTGGTGGCTGATTGCTTGTCTAGGTTGTGAGTAAGTTTGTAAGGTCATATAGCTAGGTATGTAATAAGTACGTATGGGAAGTATATATATAGGTAGCTAGTAGCTACGTTTAGATGTAATTAAATATTGTTTTGATTTGTATATTTTATGTTGTGTTTAAGACGGCCAGTTTACAAATAATTTATTTTATTGTTTGTAAACTTAAAAAGAATATAAGAGGTAATGTCATATGTATACACATGAACTGATAGGGGCGTGTCATTCTATACATATATGCTGGATTAACTTATATTAGATATATATCATGTCATAGACTATATAATGATTGGACACCAGAACATTAACAATAATTAGCATTAGCCAATCAAATTGTATAATAGGAGGGGTTTATATTGTTTGTCTGTGTATATATGTCTGAATGTACATAATAAACTTTAGTCAGACTCTAATCTTTGTTGGAGTGGTGACTCGTGGAGCTGTAAGCAGTCACAGAGGTGGCTGTGGCTTACAAATTGCACATCAGTCCTCAGGCAGTCGCTCTAAAGCAGGTAGATGATAACCGACAAGAGATTTTTGTTCTAGACGTAATGATGAATGTTGTCATTACAATCTGTGGTTCATAACAGAATCTTTCGAAGAGATAAGCTTAGACCTACATGTACCTTTTCTTTCATATAATACTCTACCTTTATGGTTAGCAGTGACGCAGCTGAACGGCTTAATCTCCTGGACCTCTCTAGTGCGTGGTTTTCGTAGATCGTTCGAAGCTAATCGAAATCGTTTCGTGAATTTATATAGCGCCAGTTCAAGAGAAATTCATCAGAGGCGCTCCCGACCTGTCATGGCACATGCAATTAGGCCTACATGAAAGAGTGATATATGAGAACAGTTAAGTTAGCTTGTAGCTTGAGCCTTGTTAGATGCAATGGTACACAAAAACTGCGCAGTTATTTTGATGGTTATACACATGGTCATGCAATGGTAGATATAAAGGGTGAGAATCCCGCTCACCAGGGCCCCCAACTACCTTTTGCATTATTTTGATGGTTATGCACACAAATGATGGATCCTATAATTTATGGCTTCATGTGTGCAAGCTACAGAGTCAGAAACATAATAAGTATAATAGTATATCAATTACTGATTATATATTCGCTATTATTATTCCAATAAAGCTGTACACAGAACAGTAACTATAGAAGCAACTCATCATACACCCAATAACTTCCGCAAACTCCTGTCCATTGGTCTTCCTACTATTAAATACAGCTGCCAACCACAATTCTTTCCGCGAGTTCAATTAATGTTGTTTCTAATTATGAGGTCGTTGGTTGGCTGCTCCGTCTCTCCATGCAGACGATGACTCCTTCTTCAGGCCGTAGAATCAACTCCCCACACGGTCTCAGCTCCTTCCTCGTCTGCAAGGACGTGACCTTGAACTTTCGGAAGATGTAGGTCAGCAGAACCTTCTCCTCTATCATCGCGAACTTCTGGCCTGAAATAGCAAGAAGCTCTTGTTCATTGTTTTATTAAGCGCCTATTAAGCTTAAAGTAAAGAAGTAATTCAAACTGGATACTCATCCTCCTACGTATACAGCGCCATCTGCGTATATTCTTAGCTGAATTATTATTGCTCAGGAGTTAATAATTCCAGCCTCGACAGAAATTTGTTCGAAGATGTTAGCTCCTAATACGTCTGGGCTACTCAGTTAGGCTACATGCATAATGGGCAGAGTTGTAAATCGACCATACAATGACGATGGCAAACTGACTGCCAGCTCTGAAACGCCGAGGCTACGTAAATAATATTATAGTTGCAAGATCTTGAAGCTCAAGAGTCTCGACTCCAGAGTCCAGACTGCTTCTCAGATTAGTCCAAAGAGTAGACCTATGTTCTACCAACGATTTCTTCTAGTTACAGCTACAGCTGCATTTCCGAGTGCAAACCACATTTTCAATGCATCTTTTCCATCGAAATGAAAGAGAAGTTACGAATTTTGCGATGCATTTAGTTAAACCTATCTTAGATGATTTTAACCCCTTTACCGGCCGACCGGCTTATAATCGTATAAAAAATGACGACTATAATCGGGATTTGCCGGTAAAGGAATTAAATATCAGCATTATCGTTTTTATCACCATCATCATTGCTGTCATCATCATTATTATTTTATTTTTTATTATTATTAGTTTTAGTAGTAGTTTTAGTAGCAGCAGTAGTAGTTTTAGTAGTAGCAGCAGCAGCAGCAGCAGCAGTAGTAGTAGTAGTAGTAGTAGTCGTAGTAGTGGTAGTAGCAGCAGCAGTAGCAGTGGTAGCAGCAGCAGCAGAAGCAGCAGCAGAAGCAGTAGGGCCTACAGTAGTAACAATAATACTAATGATGGATAGTATCCATGTATATATACAGAGATGGGTACCGATGCAGTTGCGTATTCCGGCTGAGAATGGAATGAAGGCGAACGGATGTCGACCGACGGAGTTTTCCGGAAGCCATCGATCCGGATCGAAACGTTCCGGATCTGGAAAGTGTTTCGGATCCATGTGGATGATGGACGTCATTACGAGAGCCGTCACTCCCTTTGGTACATTGTAGCCACCTGCGTGAAATCAAAGTTCATTTAAGCTTACAGTATACAGTGTTCCCTTAGGATGGAAGTAACTGTTTCCATGACGAAGTCAATTATTACGGTCTGTTTAAATCAATAATTTGCAGATCTACATGTAAAATAGCTGTCACATTTTGAACAGACGAGAATGTTCATGACGATTATGATGCTAACGACAATGATGATGATGATGATGATTACGATGATGATGATGATGATGATGATGATGATGATGATGATGATGATGATGGTGCTTAGATGATGATGATGATGATGATTATGATGGTGATGATGATGATGATGATGATGATGATGATGATGATGGTGCTTAGATGATGATGATGATGATGATGATGATGATGGTGATGATGATGATGATGATGATGATGATGATGATGGTGGTGGTGATGATGATGATGATGATGATGATGATGATGATGATGATGATGATGATGATGATGATGATGATGATGATGATGATGATGATGATGATGATGGTGGTGGTGATGATGATGATGATGATGATGATGATGATGATGATGATGATGATGATGATGGTGATGATGATGATGATGATGATGATGATGATGATGATGATGATGATGATGATGATGATGATGATGATGATGATGGTGGTGGTGATGATGATGATGATGATGATGATGATGATGATGATGATGATGATGATGATGATGATGATGATGATGATGATGATGATGGTGATGATGCTGATGACGACGACGACCACGACTACGAACCTATGACACAGTCCTCGGTGATGCTTCGACCAAAGAGAGGAACAGATGGAAAGAGACGCAACGACTCCTTTACGACGCATTCCATGTACTTCAGTTCCCCAATGTCATCCATCGTCAAAGGTCGATCATCGTAATCACCTAATCGATCAACAGATCGATGAATAAATCAATCAATATCCAATTAATCGATTTAGCAACAGATCGACCAATATCTCAGTCCACTGAGAGGAACGTTCGACTAATCTATTATTAATAATTTTAATAAATCTGAAACGTATCAAGCAATAAATAAATAATAATTATTATTTAATAATTATTCGTTTAATTTCAATCTGACTCAACGCGAAATTATTGCAATTCAATTCAGAGTACGACTGGTGATCAGAAGTCATTACAGGAGTTGAATTCAACTGTCGGCAGGCTGCCAAAGTGACGTCCACCACATCCTATTGGTCACTCATTTTTACCATCGTTACCCGCGGACTGAATGGTTGAGTGACCCTTTGGAGGGTAACCGGAAATGGACGCGTGTCCCTGCGCTCTTCGTGTCAGAGTGTTCATCGGATAAGTGACTAGATTGTTCAGTAGATCAACAATGGATCAATAAAATTATAATAATCAGTTCGCTCTGCCATCCTATCTGGTAGTCTTTCCTCGTTTTTCTCTCGTCTAAAAACTTGCCTATTTTCTCAGGGTTGAACGCACTGGGAGCGCTTCTGAAAGGCTCTTGCCGCGAGAAGCGCTTTAAAAATGGTCAGATACAATACAATACAATATCACTTAGAGGATCAACTTGAAATTCAATAAAATTGAATAAGTGCACTGACTGAATATTCTATCTAGTTCCTCCTGGAGTTTCATCTGTACGTCTGGATTGGCACCAACCAGGTGTATGGCCCAGTTGGTGGCGGCGGCCGTTGTGTCATGACCCTGCAGGTGAAAATAAGGTAGCGCAGGTTATGTAAACTATAGGGTCTGGTTAGATATGACATAGAAATTCAATCTACGGTAAGATCGGGCATAGCATGGTGAAGCAATATGTCATCACAATCACCACCACTGCCATCATCACCACCACCTTCTCCACTTTTACCACCACGATCAAAAGATTCCTGGGTATACTTTTATTTTTTAATGAATGAAAGGATAATAGAATTAGCAAATAATTAACAAATGTTGCAAAAGGCTGGTTTGTTTTTTGTGGGTGGTCTGCTGATGCATCAGACCTTGTTGGAACAAAGGAAGACAAGATAAGTTAATATGTCGAGCTAAGATAAGATAAAGTAATTCAATGTAAGGTATAGTAAGATGCCGCACCGCTACAACTGGACTACAGTACAACCAACGCCACCAAAACCAAACATTGCTGCCCCTATGACTAACGTCACCACCATTATCACTGCCACCAGCATTGAACTGCTGCAGCCATACTGTAATCAATGAGTTAATGATTTGAATAATTGATTATTGTCAATATGCTTTCTGTTGTTATATTGCTGCTGGCTCATATGCAGGGCAGCATAGTCAACGAAAGCAACAGCATAAGCAACAGTGAAATCAGCAAAAGCAGCAGCATGCGCAACAGACGAAACAGCTAAAACAACAGCAAAGCCAGCATACGCAACAGCATATGCAACAGTAATGTCATCAAAAGCAACGGTATATGCCTAAACAACGTGAAAGCCGGTTACGGTATAGGAACATAAGCAATGCTAAAAGCAACTGTACATATTGTATCTTCTTAGCGTGGGCTGACTCACCTCGAACATGAATGTGTTGACTTCCTCTCTCAGATCCTCATCGGTCAGCGACCCTGAGTCCAACGACATCTGGAGGAGAAGATCAAGGAAAGCCAGTCGTTTTCTTTTGGGCGTCATCCTCATCGCATCCTCATCATCCTCCACTTCATCATTGACCGCATCTCCCTCTGCTGCTGCAACCGATGGAGCAGGACTCGAACGCGACGTCTCCAACTCCGCCCGACGCTCGCTTATTACCTATGCAGTTCAGAGGTAACGGTAACAACAAAGGTAAGAGTAAAGATTATATCGTAATCGTTGTCACAATTGAAACAATAGCATTTCCTTTAAAAGACATAATAGGCTATTGTCTTTACTCTTACCTTAGTTGTTACCGTTATGTCTTTTAAAGGAAACCATTTGGTGGCGCTTGTGACTTGAGTCACAGGATAGCATACTGTGCAACTGTGCATGTTACACATTGATATTATGTAAGTAGCCGCATAGTATAAAATGTAGAACAACGTGATAATAATTGCTGTCCAGAGTTAATGTCTGCTTTTATGTGTTCTTAAAAAGTGTTGCAGAAATAACCGGTTAAGACGTAGGCCTAAGTAAAATTGTGCAATGAGTGATTTGCAATTTCGCCGTTTGCTGCTCAACTTTCTCTGTAGACCTGCAGTAGGCTATATATAAGTAGATACAAACGCGAAAGACAGCCTTCAAGTAGAAAGATGCCTGTGCAGGCCTACGTATGTGTCTGTCCCTGTCTCTCTCCATGCGCAGATAAAAACGCGCGCGCACACGTACGCGCGCACATACACACACGCACACGCAAACACAACATCCCTTCACACATATTCGCCTACACGCGCACTTACACACAATTCCATTTCCAATTTGATGTTACTGCGGCACATTTTGATCGTTGCAATAAATTTAGGTGCCTGGTGGTTGTACAAGGGCTGCCAGTATATGACAAAGGACCGCAAAAGGTTAAGGAGCATAGGCGTACGGGAGATTTCAGCAGTAGGGGGGGGGCAAAGATTTAACTTCTGCTCGAAAAATTTTCCCAGAAAAATGTTGACGACCTTGCCCGAAAAGTTGATGACTTTTTTAGTCATTTCCCGGTTTTCTTGCCCGAAAAACAGTTTTGCCCGAAATTTGGGGGGCACTTGCCCCTCTGGACTCCCGCCTCGTACGCCTATGTTAAGGAGGATGCATGACACAGGAAACAGGAAAGGAGGACAGAGGAAGACGCATTGAATGTTTCAATCCGGATTCTGGAATCTTAGAATCTCCTAAGTAACCAAAGATAACCACTTTGATCGTCTCATAGGTAATTAGATAGGCTACAATGTAATTGTACCTTTAGTATTTTACACAGACCATGAACTCAGAAACGTCTGGAAGAACCATCTCCGATAGAGTTGCATGAATGGGTCCTAAGTTTAAATCACACTTTGACTTTTGGACATCACAGCGCTCATTCAAATCTTCTTAGTAGGAATCGATGAGTAAAGATGTGCTGACATGAAATTTGTGCCGACTTTCTTACTCATTCACGCATTTATAGCTTAAACAGAGTTCTTACATTGGCCCAGTTGCATTGGGACAAAGAATTATTAATCGTTGCTGACTGAGCATGATGCGAATTATCTTGCACCTGCACTGACTATGAGTCTTTATTTCATGTTTTCACAAACAGACTTTTCTGTCTTATAATAGATACTTTTGCTTAGATTAATGATCAAAGATAAAATATTAAGTTCTTCTGTTTTTCGCATTGTCATCGTTCAATTCGTTCTACATTGATTTATAAATCAAACAATCAATCAATCAGGCAGTGGCGGCGCCAGGATTTCAGGTTTGGGGGGCTGAAGCCCCAAGCCTTCCTCCCTCCCAGAGACGCAACTAGAACATTTTCTTCCCAGGGCGGTCATATTGCAGTCGCGCGAAGCTGCGATCATATTGCAATCGCGCGAAGCTGCGAATGCCGAATGCATGAACGAAGCACATACCGACCAAGGGTTTTACAAGAAATTGTGCACTGGCACAAACGCACTCCACATTGCAGGATGTAGTTGATGGATGGATCCGATTTGACCAGGGTCTATGACAACAGAGGCCGTTACCCTGGACAGAAATTTGCTCGGCATATTACAGCACTTAAGAGCAAGGTACTGAACCAGTTAATTTGGAGATTGAGGGGGTTATTTAAACGAAGTCAGCAATAAAATTATTGTTGAGGTTTTTGATTTTTGGTGTATCCGGCCGCAATCCTAGATTAAATTCCGAATTATCATAAACAAAGGTGTCCAACTAAGGTAGCAAAAGAGAATGGGAGGTCCTCAAACGCGTCCGCATAAAGTCTATGCCGTAAACGCGCTGTACCATACCCCGAAATTTCAGTCATCTGAGCCGAGTTGGTGACCGAGCTGAGCAAAGGCGATACAGTATATACAGTGCGTGTGCACACAGCAGCCCGAGTAGCTATGTGGTTCAGACAGTGAGGTAATGTAAAGTCCCTATTGTCTTTGACATACCGATATGCAAGCACTCAAAAACCACGTTGACTAGAGTTCTAACTTCTAAGTTATCACAATAAGAGGTGTCCAACACCGAATTAATATTCAGAAATTCCAAAATACAATGGTGTGCAATTCAGCATTATCGTATAAAAGTCAACCATGGACACAGACCCGAGATCCAAGTTGTCACAATAAAAGGTGTTTAACACAGTATTAATATACAGAATTTTTACAATAAAATGGTGTGCAATTCAGTATTATCGTATAAAAGTCGGACATGGACACGGACTCGAGTTCCAAGTTATCACAATAAAGGTGTCCAACACAGTATTAATACTCAGAAATTTTACAATAAAAAAGTAATCACGATAATAGATGGATCCGATTTGACCAGGGTCTATGACAACAGAGGCCGTTACCCTGGACATTCAATCGAAATAATCACAAATAAAAATAAATCACAATAAAGGTGTCCAACAGCATTCACAGAACACTATTATAATTATCTGCCTGCATATTACTAATGACAGAAAACAGTTAAAGTTTCCTTAATACAAAAATATGCATGCTTGGATAAATGCACACAATTATTTTATAATTATAATTATAATTATCTGCACACAAATGTTTTACATACATATGCTAATAGCACTAGGACTTCTTAGTTGACCATTATATCAAACGTAGGCCTACATTCCCAGACAGTGATGGTATACACAACAAGAATATAGTAATTATTTTACCGAAAATAACAAGAGCGCACACATTTGAGGTGTGTAAGAGAAACATGACGCAAATCTGACAACTACATTGTTGTGTCGAAGGCATTTCTGGATAAAACGCAATCTTCTGGATAACCAGCAGTCTGTAATATTATTTTCATGCATGATATGCAGTACAGATGCAACACTACTATGGGAGACTTTAAATATTTTACATGCTGCAGAGCTGTAAGTGTACTCTAAAAAGTTCAGCTCACTTTTGGTAGGGCTGACAGCTTCCATTCCATAAAGAAGAAACGGTTTACAGAGGGCAGCTACTAAATGTAGCAAAACTGGTTAACTAAATTTGTAGCATTTGCTATGCAACAAATTAAATGACCTGTACAACTTAATATATATATATATATATATATATATATAATATTGTGTATATATAGTTGATTTCGATGCCATTGACCATTGTCTAGCTTTCGGGGGCTGAGCCGAATTTAGAGGCTATAACCCCTAGCCCTCTGACGACGCCACTGGCGCAAGCATCTACGCTATGATTATATAGTTGATTGCAGGAGGGAGAAGACCCTATACATTCTTTTGTGACGATGATTAATTTTGTGTAATATGCGAAAAATCAAGAGAAAATACAGCTTTGCACCACTTTTTGAAAAACTAGGCAATTTCGATATTTCTATACGTCTAATACTTATAAAACGGTTTCAATCTGAAACGAGGTGTCTAAGAGCCATGTTGTTTCTTCGACAATTTCGACTACCCTGTCTCGTTGTATGGTCAAAAGGTAAGGGTGCAAACTTGTCACCCGTTTTCATAGACTGAGGCCAAGAAATGAAGTCGCTAACTTCATTCTCAAAGTAAATTTCGATGCCTAGTTTTCTTATTACGAAATAAGCCGTTATAGACATTTTCCGCATTTTGCTTTGGGGGGGCTGAACCGCGTTCAGGGGGGGCTTAGCCCCCTCCAGCCCCCCCCTGGCGCCGCCACTGCAATCAGGCAATCAAGCAATCAAGCAATCAGCCTAATCAACCAATTTATTGCAACTATCAACCATCAATAATATTACTTACAGTAGCAAGATTCGCAATAACAGGATGGTAACAAGGAAGGGACGAATATTCCGTTAACAGGGACACAGGTTATTTGGTAGTGCTACTTTAATAGTTGGATAGACACATTAATCAGCATAAATTGAAAGCGTCTTTCAACTGACATATTAAGTAAAAACCTAATGGCATATCAACGATATCATACAGCGATAGAGAAGTAGCAATAAAACGGGGTGCTACTCAGTGCTAGTACTGAACCCGCTACTGAGTGGTCATTGCTGAGAGCGAAGCTAGGGTTAGGCCTAAAGACTCTATAAATTTCACATTTAAGCTACATTGCGCTGCATTTGATGGCATAAGACGGTGCTAAACATTGGATGAATAAAAATCATGAAAATTGGCTGACGTCTCAAACAGAAATTCTCGTAGGTCCGCTCTGAAAATTGTCGCACACACACCGGTAACGGAAACTTACAGCGCTCCTTCAAATCTTCACTCCAGGGAGTGGATGAACAAAGATGTTCTCACACCAGAGTGATGCCTACTTTCCTATTCATCCACGCTTTCAAATGTAGCCTAATATTCTTCTGAAGTTGCATTGGAACCAGGCGATTGTTGACTGGACACGATTTGAGTAGCCTACGGTAATATTGCACCAGCTGTGTTACCGGGACTTTTTCATGTTTTGAGAAGCAAACTTAGGCCTACTTTTCATATTGCAAATGCTTTGTTTTCAAAAGGTCAAAGATTAGGCTTAGGCCCATTTATTAAGTTCTTGTTTTTCTCATTGTCATCTTTCAGTTCGTTCTACAGTTATTTATAAGTACGCACTTGCAGTTTTCATTAGAATCGAACGATGATTTATTTTCGATGTTTGTTCTGAAGGAATGGAACGAAGTTCTTATCAGAGTTATCACAATAAATAATTATGAAAATGCTTCGTAGTTACTGTATAAAAGACAGTTGCAATTCAGCTTATGCGCGTTCAATTGCTTGTTCTACGTAGCCTATGAGCGAATAAGGAAGAGGAAGATGGCAAACTTCTTTCTTTCAGCGCTGATTCTCTTTATGTTGGTTTCAAATACAACAACAACAACACGTAGGTGTTAACTTTGATGCAGACAATTATTGCATAGTTTGTGTATTTTTGGTTAGTTGCTGTTTGACAACAACACTCTGATGATTAGCTTCGATACTAAGCAAAAAGCAGTAAGCTTATCTTACTTTTATGTGATTTTTGCACAATTTTCACTAAAATCGAGTTTAATTCCAAAATTCACCTGTTTGTATAGGCTATAATTGTTTGCAAAAATTCAGAAAGATCGTAACTTTATTTCTGGTCGAACTGAACCGATTTCTTCTTTATCGTTTTACACGAAATCAACTTTTTGCAGTTACTGTCTCTTGCTTAGCACAGCAGTAAATTACATATCCTAATTCAGGGCGAACTGCGGAGGGAGGCTGAAACTGAGACCATATAATTGGGGGGAGGCGATTGTGACAATTTTTCCTGTTTGTTTTCACTGCTACTTCTAAAGCCCTCGTATGCTACAACTGTTGGACATCATCTACTGATAAGAGTTGCTGCAGAGGGACACCGTATATGAAAACCTGTGCATCAAACCAACACTATTGCGCAGTTGGCAGTCTTATCCAGAAGCTTGCCGATGGTTCGTATACTAAAAATTCAATTATAACAAGACACTAAAACATAGTAAGTATATCTAAACAGTTTATCAGCAGTAGAAAAATAAGCAAAATAATTTTTAATTTAGGTAGGCACTCGATAAGGTCCGTCCCGCTCTCCTATACAGCGATTCGCTCACGTCGATCGATATTTTTCATTTATATTGGACCGTCTTTATGGAACTTAGAACTTAGCCAACAGTTCAGAAAACTTTGTCAGAAAGGTTACATCTTAAGAAACACCTTTTATCACGTCTCTTAGGTCTCGTGTTACAGCACCTTTGTGAGGCTGTTAGAAAGCGCTATGCAAGTGCTAAGTTACTTGCATTATGACATTGTGTGCATATAAAGGAAAGCATGTCATACATGCGTAGGCCTATAGCAGGTGCGCCACGGTACTGGCTTAATTACATGCGCAGTAAGCTACACAAAGACCATGCATGCTTTATAGAAGGCTGACATTTGAATTCGAACCTTTCCCCTTTCAAGACGCAGGGCCGTAGTAACAATGAACGTGGTCCCCTCCGAACATACATGTATGTCCGGGGCGGTGGGGCCCCTTGCAATGCGGAAACTGGGATACGCGGTATAGGCTATGTTACGTAATTCTGTAACGTGTTTATTTGCAAGCAGGTCTAATTTCGTTTCGTAATTATTAGGAGGCTCTAAATCTGATATTATTATACTCTATGAACTTTTCTAGAATCGCCATCAAAATGACTTGATCCAGCATAGCCTACTGCATATCTGAAACTCCAAATCACGTTGCATTTTCAGCGTTTAAAATTTGGCTCTAATGGTCCTTAAAATGTAGAAATTGGAATGCCGTATTTATTTATACAATAAAATTATAATGGGGTTCATGTTAGGTATAGCCTGCATAGGCCTACAGAAACAGTGTACATGTATTCCGTACTCACTGCTGCTGAAGTCTTTCTGACAGTGCTTTCCAACATGGATTACGCAACAGCGTCAATAAATGTCACTTACATGTACCTAGAGCTACATCTCACATTTTTTGCCACTTTCGGAACCCCTTTCTTGAGGGGCTCCTCCGGTCGGAGGCTACGGAGGGCGGTCGCTACGCCTCTGTCGCTATTTTCTCGGTTAGTCACAGAACTATAAATTATGATGCATGTTTGTTATTATAATATTAGCATTAACATTGCAACCACCCGTTATTTGATTTCTGGTTTTTTTCCATTAGGTAGTTATAAGACTATCAACGTGATGAGAGATTGCGCAATTGCGGAGGGAACGTATACTACATGCTCCGGTTATTTACCAAACATTACATTGTGCATTAATCCATGTACCGGAGATCTGTGTAACCATTTTCCTCCAGTAATATGCCCAGCATAATTATTGCTCGCACCCAGAAAATGAGATGCCTAAAGACACCCACTCGATTGAATCCGTCCAACAATTTCGCTTAAGTTTGGCCTATTCAATATTCAATGCCATCCTCTTTGTAAAAGTCTTCGGCCTATTAAAGAACTTTCGTAACAATTCAAATCATATGACATCTATTGTCAGAATTAAGCCTTCATTGGAAATGTAACTCGACAAACTATTATTCTGTCAACGTTTTGAAACATTGCTTAGGCCTACATTAAATTTGAAGCATAATCTATTTTCACTTTTTGCTGTTTGTTACTGTTAACGTAAAGCTGATGACACAATTTCACTGGTAACAAGTAGGCCTAAGCCTAAGCCTAATATTATAGTTAGCAGTCGGCTTATTGCAAGTTCAGAAAATAGTCCTATTTTCGCTATTCTTTACAGGACAGCAATAAAGTCTCGTCTATAGGCTCTTAATTATACTCAGACAAAATATATCATTAAAATGTTCATGCAGTAGAACTATTACAATCAATATGTTCAATTTTGTTCATTTAATGCACACCAGTTATTTCTGCAATGAAGACAAAATGTGTTAATAATGATGTCCATTGCTTTGACTTCTAAAATATAATTAGGCCCTACTTTGTCAACTTTGATAGAGCATCGAGTGTGCACACTGCACAGTCATAATGCTATTTGGGACACCCGCGAGCAGCACAAAGGATAACCAAAGCAGGCAGAGATCCAGCAGGATAGCCTATGTACAGCCAAAGGCAAGGATATTGTGTAAGTAAGTAAATGATTGACCTAAGCGAACACTTTACCAAACAAGGTCTTCCCTAAATTGCTGCATGAGGGATCATTAATACCTCGGGCGCTAAATTTAAAAATAATAATAAGAAGAAGAAGAAGAAGAAGAAGAAGAAGAAGAGAAGAAGAAGAAGAAGAAGATGAGGAGGAGAAGGAGTAAGAACAGTCCCTTAAGCTAGACCCGAAGCAAACATGAGCATAAAGTGCAAGCATTTGTTACTTAAAGTTAGGACATTCTAGTAACCCCGTAGTAAGACTGTCAAAGGTGACTTAAGATATCTGGATATGCCATGGAAGGTGGCTGAGGAAATGGCGTTAGACAGGATAGAGCGGGTGAAGCGCTCTGCTCTATGTGCAATGTTGTGCATACCTGCACGGGAAGGATCAAGTGCTAGTAAGTAACTTATTCACGTTTCAATATTCACTATTATAATTATGTAGACTGACGGTAACAGTGGCGCAGCCAGGAATTTTTCATGGGGGGGGTTTTATGGCCGGATACCCAGTTTTTGTTTTTTGTTTTCTTATTTAAATGTACAAATAACCTTGAAAACCTTCTTTCCGGAGCCAATTGGGGGGGGGGGTTAACCCCCGAAACCCCCCTGCCTACGCCACTGAACGGTAACACTTTGACTCCTAGGTTTAATGTTTGGGCTGGTAAAACCGGGTAAAGCCATGCCTGCATGTGAGGACCATAATCACCATATCTGTTAGCCCACGTTAGTTACATCGGTAAGAGAGCTGGCGGCCGCGCGTCTGTGGAATAGAGCGTGCGGGCCGCGGTTCGATTCCCGAAGGTGGCTATTTCAGAGATTCAAAATCTCGGGCTAGCACGGTCCGTCCACGGGGACCTAAATGACGTGGCGTCCATTCAAACGGGCGAGCGGTGGTGAAGGATCTCACCCTCAGGGTCGAGGCCATAAGACAGCCGCTATATAAAAATCCAATTACATTTACATTTACAACACTAAAAAGTAATCATATAATTGTTCACCTTATTTTAAAAATAATGGACTCTACACCAACCTTCGCATTTATTTCGCGATGGACTAAGAAAAAGGTCATCAGATAACATTTGACCACGACAAACGACAATTTTGCATAATTATACGAGAAAGGTATTTTAACGGAAAGATGGCGAGGGATTAAAAAAGTGAGATATTCAACACGCAGAGACGTAACGCATCGTTTTTGAACCGGTTCGCTTGCATAGGCATAACTAGAGACGAGATGTGAGCAGGGAGGGTCACTATGCAGGGTTACCGCAAGGGTTCGAGATAGACTGAGACAGGACTAAATGGCGGGGGCGGATGGGGAAAATTCCTGAAGATATTAGTGTAGGGAGTTGTAGGTTCGTTCGCTCCAGAGCTTGGACAGTCGACAAGAACTAACCGTTGTCGCTTAACCGTTGTCGCTTAATCAATGATGGAACATCAATTCACATTCTGACGCTATACGAATTCTCTGATATCCACGCAACGATCTTGACTGAATAATTATGACGTGTTGAATGGTTACTATGGAGACAGTCATAGTATTAGGTCCTACGTATTACGATGACTGTTGATTCATTGCAGTAAGGCACGTTTTGCATTAAACAGACGCTGGCCAACGAGAAAGGACTTTCCGCCCAGCTAAGCTATTATAAGGCCAGCTACAAACAGGTTAGACAGCTTTTATGCATCTCTTACAATAATTAATTACTCTAAAATGCTAAGAAGGCGAATCCGAAGGCGCACGACATACGCATCAGCGTTCAGGTTCGTCCAGGTGTCTAGTCCGTGGGTACTAAGCCCACGTGGACTAAAGTGGCTGCACACCTTAAGTGCACAGTCACTGCTCGCAAAAACAAACACCCGGATAGCTGGCATAGAGTACTCTCATGTCTGATTCAAAATGCCAGAATCCTAAACAATTGGTCGCAAGTTCACAGACAGTTGCAGAGTGAAGCGGACTGGCAAGCAATCCCTCTGATTCGTTGAATCCGTAGAACTCCAGCACGTGGAGGTACATTATAGATATGATGTAGCCTACTGTCGGGGCGGCCGGTTAAAAAACATGATGACCAGCATCTGTCAGTGAAAATGCGGACATCAAATCAACTACTCGCTTACACGTACGGCGAGACTGGGCAGGTCACCAGACTCACCAGTGGTGACAACGTTAGTCCATTTTTGTAGGCTTTCTGGCTTCTTTTCTTCTGTTCAAATGCCATTCCCATTTATGTCAGCACCAACATGACATGCGCATGGCAAGCGAATGATCCTAGAATTATAGGCTACCTTAGTGTAAAAAACCTTTAAATTAAAATTATACGTAATGGGTCACTATAGACGCCATCGCACGGTAGAGTTAGCGGTTCCACAACACTTAATCCAGCGACACTTAATACCGCGACAGTTAAATTAATACCTCGACAGTTAATACCTCGACAGTTAGTACCGGACATTTAATCCCGGCGACATTTAATCCCGCAGACTATTAATCTCACCGACACATAATCACACGACGTTTAATACCGCGACATTTAATATCACGAAAGCAAAATAGCGGTCAAATAGCATTATAAGACCATTAAAATTCCATGAAAGCAATATTCACAGCAATATTCACTATCGTTTAGAAGAGTTCAGTCTTTGCAGTCAAAATATAGTCTACAGACGTCGGCTCTTGCCTAAGCATCCAAGAGTAGGCTACATGTACGTCGGAGCCCAGTGTAATCAGTCTGTTCTCCACAGATCCAGAATCACATAGAAGAAATTCGCCTCCATGTCACTGCCTGATCGTAGACTAAACTTCGCAAATCCTGTCTAAAACCCTTTATAATGATAGTTTTATGTACAGATGTACAACAGAAAGCCTGCAGGGAGAGGAAATCAATGGTCGTACAAATATTCGTACTCACGTGTGTACAGGTATACGTAAGCGTCGCGGTATCAAACGTCGTTGTGTCGTTGGAATTAAACGCATGGCTGTACTCAAAGGTATACGCAGGTATACACTATACAGCGTAGCCTATACTCACCTTCGGGAAAAATGACAGCGTGTAGGGCTACTCACCTCAAAAAACGAGGGTACATGCGGGTATACAGCGTAGGCTATACTCGCCTCAGTAAGGCCAAGTGGGTATACGCAGGGAAAATCGTGAAGGCCAAAAATCATGAAATTAGAGCGTTTTACGCCGTTTTCAAGGTTTTTCCGAGCGAAAAAGCTTCCGATGACTAAAAATCGTCAGAAATTTTAGGCCCAAAAAGTCGATTTTTTGGAGGCAGCGTGTAGGCTACTCACCTCAAAAGTTCTGAGTACAGGCCTGATCAGGCCCTAAACGTCGACGGGATTAACTGTCGCGGGATTAACTGGCACGGGATTAAATGTCGTAGGGATTAATAGCCTACAATTTTAGCGAGTCCATGGCCTGGTGCTCTGACCAATTGTGATAATGAGCAGCGAACGTGTTCGCGTGGCAAATACATCGGCCATGTGACGCCACCAGCGTCCATACGTTCATACATGCGCATTTTTGAATGAAGTCAAAGCTATAATGGGTCCAGCATTTCAATTCGTTGGCCTTTCGAGGCATTTTAGTTGAACCAGACCCAGAGGAGATCTAATTACTGGCTCTTCGATCGTCATTTCGAACAATGGCAACCGCTTTACCAGTTTTTATTGTAATTCCTGTAACTGACGTTATTCGTTTAAAAACTAATTTTTTGAGTTAGAGAATAATTTCCATTTCAGTTATGGGCTATAATTATACATCAATATTACATCATCTCAATTAAATATGTTAACATTCGGCTTAAGGCATAGTGGTGAACAGTTTCATAGCTGTGGACCCTTAGGCCTACACTTAACGATACCAAGAATACGATAAAAAAAGTAAAGTCGTCCGTAGGCTCAATGCCCGTTGGCGAGGCGCTCATCTGCTTTTCAATGGCCCTGAGCCGGCAATGGACGAATCATGGTTAAGTCGGAGGCGGTTGGGCGACATCCAGTCACCAATCAATTCCTTTGCTACTGTAAGTTGACCTTTCCTGACCCGACCTATTGACCTCAAAGACTTCATTAAACACCGACCTGATCGGTGAAGTCGTGCAGTATCCGAAGACACCGTTCGTGCTCCTTGGCGCTCGATGTCAACCGGAAGAGGTAATCCGGCCAGAGATTCGGTCGTTTCATCCGCGTCATTACGATGTCGCTTATTCTGTCGATATACATCCGCGTTCAATAAGTACATTACAGCGATGTAAAGATAAACTTAAGTAAACTATAGGGCACGAAATAAGTACTAGTAAAAAGTTAAGTAGGTTCTGCCCGTCGACAAAATGACTTGTCCGTCGTTCTGTCTGCCTGTTTTCCGTCTATATGTGCGTCATTCTCTGTGTCCCTACATGTAATTAGTAAGACAGATAGTGCGCTTGTTGTTTAAGTTGAATTATTATGCAATTATTGCGTTAAATAAGTAGAACTATATGGAGATTAAATATGTATGCCGGTGTCACGTGATAGTCTATCCCTCCCTGAAAGCTATCCGGGGGGATGAATTAATCTATCCCCCCGGCCTGGATGGAATTAACCGGTCTATACTATCCAGGGGGATAAACCATTCTATTCCCGTTTTTGAAAAATGCGCATAATTAAAACATTTATGCTGTAATCAAAATTTAAAGTGACTCTAATTGTTTTAAGTGCCCTAAGCAATGCTCAGATAAAGGTAACTCGAATTTATTTAGTGACTCTGAGTGTTCTTAAGTGTCTTAAATGTTTTAAGTGCTCTAAAAACAGGGCAAAACAAATTATCCAGTAGGAATTGTTTAAAACAAAGCAAATGAAAAATAATTTGCAAAAAAAATACACGCGGAAGCGGTTTGTTCGACTTTTTTAATTTGGGGGATACAATTAATATGGGGGGATGCACTATTTCGTGACACCGGTGTGTAGCCTAAAGCTCAATGCATCAAACCGCTTAGGCGCCATTCCGTATCAGTTCTAGTCGGCTAAGATAGAGAAGCGAAGAACATTAGAAAG
The DNA here is from genome assembly GCA_949752735.1 of Lumbricus terrestris. NCBI lineage: Eukaryota > Metazoa > Annelida > Clitellata > Crassiclitellata > Lumbricidae > Lumbricus > Lumbricus terrestris. The sequence continues at coordinate 56,497,431 of OX457037.1, read as the reverse complement.
AACAATTTTGCACCAAATTAATTATACCGTGACCATCTATAGAAACGTGGCCATGGTTATTTTAGGAATTAAATTTGTTTGATGCTGAACTTACTTGTAGATGGCTTTAACGTACTCGGAATCGCTGTTTGACTGTGCGTTGATGCGCTTACCCATAGCCGTATCTGAGAATAATTGATCGAACATAATGTACATAAAAATTAAATAAATTAACACACGTTATCAGCTGAAGTCTACCATTAAACTGAAAATTACTTGAAGGCTACACAAAATCAATGTATTATGAGTGCTGCATAAAGAGCAACATGGACCACATGAAAGTCATCACGGGTGCGATAGGACCGCAATAATAATTATTCTGAAGGCAAGTTGGAGGTAAAATGAAAGTAAAATAAACAGAATTAGCGTAGGCATCAAAAACTTAAGTTTCTTAATTATGAAAAGGCAAAGCTCCTGCTTTGACAGTCACAGTATTCAAACGGCGCCGTGGTTGTCACCGCTCTCATGATCGAGAGATCTGGACACATTTTTGTAGCTCCACATTCCGTTTATCTATTGTGTTCGCGTGATAAATAGTTCGAGTGTCTAACTTTTTAGAATCTCCATCTTTGATCGACATGACACGTGATACTGAATTTAGGCTATAGCTAAACTGAATTCATAATATGAATTTAGCATAGGCCTAGCTTCACATAAATTGTGTATATTATTATGATCTCGCTGTGTCGCTGTCGATATGTGAATTACTGTCCATGCCTTTTTCTGTATCCGTCTCTTAGGCTTACTCTGTTCCTTTCTCACTGTTCTGTAATGGTCTTCTTTTCCCATTCTCCATGGTAAATTACTCATGATCTCAGAGCAATGACCTTTTTTGCTAGTTTTCACTACACAGTAGTACTTCTACAACTACTCAAATCCATCTACATTTCTACAGCTGCACTGTTGTGCACAACTGCACTCTAAAAAAGGTCTGATCCTGTCTGTATGCATGCATGTGTGCATGTGTGCATGTATGTATGTATGTATGTATGTATGTATGTATGTATGTATGTATGTATGTATGTATGTATGTATGTATGTACGTATGTACGTATGTATGTATGTATGTATGTATGTGTGTATGTGTGTATGTGTGTATGTGTATATGTGTGTATGTGTGTATGTGTGTATGTGTGTATGTGTGTATGTGTGTTTGTATGTATGTATGTATGTATGTATGTATGTATGTATGCATGTATGTATGTATGTATGTATGTATGTATGTATGTATGTATGTATGTATGTATGTATGTATGTATGTATGTATGTCTGACTGTCTCTGTCTGTCTTTCTCTGTCTTTCTCTGTCTTTCTCTGTCTCTTTCTCTGTGTGTGTCTGTCTGTCTCTCTCACTATCTCTCTTTATATGTCCATCTAGACAACCTGGAAGCTAGAGCTATGATCAGACGACCTTGAACTCGCACCTACCGCATATGATGTCGAGTGCACATAGCGTGACGTATGGCGATATGACGAATCGACCTTCGTCGATCTTTGAGTTGAGTCGGTCGACCATGACGGTTGATTGTTCGTTGAAAACCTGAAGGAAGTCTTCGAGAATCTTAAAGTGAAATGTCGGAGTCAGCATCTTGCGTCGCGAATACCACTTCTCACCAGTACTGTCAACAGCAGTGATTAAGATGAATTGATGATTATGATAACAACGATGATGATGATAATGATAATGACGACTACGATTGTGATGATCGTGATGAACTTGCGGCATTCAGAAAATCACAAAAACAATGATGTCTGCTTGATTTATTACGGACTTTGAATGTTGTCTGACTCAAAATTCTGGAGACTATAAATAAAAAATCAATTGTCGTTTCAAACAGCTTGGCATCGGTATAGTTGTGTAGAATAGAGCCTCTGTCGTTGTGGGCCAGTGGTCTGGAATGGGCGCCCAATTGAGCTACATCTGCTCTTACTTAAGCATTTTTTAAAATTCAATACAAAACTGCATTTTCCGTGATAGCTGAGTCCGGAGCGCTTCTGAGCAATCTAGTCCCCTAAAAGAGAAGCTATAGAAATGTTTGTTTGACTGAATGAATGTCCTTTTAGTGCAACCTCCGTGTGTGGTTTCCATACCCGTACTTGAAAAGATTTATACATTCTATGTAAATATAGGCCTATACAAAGTATGAAGCAACGTATGTAACTGTCAGACTTGTCTAAGGATGCATTTCTACGCTTGCTACGAAATTAGGCGTTCCAGATGATTTTCAAAAATTATATTTCGGAGGGATCATAACTAACTGGCGAATAGCATGTTAAAATTGAATACAAAATTGATACAATCCATCATGACCGATCATAGCCTACCAGTTCAGAAATAAAGTACGTGACAATTAATAATCTAGGCCTACCACAATGAAATAGAGCAGATAGACTGACACCTTTCTGCTAGGAGCCAAAAGCAAGTTCAATAATAGAGCCGCGATCATTAAACCGTAAGGAATTGCGAGTGGTGCAAAATGAACAATTATGCATGCAATTTTAGTGTTCCTAAAACATAATATGCTTTATTTTGAGCGAGGAAGTCGGGCTATTAGATAATAGCATTAACAGAGGAGGATGTTGATAGGCGGAGGTGGGAGCTATAGGAGAGGTGGATGTCGGGGCTATTTTAAAGTAATTTGTAGAACTGCACAACCAGGAAGATTTTTGGGGCGGCTTTGTTTGGTGAAAATATCTCGTCGTTTCTGAAAAATTTCCCAAGAAATGTCGCAAGTCGGCGACAAAAAAAGTGATGACTTTTTTTAGTCATCGAATTGAAGACCTGTTTATTTCACCCTCCTGCTTATTTTTCACTGCGCACATGTCCTTCTTCCGTGGTAAACCGGACTGCAATCGCTTTTTTCTAATGATTTCTTCTGCGCATAACTGCTCTTACAGCTCCACAAAAGCCTATGCATTTACAACTGCACATTTTGTGTAGAAATGCACGTTAAAAAACCCTGGTGGATACGTCACTTACAGGAATCTGTTAATGATTTTAATGATATTGTTATTCAATTAAGAGGTTGAGAGACGCGAGTGGTGAAGAAATCAATAGTTACAGAAATTGAACATGCACCGTATGCATTCAATTTAAGCCTTCCTAAAAGTATTATATAGATGCTTTATTTGCAGACCTGAGGAGAAGTCCGTAGCCTAGCCAAGGTACAAGAAATCTGTACAATATAGACTTTGAAACGTTCTTTGAACTTGATAGAAGAACCTGCGAGTAGAACAACAAACATGTATTTTATACTTCATGAAACAACGTAGGCTACTTTTGTAAGGCGGTGTCGATTCGCATGAAAATTTTGGTTAAAGTCTAGACTTGCATCTCGGGGTCCCACGGGACCGAGGCCTACTCTGGAGTGATGCACTTTCAAACAGAAAGCGATGGATGGATAAAGGATATCGTATAAACCAGATTCGAGTGTGTGATAAAATAATATTGCAATTATTATACGCAAAGGTCGTGAAGCTTTGAGATTACAGCAGAAATGTAAAACAAGCAATCACGTTGACGTCGAAGAACTAAATAACTGCAATGGACAATCAAATGTGTTCTTATATCTTGCTCAGATAGGCTAACTTGGCCTACTGCTGCTTTTAAAAGTCTCCTTAAAATCAACTGAAACCTAGGAAGTACTTGATGATAACGTTTATAAACTATTAGATCTATACAATGGAATTATATCGTGACCATTAATACTAAGCTTAAACTAAAGTAAACATCCGATAATGGACCTACAAGTATATACTGCCAAATTAATACCAAGCATTAGGAACCATAGATTTAAGGCGAAATTGAACATTATTTAAAGTAGGCCTACACTGAATAACAGTTAGGCTACTAAAGTAAGTTCAAATGAGTTGGTTATGCAAAATCGTTGACCACAGAGGAGGAGTGAAGGGATTCTATCGAGCAGAGATCGGTCGATGATTTTTTTAAAAATATATTTAGAGAAGATGAATTAGGTCTTTTGTGAAAATGTTTGAACTTACAAGTGAAATGTTTACTATCATTCATGATTATTATAGTCACAGACAGTAGAAACATTTGTGTGGGACGCGGTGGTGTAGCGGCTATGTTCGTTGTGTTGCAGCCGGAGGGTTGCAGGTTCGAATCCAACTCAAATCGCGAGTAAGGACCTTGGAAAAGTCGTTTACCTGCAATTGCTCAAGGCTTCGGCTTAAAACTCCGATGCAGTGTTTGCGCTGCAGTTGGGAGCACCTCTGAGTAGGGAGCTTCAAGGGGCGGTGTAACAAGTGCACACACAAACAAATATTTTAATTACAATTTGTCGTATATGCACCAATTTGCACAAAGATATGCTTACTTTTGCTTAGACCTATTCCAGCCTCTGGAGACTGGTTAGGAACTTTTTAGAAATAAAATTGAAATAAAAATCGAACTATCTGACCTCGGCTGTCTCTGCTTTGGTGATGACGAAGATCGTGTGAAACCAAGATGGCATGCAACATATTCCATGCTTTTCCCCAAACTTCTGACATATTCGAGTCATTCGACGAAACATGTCTACAATGGCAACGTAAAGATTTCGCAATAGTCATAATTATATAGCCTAACCTTCACTCAGAGGATTAACCCGTCAGAGGTGAGGTGGAGTATGACATGGGCAAGTTACCACAATTTCAAGTAGGCCTGTTTTGAACGAACAGTTTTGTTGCTGTTGTTGTTGTTGCTGTTGTTGTATTTTAACCCTTTACCGTCAGAAGGCATAGGATTTCTTATACCATTTAGGTCGGTAAAGGGTTAACGAAAATTGCATTGTTTTCATGCGCAAACTATAATACATATTGATGTTATATGCCAGCAAATCATGCAACAAATGATCCATAGATTCGTTTGATGACTAATTTATTCTCTCTTTCACTGACGGATCGATTATTCTCTGATCAATTCAATCAGTAATTTTCTTAGATAGCTATCGAGTAGGTCAATGTCTGTTAGAAATCTATTCGACAATTTAAGTGACAAAATTCATCAATTCACTCAGCAGATCACTTAGTAGGCCTAAATAGCTCACTAAATACCTGATTGACTTACCGAGTAGGTCAGTGTCCACAGCACTCAGCATTTCACACAACTTTTCTGATTAATAATTATTCACTCACAAATCATTGACTGATTGACTGAGTACAGTGAGTAGCCTACAGGTTAGTCCATCTCACTTTGCTGTCGCTGATACTGAGACTGGTAATTTCGCTGACGATTTCACTGAATTTATTGACTAATTCACTTACTGTTTCGCTGCCTGATTTCTTCAATCCTCCAGTGCATGAATAGTTTTTACTTTATGAAATTTCTTGAGTGGTTTAATCCTAATTTAAAACGATTTCACTGATTCCCTAACCAAGCAACCGATCACTCAGCGAATCTATAAAATTATGTTCGGTTAGACATCAGATTCTGTCGGCCATACATCTAAGTTTTCTAAGACTCTGTGCGTGCCTTGTGTAGAACTCTATGGAGATAATTAGATCTAAGAGAACCGCTATTATAGACGAAAGGTGCAGCAAAAATTCGGGGGAAATTATTTCTTCAACTCACCCACTCCTCCCTTGGTACTGGCAATTCGCAATCGAACTCCCAAAGGTATGTATATGGGTCCGTAGAGTGCAAGCATGCGATTACGTCTTCGGATCCACCAGAGACTCACGAATACCGACGGAAACAGCAGCAAAGTTACTGCTAACAGACTCAGTGCCATTCCAGACTGTTTCACGTCTTAGCACTATCAGCAAAACCAATACAGCAAGTCTCAGTAAAGTGATTAAAAATAGGAAATGTGAAGGAGAGGTATTGCCGAAAAATATCAGTAGGAAAGGCAATAGCAAGAAATGTAGCCTAACACGCCAATGAATCAGGTAGGTAAGGAAATGTAAAGAACAAGGAAATAATGAAAAAATTGGAGAAACAAAAGATAGATCTAGGACTAGGCGGGAGCTAGTAAGCTTAGTCAACATTAACGACCTCTCAAGGGCATGTTACGTTGTCAAAACTGATGCTTATTCAACTAAGTAAACTTGCTGACCGGTTCAACAATCAAGCTAACTTGCTAGTTAACGTGGTAACTAGGTAACCCATCGAACAGGCAAATTATATAGACAGCTGACTGACTGACTAACTATCTATATATATAGTATAAGCTTATAGCTAATAAGTCGAATTCGATAAATAGACTGACGAATATGAGACGAACGAAATCAGTCAATCAATAGAAGACCACTTGAACATTGAAACCTGCATCTTGTCCATTGAACTTCGCTTATGCACATGTGGCTTGTTGTAGATCGATGCAACAGTTTCTGATATCTGCGATTAGAAAGTTTATCATAGAGCATAGGCGGATCTAGAAGATTAGGAAGTAGGCTAGGAAAGGGTTCTTATAATGTAATACTCAGAATGCCTTAGAGCTCCTGCATCTTGATTTATCCATTTGACGCTCTTCGTAATTTTTTTATGGTCGATCAGGATACTTCAATACATCGTTTGAAACATTGGTCGTTTTGCCGTCTCTGAGGTAGTAGACTAAACGAAGTTCTGCATTGGATCTTCAGTCTTCACCTATTTGCATTATATTCAACTCCACGCGATTCACTGCTTACATAGTCCATGCGTTTGTCAGGACATTCTAAATATCCATGCTTATAAATAAACTCAGAACTAAATTAACCATGACATTGTGGTTTGTGGCAACTGTCAGACTTGTTTTTGAATATGAAATTAGGCGTTTCAGATGATATTAGGCAATGTATATTTCGGGAGGGATCATGACTAACTGGTGAAAACCATGTTAAATTGAATAATAAATTTATACAATCGATCATGACCGATCATAGCCTGCCAGTTCAGAAATGAACTACTTGCTCCTGGGTCCGCCTTTGAGTTGTGTAGTTATTGAATGTCTTGGCGTTTTCGATACACATAAAACTGAACTGGTCTGAATGCATAACTGTTCGATGAGCTTAAAGATAAAGGAGCTGAGCAATGTCGGGTTAAAAGCAGGAACGTATGTTGAATCATATGAACTGAAATAATTATATCCTCAGATGAATCAACCGGTACCTCACCTAGAATAGATCTAGTTACCTTTTAAACGTGGCATCGACCTTGCCTCTGCATAGAATACCAAAGAACATCAGCTTACAGTTTAGATCTTCGTTATCAATACAAGGCATATACGGCAGAGAACGTGTAATCTAGATTAGAACACATAAACCCTGTGGATTAAAAATAGAGATTGACTAAGAAGGCATAGTCTAAGTAAAAATTTAATAACCAAACAATCGAACTTCTTGAACGGAGAATGATGTGAAGCGTCGAAAAACCGACTATTAGAATAAAGATGATTTTACATTGTACGAATGTACGGTATTACAAAACACAGTGACAAAGCACCTATTGATCAGTGTTTAATCTAGTTGCCCTGCTTTGGGGGTGGGTCGAGATTTCTGGGATAATGAGCTCTAAGGGTGGCGAGAATAAACCACCGTTTGGTGGACGGCCAATCGCGGAGGCGCGTGGGCTGACCAGTGGAAGGTTCTTTAGCCTATAGACTACTAAACTTGTCATCTCTCCTTTTTCCTGATGACCTTTTTAGTCTTTATAAGTAAGCTTACAAATCGCGATACTAACTGTCTTGCATGCTGAGGTTTCTGATAACCTGATGACCTTTTTTCTTTTTTAGCATAACTATCACATAACTCTTTACTGTATATATGCCTACATTAAAAAACAGCGGCTCAATTTTACTTGGGGGTGTCGCTCCTGGGGATCTTTCCCCAGAGACGTCTAGATTAGACACTGTGGCACTGCCTATTGACTCTGGCCAGAATAAGAGATGCCAAAACGGTAATACACAATTTTAAAACCATTGCTACGCGACAGCTGTTCACGGGAACGGGATTGCTTTTCTTTTAACGCCACATGATGATTTGACTTGCGGCGAAACATTTATACAGCGCCACGTGAAAATCAACAGCGCTCTCGGAGCTGCGTCAGCGAGCACGTAAAGTCCGAAGTCGTCCCCCCGGAACTGAGAAGGTGAAAGGGCCATATAATTATAGTAACCGAATATTTACATTATATTACAATGATTACATAGTAACCGAAGGTGACGAGGCTGGGAAAGACTGCAGTTCTAAGCAGGTAATAATATCGTAAGCTGACACTGGTAGGCCCTAAATATAGCGATAGGTAGCCTACTACAATACTACTAGGTAGGCTATAATTATGATTTTCTACAGCGGAATTAGAATCACTGGCACTTTGTCACCACCTGGTGAATGGTAATGCCGTTAACTTTCTTATATAGTGGGCCATTAGCGGTAAGTTATTCGTGTATGGAGGTTGTAATTCGTCTAATTATGGCAAGCCTAACAGTTGATACCGTACATCAGTTATAAATAACTGCACATTATGCCGAATATTGCACTACTAAGTTTATGCCTTATAAGGGCATCTGTTCTGAATAGTTAGTTCTCCTTCTTTTCAAAACCATGAAAAGTGTCCGTTAGCTTTATAGCATAGCCAATACAAAAGACCCACTGGCAATTTCATCATGTAGGCCTAGGCCTATTACAATAACGCAGAATCAAATAAAATGGGTCTATGAACAGAAGGTGCTCATAACACTAACATTAGGCCTACCATGAAAGATTGGACGTAGGCTATGTCGATTATTTGAATATCTGAGATCTAAATGACTAATATTGTTAATCCTCCTTCTTATTGGAAGTTGGTTAGTGACTATAGTATATAAAATAGACAATAACATGGGTTCTATTTTCTGAACATTTTCAAGTTGCAAGGAAATCTTTCGAGCTTTCATAGATGTAAAATCCGCAATGATTTTCATTACAGTCCAGATCGCTTTCAAGTCATTCTTGTCTGACAAAAATTTAATGGATCCATAGTAAGCTTAAGCCGTTCTCGAAAAATCGCTGATCGCAGGTATGTTTGATAAATTTTCGTCTTTTGCTTTGTTTTCTTTTCATTTCCACTTATATATTTTCCGTCTGATCACGAATTTTTTGGTGCCATATCCTTTCAATTAAAATAATTACCTAGCCTAATTGAACGATTTAAATAAACAGAAAAATTTTCGTGGTCAAAATTGGTAATTCCTTTTCAATGCCTTTCAAGCATCATTCAAGTAGGCTATCAATCAGGCACGTTCAACATATCCCGCACACAATAAACTTCTAAGCTTTAAAAATGGACATCTGTTTTCCAAATCACCTTAGACCTCTAATCATAATATTATTCAAGGATGAAATAATTTGCCATCATTGTGACTACAAACTATTGTGACTCAAACTAAATTACGAAAGCAGCGTTGTCAATCTCATAACAGCAAAAATACATGGCAAGCAACACGGGGCTTTCGAAGGCACGGGGCCCAAGGCGGCTGCCTAGTTCGTCTTGCCCTAAGGCCTGGCCTGGGTCTAAGCGCTCATTATATAGTCTATATATGTATATATTTATGGATAATGCTACTGTATTTCGGCGCAAACTTTTATTCTAGACGAGTGGGTTTTCCCCTTTGGTAAAGTCCAGCAATCCCAACAACAAAAGATCTGCACGCGCACACGAATTGTGGACCACAGATTGAATCAATAGAAGCTACGTGCTCCTGTCAGTTTACGGCCTATAATTATATAGACCTATATCATTTACGCGATAATACAGAACGCATTTGATAGCATAACATTAGCATATCACGATTCTCAGTTATAATCATAATTATGTTGTCAGATAGAATCGAAGTTTCTATCACATGATTATGGGCCTATAGCACGAACGCAGAGCACACCAATTAAAAGCAAAGCCAAATCTGTTGAAGGGGATAGTGTGTGATTTTTCAAGTTTTGCGTACTGAAATGAAATGCTGCTGCTGTGTGGCTTTAAGATTCTTTATAATCGCGACAATTATAGACCTCGAATTGTAGGCTATGCATCGAACATCAGAAATCAGTGGATCTAACCATATTCTGCTTTTGACAGGTAAATAATAAATTCATTGCATTGCAGGCCTATTGTATCTTTTCTTCTGTTTTGTATTACACTGCAGTTACAAACACACACGCAGGCACACACCCAAACAGGTATCCACACATACAGCACCCAAGTGTCATTAAAATTAATAGGTTAAGTTTAGGCACATGATATAGATCTAAGCCCTAAAGAACTTTAAATGCCTGATTAAAAAGAGTTTCATGCATTTGGTCTCGACTGGTTAATCTTCCGATGAACAAACTCTGCATAGGCTTGCGTAATTTGTATTTAATTAGACATAATTAAATACCGACCCGAAAGCCATGGCAGTGACGATTGAGTCACGACATCTGTATCCACTTACATCTTCAACATCACATCACAATTTAAAAATAGAATGGCATCCATTAAACTGTCATCATATAACTGGTCATACTTCCTTCATTCATCGATTCGAGGTCTTCTATGCAACGTCTTTTCAAGGCCCTAGTCAGATGCGCTCCCGATTACGGCTAAAAAGAACAAATTTAGGCAATCACAGAACGTGTAGGAGAGATTTTCTGTTGGAGGCAGACGCAGATCCAAAGGGAGGATATTTCTGCACTGTCTTAGGTGCTAATCATCGACATAGTACTGCATAGTTAATGGCGGCGATAAAAAAGTAGGCCAAACACACACGCACACACGCGCTTGCATACACGCATGCACGCACGCACACTCTTTAGCGGAGCATTAGAACCCTTCGATGGCAATGTTGACACGTGGATACTATTATTGGCGCATAAATTATTGTCATTAATTTGCCTGACGCACACACAGCTAAAGTAGGGCCTGGAAAAATTTCATCCTCCATATTTTGACCATAACGTCTGTTTAGAGTGCAATGGTGCTAACTCCATGGCTAAATGCATTGGAGTTAGAACCGTTGCACTCTAAACAGACGATAAGCTCTCCTCCCGACCGTTCCGTAAAGATGACCAAGGTCCAAGGCTAAGCCCGTTTTATGAAGAAATCAAGCGAATTAAGGTGGTGAAGCTGAAAATGACAATCTAATATAAAATGGTCATCATTTATTAATAATCGTTAACCGTAGTTGCAATCTATCTTATTAATAGATTTATTTGTGTCCTTGGACCTATATACTGCCGATTGGACCTGTCAGCCAATAAGCCTATGCTCTAAGTCCTGCCATATATCATTTTTCAAGTATACACGTAGGCCCTATGTATGACTAGGCTATATGATGGCAGTAATTGCTATTAATTACAGCATGCATCAATCCCAATTAAGAACCCTACTAATCATGCCCAGCTGTAACGCTATGTCCATGGATGGTCTCACACGCAGTATCTTCTCAGATACACTATAATTATAGGCTATCATTCATAGGCCTACTAATGTGAACTGGTTAGCAACAACGTAAAAACGTACGTGCACATAATAGTGTTGCAATTACAAGAGCATGCATGCTTTGTATGTTTATAATAGGTCTACTATCTCTGTTTGCCGTCCAGCACACGCAGATGTAGGCTATGCACTATGCAGTGTATACACCGTCCTCGTAATAGTCCTCTTTGCAGTTCAGTCTCGCTGTATTGTGATATTGTGACTTGTGTAGCAATGTAGGTTGTTACTTCAAGTCTATTTAAACGTTTTTTTTATACTTTACATTATGTTCACCCATGCACTATAATAATAGCAGGACGTTTTGTACTTGCCACGAATGTAGGCTACGTGCATGCCTATTATAAGCGAACAGCTGATAACATATTAGGCCAACTTAATTATTCGTTCCACACACTGACTTAGTAATCAAAGCAAATAGCTCTTCAACCAGTCAAGGAGTGTCGGATCCTGTTTAGATAAGCTTCTTACTTATTTACGTACATTCACCAGTTCTGTGTTAACTGATGCTATCGGTAGCGCCAGCTCAGAGTTGTCTCTCGCTCTCTAACCCCTAATGCTACAATTACTCTTATCGATTCCTTTGTTGTGTTGTCGACTACTGTTGTGCGCTCTACGCTGATCTCCATCTGTACATTTGGGGGGGGGATGCTGTGCACGGCCGCACGCCTTACTGGTCGCATCCCAATGTTTGACCATATCGCCGATTACGTGCGGGATGTCTTGCATTGGCTCCTTATCCCGCAGTCATTGGAGAGCCCAGTGTAAAAAAGAGAGAGACAGACAGACAGAGACATAAAGACATAAAGGCAGAGAGGCAGAGAGAGACAGATAAACAAAACAGAGACAGAGACTGAGAGAGGAAAAGAGACAGAGAGACAGAGACATATATAGTAGACAGAGGATTGACTGGAATAAGGAGACAGAAGAGAGAAAGCACTGATGTTCGAAGTCCTTAACTGGGATTCTGTGTTGTAAACGCAACCGTGACCTTCACACTTCAAAGGCGCCTCTCGAAAGCCAAGCGCAGGACGCCAACCTATAATTCGCAAGCGTTGCTTTGAGTTTTCCAAAGGATAGTCCGAATGGAGTTCAAGTTCGGTTTCAAAAGGGTCAGAGGGTGCGGAGTAGGTCTAAATGTTAAGGTGGGTGCCATTTAGGTGGAGAATTGGGAAGGTGGAGTAATAGATCAGTTCAGGTAAGAGTTCTTCTAGACGTGATACTTAATTTTGAGTAAAAAATCCGATGCTGGTGCATAGAGGAGTCTGAGGAAGACCATGTTTGGTGATTGATGTTGCTAGTGGAGGAACCGAAAAGTTGCGGAATTCAGGACACGTGGCAGCGTTGGATATGACTCGGTTGGAGAAATTTGTAATGAGTTGTTGTGATCGAGAAAGAGTGTGGTATAGGTAGGAGCAGTGGCGGCGCCAGCTGTACAATTTCAGCGTCAAGGTCAAGGGATTCATTCAGCAGGCAAAAGAAACTAAATGAAAAGAATATATTAATAATTAAATTAAATTAAATTGAAAATTAAAATTAAATTAAATTAAAATTAAATTAAACTAAAATTAAATTAAGTTAAAAGGATATGTTAATAATTTAAAAGAATCATTCTCAGGTCACCAGGTGGGTTAGAGGTAAAATAGGCGGTGTGTCAAATGGCCTATCGCGACTTATAGTAGCCCCTCCCACCACTGGGTAAGAGGATGATCCATCAAGGTGGATTGGCTTATTTGGCTGGATGGTGAAAACCTCGCGAGTATAATTCTGGGCTATGAGTAGTGTATGGAGTTGTAGGTCATTGGTATCTGACTGTGAAGTGAATTTGATGTGTCACAACTAGTCAAACTACATCCCTGTCTGATGACTTTGTCGTGTTTATCGGTTGCGCAAGTTTCTCCTGACAAATCCTGTCAACAGGACTTCCGTCGATCAGAAATGGCAACTTGCCATGCTGTCCTGCAGTGTCTAGCGTGTGTCTGGTCCATAGGGCAATGAGTCAGTCTGCATGTGCATAAGTAGGCCCAAGTATCGCGTCTCGCTCAAGCCATCGTACTTGTATACCAGTCCAAACGCACTGTGTGTATGTCTACGGCCCCATGCGATGTGCAAGCTACATAGCCTACAGCTGTGCTAGGAAATTTTCAATCGTAGGCCTGAGCGCATGATCACAGGCTGGCTCGTTACAGTAGATGGCTATGGAAATCAGGCTGCGCTAATGGGGCTATGTCATTATTTATGACTGCAGCGGCGGCTGCTTGTCCATTGTGAAAGTAATAGGCCCTATTATCGTCAACTGATTCTGTTTTGATCTCATGAGCGTGGATAAACCCTGAAATATTACACGCGTCGTCCGTATTGTGACCTGCACGCATACAATTCCAAAGTTACCGGAGCAATAGTTGTTTCAACTCCACGATGTCGGGCCTACTTCACTGCGACAGACGAATGACAATTAAAGGATATGAAATTACATGAAAATATAGACCTACTGAATAATATTTCTACTGGATTATTATACTATGAATTATACTAAAGCGTGCATTGTTAGTAATTCGTATTTAAAATCTCTCCATGTTGCGTCATTATGAAAAGATGTTGCTCTGCACTAGCACTGGATGCCTGCGCTATAGATGCTTCTGTGACTACAGGACGTTTCGAGACGTTGAGCCGCCACAATCGGAAAGTGTTGAAAGGCAAACGGCGAGCTTTGACCAGAAGCATCAACCCAGCGGGACACTTCATCGACGCCGCACAAAGTCTCGGAGTCTTTACGAACGCAGATGTGGAGATCATTAAGTCAGAAACAGGAAACTGGAATCGCCAGGTGAAGCTAATGATTAAGATTCTCAAGCGAAAACCCAGCTCAGCGATAAACGGATTCTTAGAATCACTGAGGGAAACGCAACAGGAACACATCGCCGATGCCTTGCTCGGAAAAGGTAAACACTTTCAAGTTGTATTGTAGGCCCCATCAGGGTCGTGTTTAACATAGGTCCATTCGGTGCGGTGCACCGAATGCCCCTGAGCCGAGAGTTTTGTTGCCATTGGCCAACTGTCTTTTGGGAGTCTCAGTGTTACTTAAACCTTTTGTAAAAATCAATAATTGTAAGAAAACATTAATGTCAATAAGTTCACCGACGTTCCTTGCTTGCTTACTGACCCGCCACAGCCGACAAACCACTTAGGCTAGCCTATTGAACAGCGGATTTTTGTAAAATAATGACTTATCTTGTAAGACTGTCGAACGCCGCTTTGCCTCTGCTATAACACTTTGCACCGACACTCGAAGAACCTTAAACACGGCCCTGGCCGCCCCATTCTATCTAGGCACTATAATTTATATAGCGCTTCTATCCGTACACACGAATCAGGCAATGATCATATAAATTTTCGTTTATACAATACTAACATTAGCCTATATATAGAGATGGAGTGGAAGGCTAAGTCAGCCTTATGCGGTAGCGGATGTCGAATCCGAGTACCTTTGATCATTGTTCCATCGTGCTACCATTCAAAAATCTTCTCTCCCACGATCGCGTCCCTGTGCTTATTTCTGTTTTCACTAATGTTTCTGATTTTTTGAGGGGGGTTGTTTACATTTCGGTCGATCTTTACTGAACTTCAGCTCAAGTGCAGATACTCAGTTTCGTAAGCTTATTAATTTTTTTCATCAAACAATTTATTCCAATTAGAGTCTATTATTATAGAACATGCTATCGTTTGTTTCTCGCAAACAACCCTTCATACTTTGCAGGCGTTTAGTATCGCCTTGCTAATCGCTGGTGCATCTTAAGAGTCATCTGTGTACTTCAGACGATAAGAGCGTGTGTCCATTTCATAGAGCTTCTGCACACAAAAAATTATTGACACTGTTGAGGTTTTAACCCTATATACTTCGCCGTCTTGCATTAATTGAAGTCTCTTAGATTGACATAATTTTATGATCGAACAAAATAAGTTATCTGGACACTTGATACTGTGCGTCTTAAGCACCTGATAAACCGATCTGCCCACGCAAGCCAAATTGAAAATATCATTAGGAACAGGAAGTAGCCTCAGTCAGCATGCAGAAATGCAAAGATGACATGAAAAGGACCGGGGTTCGACTCATAGACCCAAATGGAGTTTACCAAGGAATTATACTCTCCTGAATTGTAAGATAACATCCTGCTTAGACTCCCTGGACCAATTTGTTCTGATATTAGGTCTACGTGTAGCTGACGGATGGCAACGTTCGCAACACACGTAGACTCACTGCTCGAAAGACATCCGGATAATAACAGTTTTCGAGTCTGTCTTTGTCGTCTAGTGATCGATATATATAGATCGAGGATCTTCCGGGACTGACGGTTGGAGTCAGAGACCAGCATAGTCTCTCTTTCTGTGGGATGAAAATGATCCGGGTTCAGACAATAATTATACATGATAATTACATATCTAATAGGTTTACAAATAAATTATGTACTTGATCGGACTTCTGGAAACCCTTCACTTCTGAAGCTGCTTCGCAGGCTGGGATAAAATGCAAAGGGATATCGTCACAGGTATACAGTTTCTAGTTAATTGGCATTTTATAATTTTCTTAAATTTAATCCAGGTGATTGTTTTAGTCATTTCTGTATATAGCAATGTGTCCAAAGTTAATTTTCAGCTATGGTTGCAAAAACTTTGACAACCAACGAGCGCTTCAAAAAATGACTGAAAATTAGGGCCCATAAATACTTTTATTTGTCGCTTCTCCAGTCCATTTTGACATCTCTGTTCCTTTCTATTTCAGATGAAAATCTGATGAGCGAGTTCCACAAGAATGTTCTCAAACGTTGTCGAGATACCTTAGTGAAGAACGTCATCGTAGAGGGGGAATTGTTGCACGCGCTCATCAGCACAGAGGCAGTTACCCACACGGACGCTGAGCTGATACGAGCTGAGAAAGGTCATTGGAAGAAACAGGCGGATCTGTTAGTGAGATGTCTGCTAAGAAGACCAGACACAGCGTTCAATGGATTCATAAAAGCGTTGCTGCTCTGCGATCAACAGCATATTGCAAACGCTTTGCTCGAGGGAGGTAAGCAACAGAATTGGTTTCCATAAACTTAGACCAGAATATCTCTGACTTGCACTTAAATCGATCCTAATCTGTATGCCCCCAATTTTTTTTTAGCCTTTTGCTCCTTTTGTCATTATATGCATTTAGGTTATCCATTGATGGATGAATATCATTTTATTCATCATTTTATAATGTTTATGAATTTAAACTGTTATGCAAATACTGTTGTGAAATGCATGAGTCAATAAACAATAACCGATAAACGATAAACTGTCGCGGCGCTCTGTAACCATGATAGACTAATATTATTATTATGCGATGGCCATTTATGATCTGGCGATGCCGCTATAACAGTTGCAATAATAGGCAGAATATCAAGTGCACATCGAAGTGCCGATTGCACTATTGCACTAGATATAATCCAA